>JAVLUX010000046.1:12792500-12820000 GCA_032164185.1 Moxostoma hubbsi
GTTGAGGGCCTGTCTAAGGCAGTTGCATCTTTCAAAACTGAAGAGGAGCTGGACATCATTTATCCAGCAGAAGTTTTAACAAACAAAGATAAGAAGAAGATGAAAGAGATGATCCTTAGAGAGAATCCAGAGATGCTGCTGTCTGATTACTGTGGATCAGAACCAAACAGAGTCCGGTGTAACCTGCTCTTCTTCACTGATCACCCATCAGCCTGGCACAGCACCCTCATAACTGCCATGCACTGCAGCAGAAAAGGTGGCATCAGTAAAGGTAGACAAATCACTCTAGAACAGTGTTTCTCAAACTTTTTCAGCCCAAGGACCACTTTATCTTCCAACTTTTTTCTGAGGACCACCTAACAGAATCCCACTCTAACACGCCCCCAAAAAACAACAAAATAGGAAGGATAAGCTAAATTTAAGTTTAATATGCAACTGTTTCAAGTCAAAAACTAATTATTCAAACACAAATGCAATGATATGATCAGAAATTATTATATGAATTTTATTTCATTTGAAAAAGTAAATGTGAAATGAGCTGCAGCTTAATATGAACAACAAATTGCACATGTGAAAAAAACTGCAATTAAACATACTGTAAACAGCCTAGGTCCCACTTAATGTCATTCCAAAGAGCCATTAGTTTAAAACTGAGGTGGTGGGTATAGGAAATCTATGGTTGTAACTATGGTAACAATAAAATGCTGAAAAATGTTTTCCCCTTAATGTCCAATATCACTGAAATTACTGGGATTTTACACATGAAACAAAAACTAGTACATTTCAAAACTAATAGATCTGTGGATTTTATATTTTGAGATTTCTATCTAAAACTTAACGTGAATATTAATGAGACGAGTGGTGCTGCTTATCACACATCAGTTTCTGAATGTCTGGCTCCAAAGAGGAGAGTTTCAGTCTCATACTAGGCTCCACGTTTAGTCTGTTGCGCTGTTTTGTTTTCAAACCAACCAGTGTGGAAAACCAACTTCACAGTTGTATGTAGTTGGGAAGGGCATGAGCACTTTGAGGGCAGATTCTGCAAGCTTTGGATGTTCAGGAAGTAGCTGAGCCCAGAAGTCTGTTAAGGGCTGTTGTTTGAATGACATTTTGAGACCTCCATCTGATGCAATGTCCACAAGACTATTGCCTTCTTGTATTGAGAGCTTGGTACATTGCTCAATGATGTCGCCAAACGGATTTCTGATCCACTCAAAGTCCACATCTAGCTCTGGAAAGTATTTTCCCAGCTGCATGTGAAGGCCTTGTAGATGTTCCTTTATGGCTGTGACGGTGTCGTCACCCAGGGTCTCTTCAGTTTCAAGAAGAAAGTCTGCTAGAGTGGGGAAACAGTCAAATTCACGGCGATCGATACGTGCGCCCCAGAGCTTTAATTTGGTGCGGGCCCCTTTAATTTTGTCCTGTACAGTGAAGACTGTGACCGCTTTTCCTTGCAGTGCTAAGTTGAGCGTATTGAGCGTGCTGAAAATATCTGCAAGATAGGCTAGTTTTGAAAGCCACATAAAGTCATGAAGTCGATCATACAGTTCATCAGCTTGGTGCAGAAATAATTTTACTTCATCGCGCAGTTCAAAGAGACGAGACAGGACCTTGCCACGGGATAACCAGCGCACTTCAGTGTGGAACAGAAGTTTTGAGTGTTCACTCCCCATTTCTTCACACAGGACTTTAAAAAGACGCGAGTTGAGGGCCTTGCCTTTGATTGAGTTGACTATTTTAACTGCCTCGTCCAAAACAGTTTTAAGGCAACTTGGCATATTTTTCACCGCGAGCTGTTCTCTGTGAATGCAGCAATGAGTTGACACAGCTGATGGAGCAACATTACGCACACGCGTTACCAGGCCCTTGTGTTTGGCTGTCATCGCAGTTGCACCATCAGTGCAAACTCCAACACAACATTTCCAGTCAATGTTATTATGCACAATGAAGGCATTTAGTGCATCAAAGATCGCTTCTCCTGTGGTGTTCGTTGGAAGGGATTTACAGAAGAGAAAATCCTCGTGGACTGAGTGCGCATGGATGTATCTCACAAAACACAGAAGATTTGCCTCGTTACCAATGTCCGTGGACTCGTCCAGCTGAAGAGAAAAGAAGGGACTCTGGTGTAATCGTGTGATCAGCTGCTCTTGGACATTTTCGGACATTGAAGTTATGCGCAGCTGGACAGTGTCATTGGACAGAGGTACTTTGTGCATGTCATCACTTGCTTTCTTCCCTAGCATTACGTTTGCCATAACTTCTGCAGCAGGCTTAACTAGAGTCTCTCCAATTGAATGGGGTTTTCCCATTTTTGCAATGAGTAGAGACACTTTGTATGATGCCTCAGTAGCCTTTGCATTTTCACCGGGCATAAAAAACTGTGAGGTGTTTTTACTCACGTGTCGCTCAAGCTCATCACGTTTTCTCTCAAAAAATGACACTTGTTTATCTGTACAATCTTTGTGCTTAGACTCAAAGTGACGCTTGAGTTTAGATGGTTTCATTGCTTCATTAGCCAATATATCATAACACAAAACACAGTGAGGTCTAGGATCCTCAAGATCCCCAGTCCAGGAAAATCCAAACTTTATGTACTCATTGTGATATTTGCGCTTAACTTTCTCACATGGTTTTCCACGGTGCGCTAGCTCCGTGGTCTGCGGGAGTGTGGTGGCCAGTGGCCGTGACTCGTTATCTTCCGTACCGGCTTCAGTGGGCCTTTGTGGTGCTGTAGTTTTGCTGCTTTCAGTGGACGCTTGATCTTTTCTTTTGACTCCTCTTTGGTTTAGCCACCGATCCATTTTTACGTTATTAAAACAGAATGGCAAGAACTGTTATCACAGTTTCGCAAGTGCATTAAAAATCTACTTAAATAAGTGACGATTTTATAAACACTAGCCTAGTTTAGGTAATCTTTTCGCGGACCACTAGGGGGCGATGGCGGACCACTAGTGGTCCGCGGACCACACTTTAAGAATTACTGCTCTAGAAGGAGAAAAGGAGATAAAGCTGACTGTAAACCTATATCACAATGGTACAGTTATGGTCCAGGGGTCAGAACCCAGCCTTGATGAATTCCAGAAGAATTTCATGGACTTTAAAATAGAGGTTCAGAAGTTCAAGAAAGATCCTGAGGTGAAGAGCCATGAAGAGTCCTACAACAAAACAGCCGCAAACACTGACCTCAGCTCGAGCTCCCCTCTAGCACACAGAAACACTGTGTGGCACGGTGGAGGGCGGGACCGGCGCGTGATTACGCACACCCGGTCCCGTATTAGGCTAATTAAGCCGTCAAGAGGGATAAAGGCCACTCGCTGATGGCGATCGAGAGAGAGAGCTCAATTATGGACGTCCGTTATTTTATGGGTTTGTCTTTTGAGTTTTATATTAAACCTATGAGTTATACGTCAAGCCGGTTTCTCGCCTCTTCCTTGCCCATGAATTTGATCTGTGTTACATTGGTGCCAAAACCCGGGAAGGAAGAGGGATACGCCGTAGCGGAGTTCTCGCCACTTCTCAGTGGAGCAGCCGCGGCCATCTGCCGGGGGACGGAGCAGCCCAGCCACCTGGACGCGGAGGAACGGCCGCCGACCACGAGGGGAGGAGAGGCTCCTGGCCGACCGCCTGGAGTGGTTAGGGCCGCTGCCAGGGGCGGGGGAGTCCCCTACTAGCCGCTGGAATGCGGCGGGGTTGGAGACTGCCGACCGCGTGCGGGGAGGGGCTCGCCGCCGACCGCCTGGAGCAGGAGAACCGCTGCCAGGGGCGGGGGGAAGCCCCTTCGACACCCCGGGAACGTGGCGGGGCGTTCCGTCCGCCAGGGGCTGAGGACTGCCTCCGATCTGCCCGGAGAGGCGCGGCTGTCGTCCTGTAGAGGGTGGAGAAGTGGCCGAGGAACGAGCTACGGCGTATCAGAGAACCGGCGAGTAAGTTTTTTTTTTTCCTTTAATCTCTCTCTCCTCTCTCTCTCTCTCGCTGCCGCTCTGCGTTGGCCTTTTCCCTCTTTTTTTAAATTCTGGTGTTCGTGGGAGGGGAGGTACCGCCCAGTGCAGGAACCTCCCCCCCCTATTTTTAATTGTTGTTTCCCTCCCCTTGCCCCTCGCTCTTTTTTAAATTATGGTGTTTGTGGGAGGGGAGGTACTGCCCAGTGCAGGAACCCTCCCCCCCCCATTTTTAATTGTTGTTTTTTTGTTTCCCTCCCCTTGCCCCCTCCCTCGTCCAGGTTGATGGGGATGACCTGCCGGCAGACTGCGCGGGAGGCGCCCCCCCCCCCCCAGGGGATGTACGTCAGGCCGGGGGTCCCCAGCCTGAAAGAACGGGGGAGGAATGTGGCACGGTGGAGGGCGGGACCGGCGCGTGATTACGCACGCCCGGTCCCGTATTAGGCTAATTAAGCCGTCAAGAGGGATAAAGGCCACTCGCAGACGGCGATCGAGAGAGAGAGCTCAATTACGGACGTCCGTTATCTTATGTGTTTGTCTTTTGAGTTCTCCATTAAACCTTTAGTTTATATGTCAAGCCGGTTTCTCGCCTCTTCCTTGCCCATGAATATGATCGGTGTTACACACTGTCTCTCCAGCATCCCCAAAGATCAAGGCCTTGAGAGACAAAATCGCTGAGCTGGAGCAGGACTACTTCCTGTTTAAAGAGGAAACTACCAACAACCTCTGCCAGCTCCAAAACCAGACCAGCTACCTCAGCACACAACAACTTCAACAGCTCTGCTCAACTGTCAGACAGCTGGAGGAGAACAATCAGGAGCTGCGAGAGGAACTGAAGAGGGTGAGAGAGGAGCTGGTCAAGAGAGATCAACACAGCAATATGCTGGAGAAACAACTGGAGGAGATGAGACAACAGCTACACATAAACCCTGAACACATCACAACCACAGAACAACAATGTACCAGCACAGAGACAGACAACACCTCTCCTCCTGAACACATCACAATACAGCAGCAGTGTGTCAACACACAAACACACACCATCCCATCCCCTGCAACCACGCAAGTTTCTCAGGTCTCTCAAGCTTCTCTGAACTCCAAGAGAAAAGACATCAGCACCAGACAGAGATCTCCACAGACCACAACATACTGTATATCAGCAGCAACAGAGAAGAGAAGAGACAACACATCATCATCCTCTGTGGCTCCAACGGTAAACACCTCGACCAGAGACGACTGTTTCCCGGGAGAACTGTGAGGAAACTCTGGTGTCCCACCTCTCACTCTGCTTTGAAGCTGCTGAGAGAAGGGGAATTGGGCGCACCCTCACACATTATACTGCACACTGGGACAAACGACCTCAGCACCAGGAGAGTGGACGTCGCCAAAGCCCACATCTACCCCAGTGCCAGAGTCATCATCTCTACACTTCTGCCCCGCAGAGATGTTCCACAAAACATCATCAATGCCATTAATGCAGAGATAACTGATGTGTGTGCACTCATGCCAAATGTTCATATAGCAAACCATCAGCACATCAATCATGCACATCTATATGACCATCTCCACATTCATGAGACTGTTTGCAAATCCATCAAGGACGCGGCTCTGAGGAGCCCCCAGATAACACGTCCTGTCAGCGAGGAGAGGGTCACACGGCATCCCGGCAGACAGTCGGACAGCTCCGCCGCTGTTGTGGCTGGTAGAGGTAGTTCAGACACCAGTGACCTCAGCCAGATCAAAAACATGCTGAAAATTATATGTGATAATCTATTAACTTAATTACCTACGATGTGAGTTTAGTCAAGCATATTCTTTCATCCTTTAATATTACTGTTTTTATTATTATTATTTTGTGATGCATTTTAATTGATTTACTCTATTTCAAAACAATATTGGGTCGTAAAATCATACATTATTCTTTCTGGTAAATAGAAAATTTCTCAATGTCCTCATTTAAAATAACAAGCTACAACATTCAGGGGATGATCTCCTCATCTTTTGGAGAGAAAAGCACTAACCCTGATTTATTAAATATTGTATATAGTTCAGATATAATTATATTACTTGAGACATGGAGACGTTTAGAGCCTCAAACCTTCACCCCTTTAAACTACAGAGAGTTATTTATACCTTCAATCAAAACCCCTCATGTTAAGAATGGAAGAGATTCAGGAGGAATTATAGTTTGGTTTAAAGAGCATCTTTCACATTATATTCAACCTGTAAAAAAAGGGAAAACACACATCTGGATGAAAATTAATAAGGAAGTCATTTGTCCAGATGAGGATATTTATCTCTGTGCAGTGTATATCCCCCCATACGAGTCCCCCTATTATAATGAGGACACCGTACCAACACTAGAGTCAGAGATCGTTCAGTTTCAGTCCCTGGGCTCTGTGCTGTTAATGGGGGATCTGAATGCAAGAACTGGAAAAGAACCAGACTGTATTAGTTTGGCGGGAGATAAATATATTAATAGTGCACATATACAGCAGAATCAACTCTGTACTAAAGCCTGTCAGAGCTATGACAACACGGTGAACAGACATGGGAAACACGTCCTGCAGCTCTGTAAAAGTCTGGGATTATATATAGTTAATGGCAGGACAAGGGGAGACTCTCTGGGTCGATTTACTTACTGCTCACCTCGAGGTAGCAGCACAGTGGATTATGCCATTACAGATATAGACCACAATAAGATCAACTACTTCATGGTGATGTCACAGCTTCCTTTCTCAGATCACAGCCATATAGTCATCAGTCTAAACAAGTCAGCAAATCTGCCATCTTCTGATCACAAAATTCAATTATATTCCCTCCCCACCAAATTTTTATGGAAAAATGACAGTCCTGCACGGTATGAAGCAGAGCTCCACAGCATTCATGTTCAGAATATGATAGACACATTTATTTACACCAAATTTGGACTAGACAAGACAAGTATCAATTCGGCAACAGAACAGTTAAACAAAATATTTCATACAGTGTCCGGCAAAGCTCTGAGAAAAAGACAAATGTACAGAAGAAAGAAAGAAATCATTAAAGCCGATTGGTTTGACAAAGATTGTCAAACATCAAGAAAGGAATTACGATCATTATCAAATGAAAAACACAGAGACCCCACAAACCAGCACACACGAGCCACATATCACCAAACACTGAACATGTACAAGTCACTACTGGGAAGGAAAAGAGCGGAACATATGACAGCTAAACTCAACAAGATTGAGGAGGCTGTCAATGAAAATTACTTTTGGGATTTATGGAATAATTTAGATAAATCAAAAAAAGTCAAATCCATTCCCATCTGTAACCCAAAACTCTGGACAGAACATTTCGGAAAACTCTATGCACAAAACGAACCAAACCCCAGCCAAAAACATCTGACCTCTCAACTACACAATCTGGAACACACAATAAAAGATCAATAAAACCATTTGGACGCCCCCATATCTTAAAATGAACTGACTGAAAGGATGAAATCCCTAAAAAAAAAGAAATCTTGTGGCTTGGATGGAATATATAATGAGATGCTGAAACACAGCAGCCCCAAACTGAAAGATGCTATTCTGAAATTATTCAATCTATTATTAAAATCAGGACATTTTCCTCAGAATTGGAAGAAAAATAAAATAACCCCAATTTTCAAGCAAGGGGACAAGTACAACCCCAACAACTACAGGGGCATTACAGTCAGCAGCAACCTCGGGAAACTCTTCTGTTGCATTATAAATAACAGATTAGTGAACTTCATCCAAGAACACAAGACACTAAATAAATGTCAGATTGGATTCATGCCTAAACAGAGAACAACTGATCACATCTACACACTCCACACACTTATACACAAATAAGTTCAACAAACAAAACAAGGCAAAATATTTGGCTGCCTCATTGACTTTAAAAAGGCTTTCGATTGTGTTTGGCATGACGGACTCTTCCTGAAACTCATCCAGAGTGGCATCGGAGGAAAGACATATGATGTCATAAAAGACATGTACACTGACAATAAATGCTGTGTGAAGATTAACGACAAAAGAACCGATTATTTCAATCAGACCAAGGGAGTTCGTCAAGGCTGCAGCCTCAGTCCAACTCTATTTAATATCTATATTAATGAATTGGCCACAACCCTTCAGAAGTCATCTTGCCCTGGACCGATCTTAGATGGCAGAGAAATCAAATGCCTCCTTTACGCTGACGACCTCCTGCTGCTGTCCCCTAATGAAGAGGGACTACATCAAAGCCTCTCCATTTTAGAGACACACAGCAGAGATTGGGCTTTACCATTGAACATGAAGAAGTCCAAAGTCATGATTTTCCAGAAAAAAAAAAAAAAAAAGAAAAAAAAATGATAAATATATTCACAATCGGGGGAACAATTCTTCAACATACCAACCATTATAATTATTTGGGTCTTACAATCTCTGCTTCAGGACAGTTTGATTTGGCAATAAAAGATCTGACTGACAAAGCCCGTAGGACATATTATAGTATAAGAAAATCATTATTTAAATTCAACCCCCCCATTAAACTGTGGCTGAAAGTCTTCGACAGCATCATCAAACCTATACTTCTATATGGCTGTGAAATCTGGGGCCCCAAATATAAATTAAATTATGAATCTTGGGACAAAAGCCCTGTTGAAATTTTCCACCTAGAATTCTGCAAAAATATCCTGGAAATTCACAGAAATGCTCCGAGTCTGGGTTGTAGGTCAGAACCGGGCCGGTTCCCCCTCCTCACTGAAATCCAGAAGAGAGCAGCTAAATTCTGGTTCCATTTGTCCGACACACCTCCAGATAACTACCATCACTGTGCCTTTACACACAGGACAGGACACCCAGAGAGTGACCCTATGCACTATTTAGTGGAAAAATATCAACTCAATTCCTCCATCCAGTTCAGATTGGCCAAACTGAAACAGACAGAAAGAATAATGCAGGAAGAATACATTCATGATTGGCAGCACTAAGTCACACAAATACATAAATTAAACTACTTCCACAGGATCAAGACTGATTATAAATTGGCACCATATTTAATCCATATTAAAGATTATGGACAAAGAAAGCTACTGTCAAAGTATGGTGTGAGTGAACACAGTCTGTCTGTAGAGACGGGTCGACACAGGCAGAACCGGAGACCCAGAGAGGACAGACTGTTCACGCTGCACTGGAGGAGTCGTGGAGGATGAACTTCACTTCCTCACTCACTGCAGTAAATATGAGACCATTAGAAACACATACTTTGCACAAATAGCTCATATAGTACCTGAATTCCAGGACATACATGATTTAGACAAACTCTCGTATCTAATGGGAGAGAAAGTAGAGTGTGTTCAGCCGGCAGCGCAGTATGTGTTGTCCTGTCGTCACATGAGGGCGAGAGACTGACCCCTCATCATATTACAGCTCTATTCAAACTCATATTTAATATACTTTTTTCCCTTCCTTCCTCATTGTTCTCTGTATTTTACTTTGTCATTTATATTTTATTATCATTATTATTCATTTATTGTATATACATTTTTATGTGTGTAATGTGTTTATTACTCAATGCTTTGGCAACATTGTACACTGTATACAGTCATGCCAATAAAGCTCATTTGAATTTGAATTTGAGAGAGAGAGAGTGTGAGCATGTGTGTGTGTGAGAGAGAGAGAGTGTGAGCTTGTGTGTGTGTGAGAGAAAGAGAGAGAGAGAGAGAGAGCGTGCGTGAGTGTGAGAGAAAGAGAGAGAGAGAGAGAGAGCGTGCGTGCGTGTGAGTGTGAGAGAGAGAGAGAGAGAGTCTCCAGCAGAAGAGGGTCTACAGCAGAACCTGGACATCCTGCATCAGTTCTGTCAGACCTGGGCCCTGACGATCAACACAACTAAAACAAAAATACTAACATTCCAGAAAAGACCCAGATGTCACGGAAAGAGCCACAATTTCACCCTTGGTATGAACAAAATTGATCATGCCACAAACTACACTTACCTTGGGTTGAAATTCAGTGCAAACGGAAACCTCAACTTGGCCGTGAATGAACTGAAAGAGAAAGCAAGAAGGGCTTTCTATGCCATTAAAAAATCTATCCAATCTGAAATACCAATTAGAATCTGGCTCAAAATATTCCAATCAGTCATAGAACCAATTGCACCATATGGCAGCGAAGTTTGGGGTCCTCTCCTAAATCACCAATTTGACAAATGGGACAAAAATCCGATTGAAGCCCTGCATACAGAGTTTTGTAAAAGCATTCTTCGGGCACAGAGAAACACACCGAATAATGCATGCAGGGCAGAATTAGGCCAATACCCTCTACTAATCCACATTGAGAAACGAGTCATCAAATTTTGGAAACATCTAAAACTGAGTGACCCCAACTCTTATCATTTTAAAGCCCTTAAAATCCATGAAATGAACGCTGAGAAGAGTCCCATCATTCAGCTGGTCCTGAGACTCCACAAACAGACTAACAATAATCAGCCTCAGGACACGGACACCCTCATCCACACAATCCGGCCCACCCAAATGATTAAAGCACAACAAGAAAAGTACCGTACTTATTGGAATGAAACAACACAAAAACAAAGCAAACTACAATGTTATTTGGCCCTAAACAGAGAATACACGACAGCAGAATACCTGAGTACTGTCAGAGACCACAAACTGAGGAAACATGACGAGGTACAGACTGAGTGACCACAGCCTGAAAGTGTGTGTGTGTGAGAGAGAGAGAGAGTGAGTGAGCTTGTGTGTGTGAGAGAGAGTGAGCGCGTGTGTGTGTGAGAGAGAGAGTGAGCGTGTGTGTGTGTGTGTGTGAGAGAGAGAGAGAGAGAGAGTGAGCGTGTGTGTGGGTGTGAGAGAGAGAGAGTGAGCGTGTGTGTGGGTGTGAGAGAGAGAGAGTGTGAGCGTGTGTGTGTGTGTGTGTGTGTGAGAGAGAGTGTGAGCATGTGTGTGTGAGAGAGAGAGAGTGTGAGCATGTGTGTGTGTGTGAGAGAGAGAGAGAGTGTGAGCATGTGTGTGTGTGTGTGAGCTTGTGTGTGTGTGTGAGTGAGAGAGAGAGAGAGAGAGAGGGAGAGAGAGAGAGAGAGAGTGAGCGTGTGAGAGAGAGTGAGAGTGCGTGTGAGTGTGTATGTGAGAGAGAGAGAGCGAGAGAGTGAGCGTGAGCGTGTGTGTGTGTGAGAGAGAGAGAGTGAGAGTGTGTGTGTGTGAGAGAGAAAGAGAGAGTGAGCGTGTGTGTGTGTGAGAGAGAAAGCGTGTGTGTGTGTGTGTGTGTGAGAGAGAGAGAGAGAGAGAGAGAGAGAAAGCGCGTGTGTGTGTGAGAGAGAGAGAGAGAGAGAGAGAGAGAAAGCGTGTGTGTGTGTGTGTGTGTGTGTGTGTGTGAGCGAGAGAGAGAGAGCGTGCATATGTGTGTGTGTGAGAGAAGCGCGCGCGAGAGAGATTCCACCATTGACGTTTGAACTTCAATCAAAGTGATGATAACATACTTGAACAGAAGATAAATACCTGTAGAAACGAAATGCAATGAAACAACACATCGGGAATCCTTCAAAACAAGGAGAACTCTAGTTATGTCTCGTTTGTGCGGGACACACGTACCTGGCCCATGTTTCTATATCCATATTTACTGGCGATCTGTTCAGCTTGATCGGATCCACCGGGTATCCGAACAGCCCAGTGGTTGGTGTAAATTCGAGCTTTGCACGGAGAAGACGAGAAACAAGCCAAGAAGAGCCAAGTCAGGACGCACGAGAGGCTGTTCAAATCCATCTTTCACCCTCTCTCTCGCCTCGACCCAGCACCCCTGGTTTAAGAAAACAAGCAAACTTCGTCTCGCCGTTCAGCGGGGATTCTCATAGAAGTGTTGCTTGAGCTCCACATATACTCAAGAGAGAAGGGGGTGAGCGGAGGATTTCAACTGGACACGAGCCTCCAAACGCTTCAGCCTGCCGTGCATCGGCCGCACTCACTCCGATGCCGCGGAGAGATTAAGAGAAGAGTCTGTTTGCAACGCTTGGGCTAGATTTGTTGTCTCAAGACAGTGCCCCCTTACTTCTCCGTTTTTTTAATTTTTTTATTTAGTAAAGTAGAGATATGGCTATAGCGCCTCCCTCAAATAACTACAGAGAGAGTCGGGATAGTATGGACAACGGAGCCGTGCGTGTGGGGTTACCGGGCCTCTGCAGGGTCTTAAAGACACACCACGTTTCATCCTCAAAACGTCCTCAGGGATCCAAGTGAATCCGGCGGGAAAGCTGCATTTGTCACATTTATCTGACACGAGATTCACAGATAGCCGAGTTTTGGTTAATCCCTTTCTTTTCAGACAGTTTTATAATTAGAATAAAAGGGCAGCCAAATAGGCTATTTTCAAATTGGTTAAAAAAAAAAAAAATGTTTTAAATTATTTTACACACAGGCAGTTTTCCTAGCCAGCCTCAGGGCGACGCTATTTTGAGTCTAGCTTGTTCCAAATGACTATACACTTACACTACGTACTCACCCATGTTATGTATGAACTTTTAAAGAGTAGTATCATCTCAAATGCAAAACTTGAAGTTTTTTACTACAACCAAAGCATTCACTGTTTGTGGCCGGTTTGGGATGCACCTTCTGATTGCCGCTAGACCGTTATCTGTTTATCCGTTATCGAAATGAGCAATCCAGACGGAGGACAGAAACATTTTTAAGTGTTAGTGGGATTAAAATGGAGTTCAGGTACAACTTGTGCAGTTATTGGCTGTCATAACTCGAAGTAGTTATCATCTTAACTAACCTTGGGTCATCACTTTCTGTCATCTACTAACTCCTTAAACTTTGACTGGTGAGGCACTGTCTAAAGACATTCATCGTGACTAAAGTATCGACACAATGGAGCCACATTTTTTTGTATTTAATATGCTTAAAATCACATCGCCATGCAAGTGAAAACACTAGAGACCGGAAAACGTAAACAGGCTTATGTTATGAATCGTAGAACACTACTGGGACCTGGAAAAATGTGATCCTCGAAACTGATTGTGCGTGCAGCGTTCCAGGAGGTGCTTCATTTTTGTATCACTCCGCTTCTCAATGTTTGTGGCTTTCGAAATAGCAGTGGGGATTCATCGTTTAATTTGATTTAATTCCCTGGTTCATTCAGCGACCATTTCTGGTGATTGCATATTCACACCAGTAGGTGGCAAAAAATTAGCACATCTTTTGTTATAAGTGACTAGCTGTCTTGTTTCGAAGGCTGCATGCGCCGGAGGTCGCATTTGTTAGCCGCATACGTCACACAGGCTTTCTCGTTTCAGAAAAGCAAGTAGGACACTCTGAATGCAGCCTTCGTATGCAACCTTATTTCAGAGGATTCAGGAGGTGTTTCCTTCATTGGCTCTCACAACCCACATTTATTTGCTTCAACGTAATCAAACATAATTTCTCTGAAAACACTGTGCTGATTTACCTAAAGATATGATGTTCAAATGCAAGTAATATAAATTCCCATGATTAAGTACCTCAGTAGACAGGTGTAAAATATACAATATGTAAAATTTAAATAATATATAATCTAAAATAATTAATTCTAACTCTACTTAAGTATAACTCAGAGATTTCATTCTCGCTCAGAACGCTCTTGAGCAGATTGAGAGCGAGGTGTGTTTTCATAGCAACCATGATATGTTTCCTGTCTGTTTGTCCTACGAAGACCATCTTGTTTAAATAAAGCTAATTCTAAGTTGAGGGTGCTCCGTATACCGCTTCCTATAAAAGAACGTGTCCTGTTAAGAAACACCCTCCGTAATAAGACACACTAGCCCTGTGTCCAAAGTCACGTGCTGTCACAGTATATACTGTATTTGATGAAGGATGCATTCCTCGACTGGTAAAACAGTGCATACTTTCAGGTATGCATGCAGGAAGAATGAGCAGATTTCGGACATACTTCATCCGGAGACGTGGGTAATGACCCATGACCACAATATATGACGTAATAACCACAACTGCAAAAATAATCTACTCTGTTTTTTGTTAAACAAGCACCATTTAAGCAAAACAAACTTTTTTGGTATATACATCACGTACAGTTGACAAGAGCCATCCGACTCCAGCGTTGAATCCAGCATTTCTAAAGTGATGGGATCATAAAGTGTCCAGTTGATCCACACGTCAGAATCTGCTGAAATTATCAGGTCATCCGGGTATTTCTTGCTTACCATTTTATGAGTACTGAGGATTAGGACATACTACTCTATTGGCATACTGTTTTTGGCATATTATATATCATAGTATACCCGTAGTATATAGTGTATAGGGATGTAAGGATATTCAGATGCAGCACTAATGAGTCATTCACTCATTGACTCAACTGATTAACCGTTAACCACTGAAATGACATAAGTGAATGAATGATTCATTCAATGATTTGTTTATGAAATACGCAATGCTAGTTTAAAACCAAAGTATATGTGCAGAGCTGTGCTTGATGCTAACTGACATATTTTGGAACTATTTTTGCTGGCAGAGAAAAATGCATAAACTAACTGGATCATTTTTGTCTAAAATGTAAATGCATAAACAAACTGGCCAATTATTGTTTAAAATGTAAACTCATAAATTAAATGGCCAATTTTTGTCTGAAATGTAAGTTATTTGGTATTATTCACTTGTTTGTTGTATAAAAGCAATATTACACTAGCAATCATACTGTTGTTTCAGATATCACCACAGCTGTGAATACGGCCTCCTGCCTAGTATGGCCGAATCACAGCCGTGCTGATATATGGAACAAAAGCACTCTTGATGATGTGATATAGCTCGGGTATTTCCATATGGAAAGGAATGTTTTCTTTTAAAAGTCCATTTTATTATTTATTGGTCAGATATGAGAAAGCCAGGCATCAGCAGCGGGGGAAAAATAAAGAAAAAATAAATGGGTTTATCTGAAAAACGTTATTTGCGTTTCGCTGTTGTTTGCGCTATTGTATACCTTGCACGATGGTTTGTACAAAGACGTTTCAGTCTTTAAATTCACGACTTCGCAATGGTCATTCATAGCTCTAATATGGTTGGCTTTTTCATTATTCCTCTCACAATCGCATCCGCTCGTCACTCGACATACTTCTGATGGCATCATTATTGACTGATCTTTGTTTTGGTAGTCCATCCGTGCTCGCGCACACTGCGCGCTCTGTTCCGTTTCCAACACGAGTGCGAATCAGCATAATTGCACTAATTACGGCCAGTTTCTTTGTGAATGGAGCCGCTGTCAAATCCGACAACAGGCGAGGGACAAGAATATCTCACGGTCCTTATAAACTAGATGAAAGGGGACGAAAACACCCCGTGACCGCCGCCATTCAGCGCGAGAGCAGGATTGTCATTTAAAGCACTGAGGGAGGAGGAAAAGGGGAACATGCGGATATTTGAGAGAGGAATCAAGTACCCAGCTCACGGAGGTAGCGTGCAACCCTATTCAGCGAGTCGCTTCTCTACCAGGGGGCGCAAATTCCGCTTGACAGCCATTACCCGGCGAGCCCGAGCTGCCCCCCTTCAAATGTCTTTCTCTGAGAACACTTAACAGCGTGCATTCCATCTGCCGCAATTAGGCCTTTATTTATCACCTCCTCAGAGCTGAGTAAACAAACGTAATGTGCGGAAATCAGTGGGTAATTATATTAGGACCCCCAATGTAACTGTTCACAGACCCCGTGTAGTGAAATACTCTCATTGAGCTTTTTAATACTTAATCGTTTTTACACACACACACACACACACACACACACACACACACACACACACACACACACACACACACACACACACTTGTAACTGCATTTCTGCTTCTCTTCTCTTTTTTTTTTTTTTAAAGGAGTGACGAGGAAATAATTTATGGTACTCAACATTATGCCACAAATGCTGTCGATTGAGCTTAACCTGTATTGAACCTGGAATATTCCTTTAAGCAGGAAATCCCACATTTCAGACAAATATTCCATGCGTGCAAAAACTAATGTAGCCTATGTTCATGAAGTAAACTTCATATGGTTTCCTCATATACATACTTTAAATGACACTATTATATATTTAAATATACCAGCCAATTTCAACAACATAATGTTTAACCTGCCCCAGTGTAACTCTTTGCAGACCACCAAAGGAGAAGTTCTGGCTAATGCATTAAACCCATTTATTCTTGTGCACTTGCTCACCAAATGCCTTCAAATGCAATAAGAGAAATGGTCTAGCAGTGTATAAAATGATAGACTGGTTAATGCAGTCAAGACTGTATTACTAAATTGAATTGCAGGGAGGTGCCCAATGCAGGCGGAATTCAGAGAGACATTGCTTCAATGTATAACAGTAGTGAAACATCAGAGATGCTGGGCCCATTGACCTGCATTTGTGAGAGACACAGGCAGCCAGAACAGCAACAGCACAAAAAGGGCTCTGTGGCCCTGATGCTATGTGGGAGCCCCTCAACTCGTCTCACTGGCAGGAGATGATTGTTATTCCCAGAAAATCAGTGCATGGATGACACACAACTTCATTCTTATAATAATTTTCCCTCTATATGCACGCGCGCTCACACACACACACACTAAACATTATTCAGACACAGTTATTTAGCAGACAGACACTCCTACACTATAGAATCTTGTTGTGCATGAAGTAAATGAATGAAAACTGCACAATTAATGCACAGCCTTACTGAAATTTTTGACACAGATACAAATAACACAGAAATAAAACAACGCTGATTGCTATGACGACCACAAATCAGCTTGATGCAATGCAAAACAGTGATTCATTTCAGCAGTTACAGAAATACTCAAGCTAGCCAATCTGGCACCAACAAACATGTCACAGTCCAAATCACTGAGATCACATTTTTTCCACTTTCTGATGATTGATGTGAACATTAACTGAAGCTCATGACCCGTATCTGCATGATTTTATACATTACACTGCTGCCACACAATTGGCTGATTAGATGGTCACATGGATGATTGTTGGTGTCAGATGGGCTGGTTTGAGTATTTCTGTAACTGCTGATCTCCTGGGATTTTCACACACAACAGACTCTAGAATTCACTCTGAATGGTGCCAAAAACAAAAAACATCCAGTGAGTGGCAGTTCTGCAGATGGAAATGCCTTCTTGATGAGAGAGGACAACAGAGAATGGCCAGACTGGTTCGAACTGACAAAGTCTACGGTAACTCCGATAACCACTCTGTACAATTGTGGTGAGAGGAATATCATCTTGGAATACTATTCTGAGATGCGGGTTGGCGCTGTTAATAGAATTCTGCAATTTTATTACCGATTTATATCCTTTCAGAACTTCCCTATAGATCCTGAAACCATATTTAATTGCGTTAACATATCTATTACTGCACTAATGGTAAAATGAACCATCCTGTTATTTTTTCCTCCACTTTCATAGTGACATTTGACACAGTCAAAATGTCACTATTTTGTATACAGTAGATTATAGCTAAAAACAGCACCCTGTCATTAAAATAGCACTGATATTGGCGCACTCTGGTGTTCACATCCCCAGACACTCTTTCACCTTTGCTCAAAAAAATCTATAAAATCCTTATAGTTGTATTGTAAACTTTTATAACAGTACGATTATGACAAAACAATTAGTAAATAAATGTAGCTCCAATCTAATTACCAATGTCTAAGATAGACATTGAGAAATGAAGCACTCCAGCTCTTCAGTGATTCATGGGAAACCCCAAATTGTCCAATGTTGGACATCTGGAATTTTGGAAAATAAGATTATGTTGCCAATAGAAACACTTGGTATCGACTGCTAAATCTCACACACACACACAAACACACACATTGAAAACAATCTAACATAATTTTTTCCTATGTTTTTTTTTTTTTTTTATCTAAAAAAGGGAGACATAACATTCTCCATGTTCCTAGCTAGGACAGTATGCAAGTTTGCTGGAAAACAACCCATTTTCTCTTAATCAGTAGAATTTTCACTGATCCAAAGTGGTTTGTGGGAAAGATTCATGGGATGATTGTGAATTGTCCTTTTGGTTTTTAGGACAGTGATACAGCATCAGTAATCTGTCATAAGAGGGAACTCTTGAAAACACGCACACCAAAGCCCTTGAACGGAACAAGCTAGACAAATTAAAGCTCCTTAGTGACAGAAAACACACTTAAACAACTTAGCTGATTCAAGTATTTAGATCACTCACCTATTTAGACTGGAGATTCTGGTGAGATGAATTTTAATTCGGTGTAACCTCTATGGAGATTATTTTAACTTGAAATTGAGTATATATCACAAATGCTGGAGAAACTTTGACTTCATTAGTCATTTACTATCAGTAAATATGATACAGTATGGAGTAAGAAAAATAATCTTGGGTTACAGACCTTGGATAGACTTAAGCCTCTTTTAAATAGTAGTCAATTGTAGTCTGTTCAATATATTAAGAAATTCATTACTGCATTTAAAATACAAGCAAAACGACAATTTTCAGGGCCGGTTTAAAAATGTTGTCAACAGATGACGTTTAAAACAAACATACGTATATGAATTTATAATGTTTTGATTACTTAAAAATGGCTTTTTTTTAATGTGCCAGATCTCGTCTACAGATAAGGACACTGAAACAAACTAGCAATCAATCTATACATTTAAAGCATACTTAGTCAAATCTGCCAACACTTCAGCTTCCACTTGCAATTATACACACACGCGCGCACACAATTTCTCTCTCTCCCTCTCTACCGGTCAAATGTTTTGAAACACTTACTCATTCTTTATTATAATTTTTTTTTCTGCACATTTTAGAATAATAGTAAAGTCATCAAAACTATGGAATAAATGGAACTATGGGAATTATGGTGTGACTAAACAAAATAAATCAAAACTGTTTTATATTTGTGTATATATTGTGTTATATACATATCAAGAATGATTTTTAAACAGTATTGAAGGAGTTCATCTATATTGGGCACTTATTGGCTGCTTTTCTTTATTATTTGGTGCAAGTCATCAATTTCAAAATATTTTTTTTAATGAAATTTTATTTTTATAATGAAATAAATGAATATAATGGCACAATTATATTTTTGTCTAGATTTTTAAGATCATGAGAAACAATTCAGTCAAGTGTTTCAAAACTTTTGACCGATTATAGTGCCCCACAGGTCCAGGGGGGCCCACAACAAATTCTAAAAAGGGCCCTGACCAATATACAGTCAGGGGGCCAGAATTCCTTGCTACAGCCCTGTATGTATGTGTGTGTATATATATATATATATATATATATATATATATATATATACTCAGGGTTCAGAGGGTTAATTTTGAAATGTTTTCCACTACAGATTACATGCCCAAAAATGTAATTTGTAATGTATTCCATTAGATTACTCAAGGTAAATGTACTCTAAATACTTTGGATTACTACTTCAGCACTGGTAGATTTTTTTTTCACTTGTTTTGACTATTAAAAACTCTTGTCGGTACAGTAAGACAAAATACACATGTTAAAAATACATTCTCTGAAAAACCCAAATATCTTATGCAGTGTTGTTTCTAAAACAAGATAAATCCAATTCATCTTGTTTTAAGGATTTTTAGATATTTTTAATAGCAAAGGTCTTACTAGAAAAAATGAATAATGATACGTGAATTTTCCTGATAAAAAAAAAATATGATCGCGTCTGGTAACTTGTGCATGTAAAATGGCTTGAAATAGCCATTTACACAAGGTTTATTTCTATTTCTTCTGCTTCAAACGTACTTCTCTGTCTGCTCGTATGAATGTAACACATCATAAGAAAGTGTTTCACCACTGTTCAAATGCACTTTGGATCACATCATTTATATATAGAAATGTTTCCATCTGAAATTACTAAATATTAAATTAAACAAATGACAATAAATTGCAAAGTACTTACTTGTATTTTAAATACGTATTCCTATTACATGTATTTTGTTACACCCCAACCCTGTGTTTGTGTGTGTGTGTGTGTGTGTGTGTATATATATATATATATATATATATATATATATATATATATATATATATATATATATATAACTGGGGTAATACCCAAATATCTAAACTAAGTCTCTGAATATACCATTGCAACAATTTTATTTAATTTTTAAAAGAATACATCTCAGTACAATATTGTCAATAGAATGCTGATATTCCAGTAGATTAGAATTTAAATGAGATCATGCAACAACTGCTGTCACGAATTACCCTTCATCTTATCCATCAAGGATGCTGCAGGGGGTTTTAAATCAAATTTAAGACCTAAACAAATCAATTGAATACTGTATCCCAAATCAAAACAAACAATTATTTTATTCATAGCGCGGAACTTTAAAGGCTGAAATACACCGGGGACTCTTATTTTGAAATGTTTGCACTTCATTGCTTTCAACTGCTCAATCAAACAGATGCGGGAAAAATGTGCACGCTTACAATAATCTACAGCGTATTACAATATAAACAATTAAAAGTAAACATTGATCATTAGCGATCGCTTGTCATAAATCTCTGATGTGTCCGAATGATTGTGAACTGCTCTACATGAGCTTGAAACACTCACAAACCGTCACATGCTTTAATAACATTTAATTTAAGACAGTTTAAGGATCCACGGGAACCTCGATGAAAAAAAGGAACAGAAGATTCGAGCAGACGTGTGTGTGTGTGTTATGATTCATCTTTAATATATAAACTGTCAATATGCACCTGCCATCACCTGAGCAGCGTGACAAAAGAAGCTGACAAATGGGTGAATAGCTCAGAACCTTTAATCAAAGTAAAATATAAAATTTATGTGATCTTTCTTCCTTTTCTGTTGGGACAGAATTTTAATTTCTACTTTAAACTTAAATTCTGACAGAAGTTAACTGCAGGACCATAGTACATAAGAACAACCCCCAGAGGGAGGGACTCAAGAGTGGATCAATCTGGATGTTGAAGCCTCTCATGATGTCATAATGAGTGAAACCCCCATGATATTTCACCCTCCTCCACTGTCAGTGCTCTGGCTCTAATTGCAATGTCTCTCTTCAGTTTTCCTCAAAATGCCTTTCCTTTAAATGTTTTGCTACATCTCTGCACTGTTTAAAAAAAAAAATAAAAAAAACAAAAATCAACAAAACAAAGAGTCCTTCTAAAAATAAAATGGAGTGACCATATCTTACAGTGTGTTTGGCTTCTTAACATTTACAGTATATATAAATACTTACATAAATATCTTACATGGAAAAACCAAATTCAGAGAAAGAAAAAACAGCAGAAGAACTTTGGAGGAGGGAGGACGGGGGAGAACTGATACAGTGTGTGTTGTGTGTGTGTGTGTTTCAGATGAGGCGCAGGACAGTGCAGGCACACAGATTTGGGTTTTTATGTCAGTAACAGTATGAAGTGATTGTTCAGTTCGCCCAGTAAGGAGAGCTGCTGTAGTTGGACTTGCCCTGACTCTTCTGCATGCTGTTGGACTGACTGCGTTGGCCCTGCAGAGCAAAGAGAAAAACAACATAACATCAATACAACACATTAAAGCAATAGTATAATAGCACTATTATATATTACAAAAAAGATTGTATTATGTAGGCCTATCTGCGCGTTCACTTGGCGCTCCGTGCTCCATTTAATCCTGTATTTTATTTAAATTGAGGATTTTGTTCGAGGATTTTTAAATTTTTTAGGGTGATGACATCATAAAATATGACGACAGACATTAGAAGCTTCATTCTAAAACCTCAATAGAAGTTCCGAATGTAAATATGACATGAAAAAAAAAATACATTTGGTACAGTCTAGTATGAACGGTCAGAATGACCGCTATGGCCATTCTAGTAGTTATAGAATTCCGGGAGTTCTAGTGTTAAGTCCCAAAATATAAAGAAAATATTTACATATCTTTAGTAACAGGGTTGAATGGTAATTAATACAATATTTTTCAACATGGAACTGAAAATCATGACTTTAAAGATGTGTTCAGTTCAGTTTATGTAACATCCCATAGTTCTCTCTCTCAAGACCATGAGATTTGTACCTTGTTGCTTTAAAACAAGTAATTGGACACAAATTTGTCTCTTATTCGTGGAAAGTGGCACATAAAATGAATTCAAGTGCAAAATTACTCTTTAGAATACTTTCACGTGTGTATATTTCACCTGTGTGTCTTGAGCCATGTGGTGGTGTAGTAACTGTGACGGGGGCTGCTGATGATGGGGCAGGATGTGAAGGAAGGGGGCTGGGGCGTAGCCGGGGGCACCTGCGGGGTTAAGTGGCCCGGTTCCTCCCAGAGCTGAGGGCAGGCTGAAGGCAGGGGCCGTTGCTGTGGGGAACCCCTGCTTGTCAAATGTCTAGAAGGGTCAGAGGACAGAGACAGAATTAGTGTCTGGTTTTTTTTACCTATACATTTTTTTTCAACATGCAGATATTGCATGTAAAAGAAACTTTTGCATGCTATTTTCAGGTTAGGTCAAAAGCGAGGATCAAAGTTAAGAGGGAATAAAGGCCATTTCAGCCAGTCAGTGTAATGTTTGTAAACCATGACCAGTTACTCAGAACTGCTGTTCATTTACTCAATACCTGTCAAGAAGTTTTGTCCCACCAAGAAGAGGCATGAACCCTCACCTGATTCTTACTGTAGATGGTTCCTGTAAGCTCTGAGCTTGCAGATCCAGACAATCCTGGTCCTGTGAAGTGGTTCAAAATATTAAACATGAGAACATATATTTTCAATACATTACCTTCTAAATGCCAGATTAAGATCTAGTTAGATTTATAGAGGTGAACCGATAGTGGATTGATTTTCATCAACGAATAAGGTGGTGGAAAACACTGTTAACCGATTGTGGCACGGTGGAGGGCGGGACCGGCGCGTGATTGCGCAAGCCCGGTCCCGTATCAGGCTAAATTGAGCCGTCAAGAGGGATAAAGGCCACTCGCAGATGGAGATCGAGAGAGAGAGCTCAATAAGCAGACATGTCTGCTGTCCTAAATGTTTGTTTTAAGTTCTTAATTAAATTATTATTTATGTTGACAAGCCGGTTTCTCGCCTCTTCCTTGCCCATGAAATGATCTGTCTTTACACCGATTAATTGGACGATTGTTTTTAAAATCGATATATAGATTCTTAAAAATGTATTTTCATTTTCCCTCCTTACTGTGACAGACACAGACAGAGCATACAAGAGACAAAATGAATAAAATCCCAGATGCAGTTTACTGTTCTAACCAAATTCCATTTGTGCATAACACAGGACTTTTATCTATGAACAAGCCAAAACACATCAGGGACTCTTATTTTGAAATGTCGGAAACTTGGCTCCACTGCAATGCTCTAGTTTAAGGGATAGGTTTACCCAAAACAATTACAATTCTTTCAAAGTTAGTCACCCTTATGTAATCCCAGATGTGTATGACTTTCTTCACACAAAGATTTGTATAAGAATAATATTTCAGCTCTGTAGGCCCATACAATGAACGTGAATGGTGACCAGTTCACAGAAGCTCCAAAAAGGACATAAAGGCAGCATAAATGTAATTCATCATACTCCAGTGGTTAAATCCATGTCTTCAGAAGTAATATGATAGGTGTGGGTGTGAAGCAGATCAATTAAGTTTTTAATCTCCACTTTCACCTCTACATTCTGATGTGGAAGTGACTTTCACTTCCACATTCAGCCACCTACTGGCTGGAGCTGGTCAAAAGTGAAGATTTATAATTTGCCTAATTAAATAATTTTAAGGATATTGATAACATATCTTTCCATTTTGTTATTAAGAATATGTTCAATACATTTAAATTTTGTAATCTTCGCATGAATTGTAATGCTAATCATTTAGAAATATATCTTTGTTCAGAGGTGTACTAATTTATGCTGCATACGGTGTGTGTGTATATACCCATTTCTCCAAATGAATGCTAATTATTCATTAGATATGAAGTTGGAGACATGATGTATGTGCTTAATGGGGCAAATTTCGAAATGGGCACATTTTTCTTTGCTTGCCCTCGCTTCATTTTAGAACATCTGATTAAGCATTGATTGAGTATCGTCAATGATGAAAGCTTTTATTTCTTCTCTAGGGGACACCGTTTTATTTCACCTCATGGGGCCGCCATTTTATTTTTTTCAACTATTTTTATGATCAAAAATAAAGGCCCACAACAGCTATCGCCATAGCTTTTGCTGATAAACAATAGTTCCATGAGGCGACGATCGAAACCGATTAATCAGTAAAACTGATGTATAGATCTACCTCTATAGATTTATATTGTATGTTGATATAGTAATGACTACATTTTTCCGTACATTGTCTTTTATTCAGGGTTCATACAGATGATTCAAAGTGAATTTTTTTTTGTTTTCGAGGACTATGCACGAGATGTAATTCAAACAAATAATTTGTTCATTTTAAATCAAAATAAATTGTATTCATTCAATTTCTGTATTTTTTTTTTATAAAACATTACTTATTACAATCTGCATCTTTAACTACTGTACACATTCTCACAAACAATTTTTGGTTCATTCATGATGAAATTGACGTGCAATTGTAGTGTGTATCCTTAAAACACATGTTGCTTTCAAACGGAAGTGAATAACTGGTCTGTAACCAGCAAGTCCATATGACTCATGTGCTTATGTTCCATGTTTCCTATGTCTCACAACAGATATATGTGAGGAACTGACCCAAACTGCAAATGTGTCATTCTCAAAAAATGTCAACTCTCCAACTTACAAATATTGAAATTGTAAGCCCATAAAAGCTCAAAGGTAAAAAATGTATAACATCTTGACATTATTTGTATTTATAAACGTCAACTTGACTGTTGTTCTTTTCTAATTTTGAGCGAAGCAAGGGTTAACATCAACGAGGGTTAAATGTGTTAGAACAGCAATTATTTTGTGAAAATATTAGTTAAAATCTGAATGACTTTTAACATGGTGGGGAAATCAATATATGCACATTTGAGACACCGCTATCTGAACTTTGAAAATGTATTTTAAACATTATCGGGGCCATGTTTCATATTGAAACATTTTGTTTTTAAGTTTAAATATTGTTTAAATTATTATTTTGTTTAGCTTTTTTTTTTTGCACACGTGTTAGACCTTGCACTAATTCTTGCATGAAAAATTTGTAAAAAAATAATAATAATAATAAAATAACTTTAAATGCCACAGAACTGCTGAACCAGTTGATGGGGACAAAGACTTTTTCAAGCAATTGACAAATTCAAACTTCAAGTCAAGGGACATGTTTGCCAACATATTTTAATAATAACCCAAATGTTGTCAGCCACAACCTGGTTTCTGTAAGACACAAAGCTTTCTTTACACAAGGGGCACTTGAAGGCTCAGAAAACCAAATCCCCCACTGATCAACATTCAAATCTCAGAATGTTTTATATTTTTTTCACTCTGGAGAGTAATTTTTATTAAAACTGATAGTTGCAAGGATTCATACTTGTGAATGGAAATCAACCACAGCAGTATCTATAAAATATATTTTTAAAATATTTTGATCCTTAACCACCAATGGTGATTGGCCCATTCTGAAGGGTGCTGCCAAAAGTAACAGGTGCCACGTGACATTACCGTCTATGCGCTGTCATCTGGACCTTTGAATTTACATGGCACATGATGATACTGTAAAACGAAACTTAATAAACATTAAATAAAAACTAAAAAAAGATGTCACGATTCATGACATGAGCCGTGTGTGAGTTCAAGAATTGGGTTAGGGGGATCTGGTGTTTAGCTGAAGCAGCGGGGGGATATTGTGTCTTTTTGTAACAGGATTGTATACATGTTTTTTGGGGGAAAAAAAATTCCATACATTTAAGCTATTTAGTGATATTTAGTAACATATTTAACAGCTTTCTATAATTCAAGCATCGCTTGGTAATAAATGGCTATTTTCAAGGTTTTCTAGTACTAGTATTTATAAAAAGCCAAATTCAAGTATTTCAAACACCTTGTATGAACCCTGTTTATTATTTTATAGAGTAATGTATGAGTGTAAGGTCTACCTTTTCCTGTACTGTTGTTGACTGCTTTGGCCTGGGACTGAGAGCTGCCTCCATATCCTCCTTTCCCATACTCTCCTCCAGCATGAGCCTGGGACAGCTCGTCAAAACCTTTGCAGAGAACAAGAGCTTTCAAACTAAGAAATGCTGGAGAAACCTTGCGTTTCCCAGCCTTTATAAGAAAATACATTTGTTACATTGTGGATTGAGTGTAATTTATTCAACAAAAAGTCATCATTTACACATTTGTGAACAAATCGTTCAGACCGTTTAATGAAAACAGTCAAGGGTGGATGTCAGGATTATCAGTGAATGACGACTTAAATTTTGGTCTACTCTTCATTCTTCACACACAGCTATCGTATCGTAAGATTTCAAATATAGCGCTGATTCTTTTTGAACTAGTTATTCTTAAGTTGCTTTTTCTACCTTTTTGATGCATTCATTGTATTTACATGGATAAATGCGACCAGTACATTCTTCCTAATTTCCTTTTGTGTTCCGTGGAAGAAAGTCATACATGTTTGGAATGACATGAGGCTGAGTACATTTTTCTGTAAACCATTCTTTTTAATGATCCTATGAGTAGTCAAGCAGCCTGTAACTCTGATACTTACCTGGGCCATACGCGTGTTGGCTGTATCCGGCTTGGTGCTGGTACTGGCTGGACGGGCCCATGGCGTGCTGCTTTGTGGATGATGGGGGCATGAAGACAGTGGGGCCGTACTGGAAGGCACTGGGCACTCCCGGCACACCGGGGTAGTATGGCAGGCTGGTGTAGCCGTAGCCTGGGGGCAGTGGAGGGTTGAGGAAGGCCTGGGTCTGACCCTGCTGGGCTAGACCCGAGTTCTGTGGCCCTTGAGTTTGAGGGGGGATGGCACTCTGTTGAGGCTGTGAAGGGGGCACAGAGGAGAGGCTGGTGGCGGGGGCTGGGGAGTTTGAGTCGCTGCGTCCAAATTTGGTGGGCTCACCTGTAAAGGCAAGTAACAAAAAAAAGTGTGTGTAACAGGGCTGAGAAACTAAATGACATTTTATTAACTGAAATATCACCAAAAATATAATTATGTTCCCATTTAAAAAGACATTATTTCAGGTCCAGGGTAAACTAAAATATCTACAAGACATCTAGTTTTTAAAATGATGCTGTGTCATATGCCCTCGAGAGGGTGCAACAAATAAATAAAAAACTATCAGCACCTTGTTATAGCCATTGTTTATTGCAGAGAAACTATCTGGCTATTAAAAAAATATGTAAAATGGTGAAGGCAAAATATTTTGCCAGTCCATATTCTCAAATATTAAGTACAAAATAAAAATGAAGAAATGCTCCAATAGACGGTTCTATGTTAACACAGTAACCTTTAACGGTGCCATGGTAGGTTGTTACCATGGACTCGAGTTTCATAATACCAGTGGTACTGGTGTTTTTCATATACATTTCAAATACAGTTGTATGTACATAGTAAATGCTTACGCAGAGAGAGACACTGATAAGTGAACAAGGCATAGTCAAGACACAATCACC
>JAVLUX010000046.1:12825000-13125000 GCA_032164185.1 Moxostoma hubbsi
TGCTGGACGGAGCAGCTGCAGGAAGTCAAAGACGAAAAATGTCAAATGCAAATATTTGTCTATGCTACAATTCTCATTATAAAGTTTCTAGTTGGTCATATCATGCTGGGAAACTCCATCAACAGTGAAATCTTGTGGTCCAGAATCCCACTTCATACAACATTTAACTTTAGGTAATGACAGAAAAATGACACTGGAAACTGGATGTATTACCCAATTAGGACATGCAAATGGATGCAAGGTGCCTTGTTTTGTGACTTTTAAAGGAATAATTCACCCAAAAATATAAATTCTCATAATTTACCTCACCCTCATGCCATCTCAGATGCAGATGACTTCCTTTCATCTATAGAACACATTTGAAGGTTTTTAGAAGAATATCTCATCTCTGTAGGTATAAACAATGTAAGTGGATGGAAGTCTGAACTTTGAAGCTCCAACATTTTCACTGTAAATCTCCTTCACTTCTTTTGTTTTTTGGCAAATCACATTCTTCATGCATATCACCAACTGATGTTCGGGGCTGGTTAAAGGTGCAGATTTATAGTACAAAAGGACTCTTTGTCTTTGGATTACTTTTATGTTTCCATTATGTGATTTCTGGGGATTCGAAGTTCTGGCCACCATTCACTTGCATTGTATGGACCAACAGAGCAGAGATATTCTTCTAAAAAACAAATTATTTGTGTTGTGCAGAAGAAATAAGGTCATACACATCTGGGATGGCACGAGTGTGAATAAATAATTTTTGGGTGAACTATCCCTTTAAGTCTAATTTATTTATTGGGACAAGCCTAACTTTTTCTCCTGAACTAACTGAAGCACCCAGGGCAAATGAAGCATGCGGTTATACTAGATGCATCATTGTTTTAAAATGAGTCTATCGAGGATGATGTCATGAAATGATGCCAACGCTCAGGCAGAAAACATCAGTTGATAAGCGGTCTCATATAAAAACTCGTTCTTAAAAAAAAAAAAAAACTTTAGAAAGTGTTAAGCAAGTAACATAGCTAGCTATAATTTCCTCAACTGGTTAGGGGGATTGTAAATAAACAAAGTCACATCCAAAACACAAAGATTGGTTTTCACCAATCATCAGCACTATTTGACTAGAAGAGTTCTCCTAGGTCAAGAACAGAACCAGATGATCACCTTAGCAAAACAAAAATGTCAATGTATTTCATCATCATTATTATTATTATTAGGCAAACTTATATAAATTAGCCTTTGGAGGCTCAATAAGGTTAGTGTTTGGGGTTTAGGGCCATGCCAACATGTCAAGCACCAATAAGGGCAGATAATAATGTAGATCTCACGTAGACAATGCAGATAATCACATACCTTCCTGTGTGCTAGATGTCCTCATTTCACCAAATCCATTCTGTGGGTAAACAGAGGTTAATTGATTCAGGTCTCAGGTATACTAACATTTCACTTATTGAGAGCAATCATACTAGAAAATCATTTTGGTAAGAAAGATTCAAATTGAGTACTCATTTAAAAAACTAAAACTAGTTTAAATATAAGATGAAGGAGTTATCGGTCATACGCTGAGAGGGGTGGGGGCCGATGACTCCACTTTGGTGGCAGAAGAGGGAGCCATGACAGGAGCCGTAGTAGTGCTGGGAAAACCCAGAGATGATGATGGGTAACTGGACTCTGCTGGAGGCAAACCACCTAGAGACTCACTAAAATGATGAGAGATGATACAGACAGGAAGAAGCTCTGATTAGAAATGCATTACTATGACACTCGTGTATGATATATCAAGTCAATACTGGGTTGGACAGCAGTCACAAATATCTTTGCTCAGTATTAGTTGATGTGTTATCAGGAGGCACCCCAAATATAGCTGTAAGAGTGCAGGGGGGAATAGATCCGGGGTACGTGAGGTGACAATGGGTGTACGCAAATACAATTCTGAGATTTACCGTTCTTTCAATTTCATCACAGTATAAAATAACAATCAAACCCAGTTTATGTATTTCTCACTGGCAAAAATTATTTTGTGTGCCCTCTAGTGTAGAATCACCAAAATGGTTGTGTCATAAAGGTCAAAGAAAAAAAATTAAATAACCAGATATTTTGCAGTTAAAACAACGGATCTACTCATGCGTCACACAAGTATCTTTTTTTGTCAGCCCAGAGCTAGATGATGTAGCTTAGTGATAGCAAGAAAAAAACTTCACTGTTTTACCATACTCGCACATGTCAGTCGTCCATGATTTTATTTTATTTACAGTTTAAAATGTCATTTGTATTTAAGGTTAGGTGCATAGGGAGTTTTGATTCTGATGGTATAAGTTCAAAAGCTTTGATGACAGGTGTCAGACATTCAGCCCCACCAAATAATTTTACACATTCACATGCAGTTATTTTCACTCACATTTGCTCACATGCTAGAGACTTGAGCTTAACCTTGCTAAAAGTGTGAAATGTGACATAAAAAAGCACCCTGAGCTTTCCCTCAATGCTCAAATTCGGCCGGCAATGCTGTACCTGCAATGATGTGCAATTCCAGGCACAGAACCGAACGCTATTCTTGCATACCGCGACACGATGAGTGGGGAGTTTAAGTTATGCAGTTATGTCATATCTAGCATTCCCATCTCAATCGGTAAGCCATTTATTCAGTATGTATATGATTAATATAACATGTTTAATATAAGGGAGTTGTTTTACAAAGATAATTGTGTTAAACAGACATTTTCAAATGACCTTGTGTGAATTTTATCCATGCGTTAGAGAGGGGGTACGCAAAAGGATGTTTGAAGGGGCACGCCACTGTAAAAAGTTTGGGAACCACTGCTTTAGAGAAAGTCTCGGAGGAGGAGTTCCAAAATTTTTCCAGCCTTATACATCCCCAAACCATATGGTATAGGGTAGCAGGGGCACACCTACATTATCACATAAGGGATCCGTTCCTGGATAAATCTTGGCTAATGCTAACTGAATTATGGAGCCGATATACGATTTTAAACTGAATAAGGCCATGGCGTACGCAAAGTGAAGATGATTGAATGCGGTTAAGAGCATCTTCCCAAATCTCATCTGAGAGACATGTCTTCTTCCCAAAGAGATTTTACAATAATCAAAGAGGGTGTTCTCAAAGAGCTAATATAATTATAAATCTTGGAGAGCATACCTCTAAGTACCAAAGTACTTAGAGAAGGAAAGCCTGGAAATCTTTTATGAGCAAAATCCCTGACTTGCAAATAGTGAATGAAATGTACTTTGGGAAGATTAAATGCCTGACATAGTTGTGAGAAACTGGCAAATACTTCATCTATGTATTGATGCTCTATTTGTGTTATTCCTGAAGAATGCCAGGTTCCAAAGGCAGAGCTATGAAGTGATGAGAAAGTAAAGTATTATTTGCTAAAGGAGAAAATAAACAGTTCATGCAGGCCAACCGCTTTGTTAAACTGATTTAGGATCTTCAATGAATGCCAAACTACAACATTATTTTTGGACACAGACACTGGAAAAAGAATAGAGGCACCAAACCGTGCAGATAGGAAGTAGGAGCGAGTTGATTTTTTCTCTGTTTTTACCCAAATGGGTGTATCAGCACTATCTGGTAATTTCACTAATATTGGCTGCCGAATAGTAAAAAATTAATAAGGGCAGGCCGAGCCACCCATCCTTTTGGGCATCTGCTAGAAGTCTCAACAAATTCCAGGTACTATTTCTTGCCAAATGAAACAGAAAAGTAAACTGTTCAAGTATTTGTTAAAAGAGTGTCTAAGTGTCGAAAAAGTTAAAAAAAAAAATGCGGGGAGAAACTTTACAGAATTAAGCCTGCCAACCTGAGAAAGTGAATACAGAGACTTTTAAGGTAGTTTTTGCCCATGCACATTCACTGAACAAAAAAACAGAAGCTTGGACATTCTGCCTAACGTCTCCTTTTGTGTTCTACAAAAGAAAGTCATACAGGATTAAAACGACATGAAGGTGCGTAAACAATGACATACTATTCTTAAAGTATCAGCAATTAAACTGAACAGATCAAACATGCTTAGAATGGAAGTGAGAGAGGCAGGTAAACAGACACACCTGATGGTACTGGGTTTGGAGTACAGGATGCTCTGGGTTTGAACAGCAGCTACAGGTTTCTGACAGCTAGTTTCTGATTGGCTGAGATTCTCGACAGTGGACTCGGGTCCAAAATCCAGTGCACCGAACTGCACATTCAGCCCAGACACATCAGCAGAGCCTGGCATCTCGACTGCTGAAGAGGGGATCTGGCAACCAAAATGCATAATGTCTTGTTTATTAACTAAGAAATTAGAAAGTACATTTGAATAAAGCACATTTTCATTGGCAATGGGATTTGGAAACCGTTAAACAAGTTAACACTACCATAATACTCCCAAAATGAGCCTTCGCACTCAATTTGTTAACTGCAGTTCACTTCTGTGGGTGTTTCTCATTGCCCGATCAATGAAAGTACTAGTTCTGTCAGTACCTTGGAGGGAGGGAGTACTCTCCGTCTCTGTGGTCTGATGTTTTTGGCCTGTGGGGGCTCGGTTGTGGTGACAACAGGCTCAGAGAGGGGGTTCAGGGATGGAGAGGGCCCATCATGTGGGGGGAGTGGGACAGGGTCTCGAGCCTGAGCCGGCAGGTCCAACTGGATTGCTGAATTCTGATGCTGGGTCAGTTGACTTAGGATGGGGGATGGGTCGGGTTGGGCCTTCAGGTCCACTGTAAAGAGCAAAGGGAGTGAGAAATTTAAAACAGTGTTATATTAAACGGGTTTACAAGCTTTGATGGCAAGAAATTGGAAATATGATGAGCCCATTGTGTTGGAACCCCTTCAATTTATAGGCAGCTATACATTCATACCCACTGTAGTGAGTATGAGCTAAAAGTTTTCAAAAATGATATGGACAACATTAACTTTGCATTCAGTTGACAAGTGTATTTTTTAGAAATATAAACCTGAACAGAAAACATTTTCAATTAAAATGTTACAATATACACTCACCTAAAGGATTATTAGGAACACCATACTAATACTGTGTTTGACCCCCTTTTGCCTTCAGAACTGCCTTAATTCTACGTGGCATTGATTCAACAAGGTGCTGAAAGCATTCTTTAGAAATGTTGGCCCATATTGATAGGATAGCATCTTGCAGTTGGAGATTTGTGGGATGCACATCCAGGACACGAAGCTCCCGTTCCACCACATCCCAAAGATGCTCTATTGGGTTGAGATCTGGTGACTGTGGGGGCCATTTTAGTACAGTGAACTCATTGTCATGTTCAAGAAACCAATTTGAAATGATTCGAGCTTTGTGACACGGTGCATTATCCTGCTGGAAGTAGCCATCAGAGGATTGGTACATGGTGGCCATAAAGGGATGGACATGGTCAGAAACAATGCTCAGGTAGGCCGTGGCATTTAAACGATGCCCAATTGGCACTAAGAGGCCTAAAGTGTGCCAAGAAAACATCCCCCACACCATTACACCACCACCACCAGCCTGTACAGTGGTAACAAGGCATGATGAATCCATGTTCTCATTCTGTTTACGCCAAATTCTGACTCTACCATCTGAATGTCTCAACAGAAATCGAGACTCATCAGACCAGGCAACATTTTTCCAGTCTTCAACTGTCCAATTTTGGTGAGCTCTTGCAAATTGTAGCCTCTTTTTCCTATTTGTAGTGGAGATGAGTGGTACCCGGTGGGGTCTTCTGCTGTTGTAGCCCATCTACCTCAAGGTTGTGCGTGTTGTGGCTTCACAAATGCTTTGCTGCATACCTCGGTTGTAACGAGTGGTTATTTCAGTCAAAGTTGCTCTTCTATCAGCTTGAATCAGTCAGCCCATTCTCCTCTGACCTCTAGCATCAACAAGGCATTTTCGCCCACAGGACTGCCGCATACTGGATGTTTTTCCCTTTTCACACCATTCTTTGTAAACCCTAGAATTGGTTGTGCGTGAAAATCCCAGTAACTGAGCAGATTGTGAAATACTCAGACCGGCCCGTCTGGCACCAACAACCATGCCACGCTCAAAATTGCTTAAATCACCTTTCTTTCCCATTCTGACATTCAGTTTGGAGTTCAGGAGATTGTCTTGACCAGGACCACACCCCTAAATGCATTGAAGCAACTGCCATGTGATTGGTTGATTAGATAATTGCATTAATGAGAAATTGAACAGGTGTTCCTAATAATCCTTTAGGTGAGTGTATTTGTGTGCATTATGCAGTGATTTTAAACAACTGTACTTAACACAACTATATACAGTATTTGTGCCAGTGGTATAAAATCACACTTGTTGTAAATTATTACATGTTTTAACAGATTTTTTTCCCACTCAATTCTTTTAGATCTCCCCACAGACTAACACTGCAGAGCTCCAGACAAAAAAAAAATGGCTAAGAAGCCATTTGCTCCTAAAAAGAAACATTTAGTTTGTTAAAGACATCTGCAAAAGCAAAAGACATCTGATAGCTCATTAAACGGGCATTATATATATATATATATATATATATATATATATATATATATATATATATATATATATATATATATATATACTGTATAGTTGAGTGCACAAATTTGCATTCCCCTTTTGTCTCATACGTTTTCACACCGCTTTCAAAATGGATATAAATATAAGAGATAAAATATATTTTTTAGTTCTGCCCTTGAGAATCTATATAACAGGTATTTACATAAAGTATAATATGCATATAGTAGTGTTGCCTTCTTGAGCATCAGTGAAAGTTTGCACCTTGTGTAATAGTTGTGTATGAGTCCCTCAGTGGTCCCAAGTATCAAAAGCTGGATCTCACATCACAAGTAAATAAATTGTGTGTATATATACAGCTCTGGAAAAAATATATATATTTGTATGTATGTGTTTGAATAAATGAACATTTTTCTTAGTCTTTACTGTGACTAGATGGCCCAGACACAAAGACTACAAGAGTGCAAATTAAATGAAATCCCAGATGCAGTTTATTGAGCTACCCCAATCAATAATAACCTGAATAATAACAAGATTTGGTACGTTACACTTTTTTCACTGACACACATGGGACTACTATTTTGAAATGTCTGCACTACCAGTTGTGAAATCATTGACGGCTGATTCGCTGAGAAAGCGACTCGAATTCAAACTGCTATCCTGAGCTCCTGAGTTCAAAAGAGCTCTTGTCGGTGATTCATTATAAAGACCCAGTTCAAGAGAGTAATTTATTCACGAATTGACATCATGGCTCATGCTGTGATTGTTGTTGCGTGGAGCCAGCTCATATCATCAACAGAAAGGGTGGAAAGCGGGGGCCTGGGTAACTCAGGGAGTATTGACGCTGATTACCACCCCTGGAGTCGCAAGTTCGAATCCAGGGTGTGCTGAGTGACACCTGCCGGGTCGAGGATAAGAGTCACATGGGGTGACCTCCTCGTGGTCATGATTACTGGTTTTCACTCTCAGTGGGGTGTGTGGTAATTTGTGCGTGGATCGCGGAGAGTAGCATGAGCATCCACATGCTTGGAGTCTCTGTTGTGTCATGCACAACGAGCCACGTGATAAGATAAGAGACTCGTCCTTTGCCACCCGGAATCAGGCGAGAAACCACGAGAACCTACTAAGTAGAGGGAATTGGGCATACCAAATTGGGAAGAAAAGGGGGATAAAAAAAAAAAGGGAGAAAAGTGGCGCAAGACACACTGGCACTCTAAAGATGCATTCAAAAACTCACAAGATGATATCTGACGAAACCGCATATGAAAGCACACATGCTGACTGTTGCCAATGGTGACAAGATTTTAAATCATTTTCACAATCTTTTTTTTTTGGTCGCATTTGCGACCATTTTATTTGCAGTCTGGAGCCCTGCACTGCCAGTCAACTTGTCACGCAGGTGAACAGAAAAAGTTTTTCGAATGTTTTCTTTCTCTTTCTGTAAATCAACGAAAAGAAGAAAATCTCCTTTCTTTTTTCAATCTGCTTGCCAAGGTGTTCTTGTCCTCCATAATGGGCGAAGGGCAGACCAGCTAAAGAGTGCTTTGCGCCACCTACCATACCAGCGCAAAATTAGCTTGTCGATTAGCGGCACCTATTGTAAAGGAGTGTATAATTCGCCTTTCTTTTAATGTGAAGGGGCAATTTGTTGGCGATTTGGCTCTCATAATCGCATCTCCTTTGGTATGCAAAGGCCTTTAGTGTTTCTGTTATCGGATATTGAAGTAACAGTTTCTGTTCCAATTTTCTATCTGAAAAAACGAAAATGGCATTTTTAGCAGCCTAAATTTCAGTGCAGTCAATTTTTTGCAGTTAGAAAGAAGAATGAAATGGTAATGTCTGTATATCAACATTTTACTTTTCCGTAGACTGGAGGGGCTTTAGATATTAACACTTTCAATTTTTTTCCACAGACCCCCTAGCACCCCCTTACAGCCCCCTGGGGCCTAATATATTGACCAGTGTGTGTAATACTAACCGTGAGCTGTTGTAACAGGCGTCTCCTTGGGTTCATTTAGAGTCATAGGTGACAGTGCAAGTGGAACTGAAGCAGTGGGTTCTGCAGAAACAGTGCCATTGCTTAGGGCGCCTGCCATCTGACTGGACAGAGGGGTGAGTTGGGGCGTGCTGATTGGTTCTGCTTTCTGTACATCAATTTGGTGAAGTCTGGATCCCTGCATGGACTAGAAGGCAGATAAATTAACACAAGTAATTAATTGAAATAGGTCATCCTAATCACTTTACTTGATGAATTGACTAAATTTGACTAAATACTTAACATATGTTTTGCAGCACAAACAAATTAATGACCCAAACATGACCCATAAGACACTCTGGTACCAGCATCAGTATTAATGCATCGTTAACTTTCAGTTTGTTTGCTTTGTGGCTAATGGATATCCTTTTACATTAAAAAAAAAAAAAAGAAAAAAAAAGAAATCTCTCATGAAACTGAAAAACCTTTATTGAAAGCCACACTTTGAGCACCTGTCTAGAGAAGAATTTAGCATTTCATCTGCCTAACTGTGGTGATTAACTGTGCTAAAAGACAGCATGTGTTTGTGCTTGTGTTAGATCTCACAGATGCGGCGTGTGCATAAGTGCCAGCAGCAGCAGAGGCGTAGCTGTGTGTGTTTGCTCGGGTGGAGTGTTGCTGGGAGTTGGTGAACACCAGGCTCTGGGTTAGAGTATCAAGGGATGATGGCTCGAAACCGGCCAGCTCAGAGTCACCCTCTGTCACTTTAGGCATCAGAGATCTGAGATCCACCCTGAGAAGCACAGAGAAAGAGAATGAATCGGCTTACGTGAGAGAATTAATTGACATTTAGGTGCAGCGCTATGTCTTCTCCAATTCTCGTGAGCATGCAAAATCTACAGTAAGTGCAATGTTTGTGTCTGGGCAATGCACAATTGGGTATGATCGGGAGTGTTTGGGCCATTTGTGACCATATTAACAGTGAGTGTATTCCCAAAAATACAGTGCATTCAGAAAGTATTCAGACTTTTTTTTTTATGTTGCACCCTTATGCGAAAATGCTTTAAACTATTTTTTTCCCCCATAACAACAAGATTTTGGATAACTTTGCAAATTTATAAAAAAAAGAAAAAAATATCACATTGACAAGTATTCAGAACCTTTGCTATGACACGTGAAATTTAGCTCAGGTGCATCTCATTTCTCTGGATCACCTTTGAGATGTTTCTACACTTTGATTGTCCATATGTGGCAAATTCAATTGATTGGACATGATTAGGATAGTTACACTGTCTATATAAGGTCTCACAGCTGAAAATGCATATCAGAGCAAAAAACAAGCCATGAGGTCAAAGGAACTGCATGCAGAGCTCAGAGACAGGATTGTATCGAGGCACAGATCTGAGGAAGGCTACAAATAAATTTCAGCTGCATTGAAGGTTCCCAAGAGCACAGTAGCCTCCATAATTCTTAAATGGAAGTTTGGAACAGAGCTGGCCGACGGGCCAAACTGAGCGATCGGGGGAGAGGGAACTTGGAAAGAGAATTGACCAAGAACCTGATGGTCACTCCGGTTGAGCTCCAGAGATCATGTGTGGAGATGAAAGAAACTTACAGAAGGACAACCATCACTGCACCGATCTGGGCTTTATGCCAGAGTGGCCAAACGGAAGCCTCTCCTCAGTGCAAGACGCATGAAAGCCAGTTGGAATTTGCAACTGCACTCGCAAAAGTATAACCAAGTGAAAGAAATACAAGTATATACAAAATACACTTATATTTAAGATACATCCTCTTAAAAAAAGTCTAAATATCTTATATGTTGCTTCTCAAGTAAGTTTATCTTGTTTTAAATATTTTTTGACAATTTTACATGGAAAGACAAAACCACTTGTTATTTCTATACAGTGAATTTCTTTACTGAATTAACCTTAATAAAAAAGTATCCCCCACCCCTTTAATTCAGTGAATATCATTTAGAGGTATTTTTAAAAGATGATTTATTTCCTCTATTTTTAGTAAGCACGTTTAATACAACCTTTTAAGTCGGGCACAAACTGAATAACCGGTTAAGAGCTAATGATTAATCGTTGCAATAGTCGCTGAATAATTGTTCTAATAATTGTGACATTATCAAAATAATCGTTAGTTGCAGCCCTAGCAGCCACATGCATTTTTTTGATGATTTTTACAAATGTAACACTCTAAACATCACATTATCCCCTAAGAACATACAGTACACATTGACGCTAGTGAAAACACTGGAGACCGGAAATTGAAAGTAGGCATCCGTTATGAATCATTGAACACCTCCAGGTTCAGGAAAAGGTGGACATTTTTTTTTAATTAACGAGCATTCCGTTGAACCATTTGAACATTCCTTCAATGCACGTCCATGGAATTTTACAGATTTTTGATCATCTGCTGTGCAAAAACCATTGTTACAATCAGTTAGACCATACAGTATACAGCAACACAACTCAGAACAGTCTGAAAATCTGTGCAGAGTTTTGTGGATATAGCTTGAAAACTCCAGCATGAATTACAATTGATTACAACCCTAAAAGTCTGAAGAATCACAGTATGTTGGCTTTGTCAAAGCAACATAATTCACATTCAATTTCCTAGGGAAACTGTACTTCAATGCTTGGCCAGTATTGTCAGAATTGCAATCTGGTCCAGAAATGTATGTTCAGACAGGCATTTCTACAATTCATTGGTAGTGTGTGCTCTCATTTCGTGCTTCATAACTGCTTTTTGAAAATTGTATTCAGAGCTGTTTAGGACTAGTTGACACATGCTCTTTTTCATGTAGGGACTTGAAGTGCAAGACAAGCCAAATCAAAATTCAGCATCTTTTGGTGGGATGTTATCTTCAGTTACATGCAATCTTCCTTGATGATATTAAATTACACATTTATAGATGTCAACGTCAGTAGACACGAAAGCACTGTGCTAGCAAATGTTCAAAGCACATGAAGCACTTACCCCTGTACAGGCTGCATCTGGTTCTTGGAGCCAAGAGCATAGGAGGCGGTAAACACTTTGGTCTCAGATAGCTGTTAAAAGGAAAAGTGAGCATTACACAAGCATGATCATTTTTTTCTTTTAATTGTTTAATCTCAAGATTCCTGAGATGACTCACATCTTCATTCCAGTCTTCTGCAGCCCAATCTTCAAGATTGTCCTTCCAAGCTCCTGAAAGGAGAATCAGTTTAGTAATAAGGTACATTCATACTATCAGAAACAAATATACAGGCTAAATATACCATTTCATAGTCTGCCGTAGCTCTCAAATTTGAGCTTGCACATATTCACACCAAGGTTGACTTCAGTGATTGTAAAGTCATTGGTTCTTACAAGTCTCGTTTCATGACCGACTGCAATGTATTTTCAGCAGAGCAAGATTTTCAGTAAATAAACTGGAAATATTATCGTTAATGTCAAAAGTACCGGTACTTAGAGACCAAGTCGATTTAAAGATGTAACAATGCCAGTACAGTAACAGTAATACCTTGCACCGACACAATTCAATCCCAGCACACTGTCTGACTGACAGACAGACGGCTGCCTTTAAATGCTCACGCGCTTACGAGCACATGCATTACTCCCTTTACAATGAAATGGAAAATAAATCAAATTAAAAGTGATATGTTGTAGTGTGATAATTAAACTGCTGATTTATTTAAATACAGTCCGCATGTGCTGTGTGCTTCAGCACACATGTGAATGTGTGAAGCAGCTTGTACGCTAAAAACACAGACTGATCAAAACACTCAATTTTATGAGCATCACACGCTGTGCTTGTTGTAGTAGATGACAGAAGAGAGCACACATTTACTGTAAAGTGCGAAGAGCCTGCAGACTATATATTTATTGCGCTTTAACAAATCACACTGCACAATGTAACCAGCGAGGTGTGAAACTACCATCAAAAACACAGAACAGAAAAGCCTTCATGTCAAAATAAAAGTTTAGACTCAAAATAAAAGCTTGAACAACTGTTAATTTAATTTCATTGACGCATTTAACTAGGTTTAATAGGCTAAAGGAGTGTTTAATATCTTATTACCAATGGTTGTGGTATTGAAATTGGCATAAAGAATCGTGACATTTTACTGGTATTGGTACAACTACTCAAATTTCGGTATTGTGACAACCGTCCGTCATTATTCCATGAAACACAAGAGACGTTAGACAAAATTTTTGCCTCAATCAATATTCACCTTTAATGGCATCTTTTAACCATATGAAAGTGAAGAAAAGCTGAGGGACTCCGATTTTCTTTTTATAACATAGTTTAACAGAATAAAACCATACATGTTTGGAACAATGTGAGGGTGTGATGACAGAATGTCCAGATTTGGGTGAAGTGTTCTTTTACAAATTGTAGTGAAACATCAACTCTCACTGCGTAGGTCAGATCCCAAATCAACATTCCGAGTTTCTGCCTATATTGTGTGAAATCAATACTAATACTACTTGTTCTTCTCTCTGCTGAGAGCTGTATTACACTGAAAACTGATTAAGTGAAAAGCTTTGGAGAACGGACTTCCGTTCCCTTAAAGAAACAGTGCTGTGGTCTAAGATCTAGATCGATAAACAGCACTCACCTGCTCCTTCAGTAGTCTCAATGGCAGCCTCTCCTGCTTCAGCAGAGCCAGTGAACTCAGTAGAGTTAAATGTTCTAGAAAATACAAGCAAATCACCCTGTGTGAGAAAGCTGAATCAGGATCAGGTTTTTTGTAGCATAATGAGTGTGTGTGGAAATACAGACATATATAGAGTAGAGCTTAGAATTTAGAGGTCCTGATTAAGTAATTATGTAATCATTATCAAAGCCACATCTGGAATGCTTAAGAGATATTCCTCACTGAAAGGGAGGCAGGAAAAGAAAGACTAAACTCTCACCCCATTCCCTGAGAGAATCTGCTTATTCCAGATCCTCTGCCTCTCCCTCGCACTCCTGCTCCTAAAACACCACATCGACACACAAAAACAAATGATTACAATGGAAAACAAGTCATTTTTATTTGTATAGTGCTTCTCACAACACACATTGTTTCAAAGCAGCTTTACAGAACATAACACTGTAATGTCTTAAATGACTGAATTTCATGCCTTGATGTTTGAGCTAAAGAAGCAAAATGTATAATTTTTTCCCCCTAGAAGTGTATTAATGTTTTTTCAAAATAGTCAAGATGTTAGTAGTAATTTTGTCATTCTACTTGACCAATTAACACCTTATCTCAGACCCATTATTGGGCTGTATTTTGTTGCTACTGTACCTTTAAGGCCATGTAAACAACCTCTGTTATGATAGGTTATCAATATCCCAAGTTGCTGAAAATTGAATAGACATGAATATGTAAACGTGGGCGGTCATATCTTAATGTACTGATTGGTCTGACATCATAAACGCAATGTACTCTTAATGACCTTTTGTGCAGCTTAATTTCAATAAACAGTCTGCGTAGATGGGAGAACACTTCCTATTGTGAATGCTACAGTATGTCCTATATGGTACCCCAAATTGAAGCTGAACTATGTCATTTCTGCGCCAACAAACAGAATTGCGAAAATAAACTGTTTTCAAAGCAGCTTTTCGAATACGCCCCTCATCTTGTTGTTTGAACCGTCAGGTAATCCAGTCCACAACTCAAACAATTGGTTGAGTAGCATTGTTGGGGCGGGTCTAAGTCGGTTGCTCTAAACAAACACTGGAATTTTATAGTGCCAAAGTGACACAGTGTTTACAGTCTTTGAGAAAAAAGAAAAAAAAAAGTGTCACCGTTTTCATTTAAATAAGCTGATCATTTTATTTTTCCCCCTTTTCTCCCAATTTGGTATGCCCAATTCCCACTACTTAGTAGGTCCTCATAGTGGAGGAGGAAAAGTCTCAGTTGCCTCCACGTCTGAGACCGTCAGTCTGCACAACTTATCACGTGGCTCGTTGTGCATGACACCACGGAGACTCCGCATGTGAAGGCTCACGCTGCCCTCTGCGATCCACGCACAACTTACCACGCGTCCCATTGAGAGCAGGAAACTCTAATCATGACCACGAGGAGGTTACCCCATGTGACTCTACCATCCCTAGCAACCGGGCCAATATGGTTGCTTAGGAGACCTGGCTGGAGTCACTCAGCACACCCTGGATTCAAACTTGTGACCCCAGGGGTGGTAGTCAGCGTCAATACTGACATATCGCTGAGCTACTCAGGCCCCCCAAATAAGCTGATATTTATGAGCCTCTATGTCTGGATCATTATTGTAGTGATTAATAAAATAATTTGAACCCTAACTGATGCAGTGTGTAGCTTCTTATTTCTTAAACAATTATGTCGGAAGACGTATCCCGTGGTTGTTGAAAAGATGTCACTGTGTTTTAGAAAGGGAAAATTATTGGCCTGTATCAAGCAAAGAAAACAACTAAAGAGACTGAAATCACTGGAATTGGGTTAACAACAGTCCAACGCATTATTAAAACTGGGAAGGATAGTGGTGAACTGTCTGCTTCGCTTAAGAAATGTGGTTGGATCATTATCAGAGATCACTGAAATGCTTGGTCACATGGTACAACTCACAGCTATGTTTAATAGTGAATGTAAGAGTACTTACAGGATTGGGGCTAAACAGCTATGTGGCTACAAGAAAGCCACTTGTGAGGCTAATCAGAAGAAATGACTAGAGCAACATATCAGATCCGATAATTGGTCTGCTGGTTAGTCCAATTATGATTGAATTATCCAGTCACATTACTTTTATTGATGCACATCTTGTATGGTCAATAAATTCAATAGGAGTTTATTCGTTATATGTGTTTCCATCATTGTTTATGCAAATTTCTTCTTTATCTGAGCGCATACCATTTAAAGCACCCCAGATTCACTTTGGACATTTACATAATTTCAGACACCTCTATGTACGGTCGCTACAATTTACTATACAAATCTAAAATAACCCGTGGTTTTTCTGGATGGAAGGAAAGATGAGAGCATTTCACTGCATTAAAAGGTGCTGTTAACTTACAGTGGCAACCAAAAGTTTGGAATAATGTACAGATTTTCCTCTTATGGAAAGAAATTGATTCATCAATATGACATTCAACTGATCACAGTGTATATTAAGAACATTAATAACTGAAAAATTCTTATTACAATAAAAAAAAAAAATTCATCAAAAAAATCCTCCACGTGCAGGAATGACAGCTTTGCAGATTCTTGGTATTCCAGCCGTTAGTTTGTCCAGATACTCAGGTGACATTTCATCCCACACTTCCTGTAGCACTTGCCAAAGGTGTGGCTGTCTTGTCGGGCACTTCTCACGTACCTTACAGTCTAACTGATCCCACAAAAGCTCAATGGGGTTAAGATCCATAACACTCTTTCCAATTATCTGTTGTCTAATGTCCGTTTCTTTCCCCTCTCTAACCTTTTCTCTTCGTTTTTCTGTTTCAAAAGTGGCTTTTTCTTTGCAATTCTTCCCATAAGTCCTGCACCCCTGAGTCTTCTCTTTACTTTTGTACATGAAACTGGTGTTGAGCAGGTAGAATTCAATGAAGCTGTCAGCGGAGGACATGTGAGGTGTCTATTTCTCAAACTAGAGACTCTGATGTACTTATCCTCTTGTTTAGTTGTACATCTGGCCTTCCACATCTCTTTCTATCCTTGTTAGAGCCAGTTGTCCTTTTGTCTTTTAAGACTGTAGTGTACAGCTTTGTATGAAATCTTCAGTTTTTTGGCAATTTCAAGCATTGTATAGCCTTCATTACTCCAAAACAATGATTGACTGATGAGTTTCTAGAGAAAGCAGTTTCTTTTCTGCCATTTTTTTACAACATGCCAGTCTATTACATACTGTGGCAACTCAACAACAAACACAGCCAATGTTAAGCATCCTTTAATGAACCACATAGCTTTCAACGGTGTTTTTATAAAATGGCAAGAGATTTTCTAGTACCAAATTTAGTAGCAATTTATCATGATTATTCAAGGATATGGTGTTGAAGTGATAGCTACTGGAAATGGGGCCTGTCTAGATTTGATCAAAAATAACTTTTTTCAAATAGTGATGGTGCTGTTTTATACATCAATAAAGTCCTGACTGTACTTTGTGATCAGTTGAATGCTACTTTGGTGAATAAATGTACCAATTTCATTCCAGAACAGCAAAATCGGTACATTATTCCAAAATTCTGGCCGACAGTGTAATTACAAACAAGAGAAACATTAATTTAGTTTTCCAACAAAATATCTTCTAAATTTAATAAAAAATGTATCCACCTCTAGAACGCGTATACATTTTTTATGCACACTTTATTTGCATCTTGATGCTTCTGTCCAGCAGTTTTAATACAATATCCCAAAATGCGTGGATGGAAACCCAGTTCCATCAAAAAGTTCTGTCAAAATATCAAATAACGTATATGACAATGATTATACAGCAATTGATCTGCAATCATAGTGCTCTTAAGAAGCATCAATAAGATTTAACATTCAAAAATAGTTTGACATCACTGTCACATTAATAACCATTCACTGGTACCGACTAGCAGGTAACAAAGTGGTTGAGAGTCGAGTGAGTAAGAATGACTTTGAGTGTGTGTTATTGTACAAACCTCTCCCTCTTCCTCTGCGCCCACGGTCTCCTCCTCTCTCCGCTGGAGCTGGATCAAACCCATTCTCTTCTGATCGGCCTGAAAACAGAGGCAGAGAGCAGTGCATGCTTATATGCTACACCTATTCTCCAATCACAAAAAAAACAACATTATGTAAATTATAAGACAAACAGCCATGTGTGTCCCTGAAAAAATTACATTTAAACTCAGGTTTTAAAAATCATGATAATTATCAATAAAAATAACTTTTTAAAAATCAATGTGTCTGAATCAGATTATTTTCATTGCAATATTATGGTTATGAGATATGGGGGGGGGGGGGGGGTTTGCTTAATTGTCATAAAAATAAATGTCACAATGAAAACAATCATCATCCTAATCATACGGTTCATTTTCATTATTCTGCATGCACATCCTCATGTGCAAGTAAGGGCATGCATAGAAATAAACACCTTCTTGGTTGCGGCTGGCCCCACGGCCACGTCTGTTTGGACCCCCACGACCCCTGCTTTCCCTTTCTCCTTTCTTCTCTCTGTTCTCTGCTGTTGTCCCTTCTTTTCCAACACTTTTCTTCTTGCCAACAGTTTCCCATGAATCCTATGCAAAGAAAGTAGCAAGGAAGGGGCCATAAAGTGAATATTTGAAAATTATTGTGAAATAGTCAATGGGACTATTAAGCTCAAAACAGTTTGACAAAGAACTTCAGCATCTTGATAACTTGTATGGCAGGCTAGTAATGTCAGATACACTTAATTACATGAATAACAACTCAGTCTAGTTTTTCAGGTATAATTAATAGTTCCAAGAGAGATAATGTGACTGAATCAGAAACAAGTAAATCAGGATAAAATGCATCATGTGTGCACCTTGTCAGTGACCTCCTCCAGCAGGAAGTTGATAGCCCTGTTGACATCTCCATTGCAGTCATGAAGGGCCACCATACATTCATCCTGATTTTTGCCTGTAACCTCCATGAGCTACAACACAAACACAGTCGAATGCAAACTATTTAGAATATGACAACATAAGTGGCAGTCAGACACATCTCATTCAGGTGCTGTTCAAAATCGCTCACTCATTCAATATTCACTACCTAATGAACAACACAGTTCACTATATGAGGAAAGAGTGAGTGAAAACGAGGTCATTTTCCTTTTCAGCTGCAAGCATTACGGCACATTTTGTAAAATGCTACATATTTTACAATTTGTTTTTGCTTTTCATACTAAAACAATTAAACTGATTTGAGTTGATACAAATTAAGTCTGTGCTATGGAAAGCACTCTGTTGCATAACTAATACTATTTCAGGGGGTAGTACATAAACACCGTAAAATATGCTCTGTGTTCTGGTTCAATAGTTAAGCTCAAATGCAGCATTTGTGGCATAATGTCAATTACCACAAAATAAGAACATTTAATAAATTGAGTCGTCCTTCAATTATGAAGTTATGGCCTCGCGATTTGATTCAAAGGATGATTTGACTATAAAATGATTCTCATCATGATGCATCTTGTCCTCCAATTTCTTTTTTCCTCAGTTTCTTCAAAATGTCTTCTTTCTATTTTTCCCTTTCAGCTTTTTATTTAACAGCTGTTTTCAAAAATCAGGAGTCACATTACATAAACTGGCCTTTGACATTCTGTATGCACTGTGAACAAAACATGGAACATCCACAAGATTAAATAAACGGTTCTATAGTTAAGAGTAGAGAGTATCACAATTTTTCAGTTTCAATCTTTACAACCTTATAAAAATCTATTAAAATCACAAGAAAATAGGTTCACTATCAAAATACACTCAACACTATTATATTCTTCAACTGATTACAGTGCTGTTAAAAATTATTTGCACACTTCCTGATTTCTTCTATTTTTGTATATTTGGCCCTGAAGCAGCAAAGCATCCCCACACCATCACAATACCACCACCATGCTTGACCATAAGTATGATGTTATTTTTGTGGAATTGAATTTGATTTACACCAGATTTAACGGGACTCCTGTCTTCCCAACAGTTCCACTTTTGACTCAACAGACAACAGAACATTCTCCCAAAAGGTTTGAGGATTATCAAGGCATGTTTTGGCAAAATACAGACGAGCCTTAATTTTCTTCTGAGGCCAGTGTCTTTCTGATAGTGAAGTCATGAACAGTGACATTTATTGATGTGAGAGAGACCTGCAGTTCCTTGGATGTTCATTACTGTGCCACGTTTTCTCCATTTGGAGACAATGGCTCTCACTGTGGTACTTTGGAGTCCCAGAGCTTTTAAAAAAGCTTTGTAACCCTTCCCAGACTGGAGTATTTCAATCACTTTTTCCCTCATCATTTCTGGAATTTCTTTCGACCTTGGCATAGTGTGCTACTGGGTGAGACCTTTTAGCCAACATCATGCTGCTGAAAAAGTTCTAGTTAGGTGTTTATATGATTGATCAGGGCTGGCAGTAATCAGGCCTGGGTGTTTCTAGTCCAGCTGAACCCCATCATGAATACAGTTTCATACATTTGGGGATTTAGTAACTAAGGGGGCAAATACTTTTCAACCAGGCCCAGTTGGTATTGGATTACTTTTTTTGCTTCAATAAATATAATTATCATTTAAAAACTGTATTTTTTTGTTTACCTTTGTTTTATGTGAGATTTTGTAAACAATTTAGTACAAGATATACACAAAAAAAGAATGGATGGGGCAAATCCTTTTTCACAGCACTGTGTGTTATGTATAATATATATATACACATTTCTTTGCTTCAAGCATTGTTAATCATATAATAGTATTTAATTATTATTTAAAATTAATTTATGCAATGCCTATTCATATAAAATTTTAACTATATCAATAACACAGGTGATAGTAAAGCAGTTTAAATAGCATGGTTGTTGTTTCAGAAATGTATCAAGGATCTCGAATGCGCTGTTCCATTTGTTTTCATCAGGTGTGCGCACTGTCCTGACAAGTGAGTGACCGGCAATAAGTAAAAGCCAAAGAATGGTGAGTGTGCAAGAATAGAGAAAGGCATAGGGAAAGGAGAAAAAAAAGAAGTAAATATCACCTAAAGCAGGGCACAAACTAACAATTTTTGGTTTTCTTAGGCTGGGGTTCTTTTTCCCCATTAATTTTACACATGGGCTGGTACAAATGTGTAGACATGTTTCACGAATACAGCGTTTACTTTTTCACCTTCTCCCTTGAAAAAAGAAAGTGAAACGTTACAACGTGCCCCATAGGCGGGCACGCAGTAACATGCGAGGGGCACATTGTTACCTGCCTGTCATGAGAGCTTAAAATCCCCCTCTAACAACTATAACTTATCAAATTCAAATAAATAAAAGATAAACGAAAATATTATATCAATAATAGCCATTTATTAACTTTGTCATATATAATAATATAGCAATAAGTTTCACACTTGACAAAGACAACACAACAAAGCCACAGCATTTGACAAAACAATGCATGGATTGATGACACGCACACAAGCTTTAAGGGGAATTATGTAAATCACATCTGACTGCACTGAATTTCATAGTTTGTTCTAATTGAGGCATGCTGTAACAGCGCAACTGGGATTTAAACCTGGCTAGTCACTTCTGCGTAGATAAAAAATTAAGACTACGCAAGCACGCTAGCTAACAAGATTGGAGATTAAAATGATACCAAGTTTGTCTCGTTTTAAATAAACACTAAAAACAGAGATGAAAATTAACTTTCCTGTGAATTTTCACTTTTGCTACTTAATGAAGTTTCATCTAACCAGTGTGTGTGAAACATTTAAACAATGTGTTTTATAACTAGCCCCATGTTAGTTTGTGCCTCTCATTTTCTGCTGTTTTTTTCCCCGTTCTGTGCAAATCAAAGCAATAACAGGTGCAAGCTCGTCTTTCATGTTGTTTGTTGGCATGTTATCATGAATAAAATTTCCTGTTGCCATGTATGTGGGTTTCTGAAAGAATTTCGGGATCGTAGATTAATTAAGGCACAAATGGTCATGTGTTTGATACACCTAGTCTAACCGTCTCATCAGTGCGCCACTGCGGTTTAAACTGAACTAAGAAACGATTCTGATTCTTTTGAGAATCGTTTGAGAATCAATGTGCACTGACTTTGGTTTGGTGTGCTAACATGCGCTGAGCGCATAACATTTAAAGCACTCCAGATTCATTTTAATTGCACATTTGTGTAATTTCACATACCTCCATGTTTTGCCACTACAATTTACTATGCAAATCTAAAATAACCAAGAGAAGATGAGTGCATTTCACTTAAAAGACTGTTGTCAACTTAACTACAAACAAGAGAAATGTCAGTTCATTCAGTTTTCTGTCAAAATAAAAGCTTCCTAAAAAGATTACTATTGAACAATAATATTACTTATTATTATACGATAATGATATATTTCTATAATAATTTTTTATTACTACATTATAACAATATAATAGACAAGTTGACTGGGTTTCAAAATTAATAAAAGTGAGCAGACTCACAAATTTTTCCCCAAAAAAACCCACTACACAGCAGACAGATGCAATATATGTGTGGTGGTTTTTTCCCCCTGTATTCTATGCAAAACTTGATTTAAATTTGTTTAAGAATCACTTGTTGTTTATCATATCGCAGTTCAAATTTCAATTCAAATGAATTGTATGTAGGGCCAGAAACAGTAATATACAGTAAAAAACAACATTGTTTCAAAAGTATAGCCACAAGATATAAACATCATACATGTCAACATTATATTAGTGTGATAAAATCACATGCTAACCTTATCGGTGTAATGTTATATCCAATATTACTGCTTTGTTTTCATGAAGACGTAACAAACCCTGTAATCTGGTAAACTGACTCTCTGTGGTCATTAAAAATCCCAGGGCACTTCTCGTAAAGAGTAGGGGTGCAACCCTGGTGTCCTGGCCAAATTCCTCCATTGGCCCTTCTCAATTAAGGCCTCCTAATAATCCCAATCCATTAATTGACTGTATCACTCCACTCTCTCCTCTCCACCAATAGCTGGTGTGTACTGGTGCACTATGGCTGCCGTGCCATCATTCAGGTGGATGCTGTACACTGGTGGAGGTTGACGGGAGTCCCCTGTTCACTGTGTAAAGCGCTTTGAGTGTAGTAACATTCATTCATAACCTCCATTACAATGGTAATCCCTGGTTTTATTGCACTAAAATCATGCAAACACACAGTTTACATCTTCTGGAAAGGCTTTAGAAAAAGTGTGTATTAGAATGTGTAGACATTACATAATTTATGCAGTAGCAATCAACATTTCACCACAAATTCTGTCCAATGAACTTAACTTGTATTGAAGCCAGATCATTAGTAATAGGCCAACAAAAACGTATTACCGATATTTTCCAGATGTATTGGGATGTTGGCACCACTCACCTGTTGGACTTTGCCCTCAAAATCTGCATCATTTTTGTCATAAATCATCTGGGCGAGTCGGATCTGTTCAGCTGTGGCCTAGAGACAGACGACACAGTTAAACACCTGCTGATTTTAAAGGGGTCATGACATGCCCTTTTTTATTGTAATATTTTCCTTGAGGATCACTTACAATATTAGTAAAGTTTTGGTACAAAACAAAAAACTATTATTATAGTAAAACATGATAGTTGTCCACCCTCATTCTGACCCCCTGTCAGAAATGCTTGGTTTTGGTGCTGCTGCTCCTTTAAGAACTGACAATGACCGGCCACTGTTCTGATTGGCTCTCTGCTCTTGACTGACCTGTTCTCTCCTTGTCATATCACTGCTCACCATTACTGGGCAGGGCTACAGAAATGACAATGCAAATGTCTACCGCAGTGACATCACAAAGAGAGCAAGTCGTTTTGGCATCTTGGCTTAAACAAATGCTCTTTCTGCAGTTATGAGGAAGTTTTGAGTTCTGAAACTTACAGTATGTTTTTATAGTAAAATGACCTCAAGATGTTAAAAAATAAAGGAAAATTTGATTCATCATGTCATGGCTCCTTTAATGAGAACATATGGCTCACATTCCTATGCGTGTTCCTCACCTGTATCTGTTTCTGTGAAGTGTGTGTGGTCTCTAGTAGGGCTCTGTCCTGATTGCCCTGGACAGCATTAGCGACCACTGAAGTCATCATAACAGTATATATAAAATAATGTATGTACAAAATAGAAAAGTCTGGGGGAGAAAGGGAAACAGAACCAATTACATCTTAAAATTTCCAAAGGAGAGAACACACGAACAAAAGAAGATCCAAGACATTTGACAAAAGTAGGAATTCTTCATGGAAGTGTTTTGGACCTACTTTTTCAACTTTTATGACAAAAATGCTAGAGTGAAAGCCATTTATGAAAGGATTATTTTACACGTTAAAATTGCATTCAATACCAATGTATCCATGGCAACTAGGCATTTAAAACCCATGTCACACTGTACATGTTAAGAGAGGCTGATGAGATCTATAATGTTTCCATCCAATTTTCAGAATATTCATACACCCTTTGTACCATTTCACAGACACTGAGAAAATGTTTGAGAGATGTTTGTGTAAGATGAGGTTAGTGACAGGTGCAGAGGGCCTGCTGCTAGTTTAACTGTCAACACTGTGATTCCAATGTAAGACAATCATCCCCCTATCTGCCCAGCCTTTAAATATAGCCATGCAAACATGGTCTGGGACTGGTGTCCACTTACCCCACCCCAAACCCCACACCTGAAAAAAACATGCCTGCATTTACAGAAGACAAAACAACAAGAACAGCCCATCAGTCTAAACTAGATCATCTTTGTTGCTCTGTAGATGTTTACTCCCTGATGCGGCGAGGCCAAAAACGTATCAGCCGTTCTGTGCGTTACTATCTATACTGTCTAAATGTTCGGATGTGGGTTTTAAATAGCCTGCACTGCCCTTTTACTTTGATCTTTTCAGATGTAATGTTAAATGTTCGGCTAGTAAGAACAAAGACGCTTACGGGCTGTGGCTCAAAACAAGTGAGCTTCCTACCTAGACTGCATTATAGGCATCAACAGTGAGTTTTCCAAAGATCGCTTCTATAAAACGTGCTGTCTAGGTAGCCAGGACGGTGTTTTTGTAGCGCAGCCGAGATCTTATCTAATGGCGATTAAAATCAACGCGGTAACGGTTTGAAAGCCTCTTGATCACGAATAGACGAGCTTCATGCGGAAAAAAAACATGCTGTCATTTGGGAGCATCGAGAGTTGATAGGAGTGATCGGTAAAATGGCTAACGAGATTCGCACCTTAGCAACCAGCACACAAATTCAAATTGGGAGTCGTCAAAATGTGTGTGAACTGGTTGAATCTAGGAACATAAAAACAAGCCCTGCATTTACATTCAGCTTAGCAGAAACAAAAGCAGCTATGAGTGTAACGTGTTTTAACCAAATGCGAACACGCTCGGTTAACTGTTTGAATCCGCACCACGCCGCGCTGCTGCTAATGCTACGAACACCACACAAACTTCAGCTGAATTCTTACTACAAACATATCTATATTGAGTGCTGATTATATAAAACAAATAGCCAAGCACAAGCAGACGCTCCATTTACAAGCCAATTTCAATCGCTTTATGTTGAGTGTTTCGTACCCTCTCCGCTGTGTTTGTTTTTACCTGCCCACAGACCGCACGCGCTTCCCTCATACACGAGCGCGAAACTTGCGACGAGCAACAAACTGATTTCCAATATAAAAGTCCTGACCCTAGCTAAAATAAGCTGCTCAGTCAGGTTTAAATTGCGGTGACGACATTAATAAAATAAAAGTCTCACCCCAAAAAAGAAAAGAAACTGTAATTTGATTACAAGTATTTAAAAATAGAATTTAATCTAATTACAAGTACTTTATTTTTGTAATCTGATTACGTAATCATGATTACATGAATGTGTTTTTACCCAGCACTGCCAACAGGATTAATGTTGCTAAATCAAAATCGATGTTTGTTTCTAAGGTCTGTTTAGATGTTCTCACTGAGATATTAATTCACTGATTGATTTATTTGGATTTATTATTTTTCCTTCAGCTATTGGTTTTTGTTGTACCCATTTTGTTGGCTGGTTTAAGCATCATGTTTCAGTACAGTGCTATGGCATTTGTTTATGCATGAGAATAACCTCTTGCTAGCTTTGTCACAAATCAATAAAATAAGCATTAACTAAGAGCCCAGCACAGCACAGCTTGTGTTACCTTTTACACAGATCATGGTGTGTCAACAAATATTGCCTGTAATTCATCAACTCAGATTCTGTGGAGCATGCTCCTGCCTGCTGATCAATAACATTTTTGTTTGATCTTTGAAGCTGAGTGTGAGACATTGGTCAGTGTACACGACAGTTATAACCAATTTCAAACGTTTGTCACAGTCAGAATTTTGTCAGTACAGTGAATTGATCTCAAATAAGTCTTGTGCTGGATTAGCTTCACTTGCATTGGTGAATAAGTTCTGTCCAGTAGTCAAATATGGGAAGTCTTATATGGCTCTTTCTAGTTCCAGGCCTCTTAAAAACGACAGCTCTACTAATTTCTCAATCCACTTTGCAGAAGGTAAGAGATTTTTTTTAAGCCAGATTTATTACCTACTTCACATATGATTCAGGATGTTTAATACTTTATATATTTTAGACACAAAAATAAAACATAACAAATTTAAGATATATATACTGGTATGAAATATGTACAGTATGTAATGAAGTGACGTACTGTAAGCAAAATGTCATATGCATTATTGAAATTGTAGACTGCAATGACCGTACCAGGTATAACAGCAAGTCTTCCTGTGAAATACAATACAATACACTATTTTTCAATCTGCAATTAAAGCTGTATGTTTTTTTTTTCCTCCCAAGGATTTTTTACAGTCACTGAAACCTCAAGATTTATTTTATTATTTTGATACTATTTCTTCCAAATCAGGTGAGTCTGATTGAAACATATTGAGAAATGTTAAACAGTGGTTAGAGATACAGAGTCTATAGGTTCATACAGTAAATACACGTGAAGCTTGAATAAGCTTGAAGGAGTCAATAGGTTTAAAGTGAACATGGAAAATGGAATGAAAAATGTGCCATTGGGACTTGAACTTGAATTTTAGGACTTAAGTTTGAACAAGTTTACTAGAAATTGAATTTTCAGTTTTTAACTTGAATTACAGCAAACTTAAATGTCAAATGTGTGTGGCATGAAATCAGATTGTTAAATTCAGATAAAAATGTTTGATACACTGATTCATCTTTTTTCTTCAGATTCGGGTAAAATTGACAAAGACATCCGGGTACTCAGAAAGAGCAATCAAGCCTATATGTAATCAAACTCCTTCTTGATCAATCACAACGTAGCTCACAATTCACATTTGGAAGAGGAAGTGTCCGCTGTGAAATAGTGCCAACGTGGGTTCATGGGTGAACTTGTTCTGTTACTTGTTCTGCCCTGATGCAAACTCCAGATGTAATTAATGTGATTAGAGCTTTAATAATACAAATAAAAATAAACCAGCAGCAAAGAGTAGCTAACTGCATTGTAGTTACAACATGGGTGGCAAACATTGATCTGAAAATGAAAAGTAAAAGCGTAAGATAGTAGATGACTGATAAACGTTTATTTACTGCATCTAACAGCCTGTTTAACAATCACACTAATAACATCTGGAGTTTGCATCAGGGCAGAGCAATTAACTTACGCTAGAGACAGGTGGTGGCTCTCGTTCACCCATGATCCCACATTGGCACTATTTCACAGCGGACCCTTCCTCATCCAAATGTGAATTGTGAGCTACATTGTGATTTGTCAAGGAGTTCGATTACATACAGGCAGGGTTGGGGAGTAACGGAATAAATGTAACAGGATTATGTATTTAAAATACAAAATATAAGTAACTGTATTCCACTAGTTCGAATTTTAATAATTGGTATTTATAATACAATTACATTAAAAAAGTATTTTGATTACTGATGAGATTACTTTGCATTTTATTGTCATTTGTTTCATTTAATATTTAGACATTTCAGATGGAAAACATTTTTACATATAAATGATGCGATCGAAAGTACATTTGAACAGCGGTGAAACACTTTCTTATGATGTGTTACATTCATTTGAGCAGACAGAGAAGTACGTTTGAAGCAGAAGAAATAGAAATAAACCTTGTGTAAATTTTCAGCTTTACGCCAAACTCAAATTTTATTTCTAGCCATTTTACATGCGCAAGTTACCAGACTGTTGTGGCAAAAATAATATTAACCCACCATTATCAATGCGTAAGAGACACTCTGAACTAAACAGTCTTTTAAAAGAATTTATTCTTGCAAGAACGACCCAGTCATTACACAGGAATGATCTGTGCCATGAGTGAGACAAGAAGGGGAGGGCTGAGTTGTTTTTATACATCTTTTCCTCAAGGTCTCCGACAAAAGCAGATCTTCCCCCTCTGCATTCATTAGACACAGGGGCATTCCTTTGCAATGACTATTACTGATCACTGAGTATTTAAAATTTCTACAACACAGACACTATCATATTTTATCAAGAAAATTCACGTTGGATCATAATTTCTTTTTTTCTAGTAAGACCTTTAATATTAGGGCAAAAATCATATTTTTGATCATTTTTGTATTGTTTTCCTGTAAAAATATCTAAAAATCCTTAAAACAAGATCAATTGGATTCATCTTGTTTTAGAAACAACACTGCATAAGATATTTGGGTTTTTCAGAGAATGTATTTTTAACATGTGTATTTTGTCTTACTGTACTGACAGAGTTTTTATATTCAAAACAAGTGAAAAAAATCTACCAGTGCTGAAGAAGTAATCCAAAGTATTTAGAATACATTTCTGACCTTGAGTAATCTAATGGAATATGTTACAAATGATATTTTACAGCATGTATTCTGTAATCTGTAGTGGAATACATTTAAAAAGTAACCCTCCCAACCCTGCATACAGGCTCGACTGCTCTTTCTGAGGATATGGATGTCTTCGCCAAATTTACCCAAATCTGCATATAAAACCTGGATCAGTGTAGTTAAAGAACTGAATCTGAATTTAATGATCTGAATTCATGCAACGTACATTTGAATTTCAAGTTTGATGGAATTCAGGTTCAAAGTAATCAAATTCAAGTCCTAAACTTCAAGTTCAAGTCCCAATGGCACATATTTCATTCCATTATGGAAAGCCACACTGTCATTGGCTGATCTTTCTATTTAGTGCCTCAGTTTGAGCTGGTGTGGGTGAATTGCTCGAGGAATGAGTCTTTCAGTGGGCTATGGAGGTGCTCGTTTCAGGCCCAGGGAGAGTGCTTTGAGCTGGGACAACACAGAGACGAGTATCCAGTGTCCTGTCCCTCCAGTCTGGAACTAGTCATCAACTCAACGGTCAGTGTGGTGAAAAGGAGAGAGGATATGTGCTGTGAGCAGCTGAAATTGCTGAGGCCAACTCACACCAGAACACTTCTGCCTGTCTGCCATGGGAAATTGGTAGGAACTGCATGTTATGGATGTTTTAACCCTAAAATAAACACTTATAATAAAAATGGGGATGTTTTTACAGTAGAGAATTACAGTAAATATCTGAATAAATACATAACAGAGGGGGTTTTATTGATACTCCCTCTTTATATGACCCATATACTGTATGGGTATCAGGGGTATTACTGTAAATATCACCTCCCTTTTAGTTTTAATATAAAATGCCATTTCTAAGCTAAATTTCCGTGCCAGCGCAAAGCACAATTGGCCATGGTTGGGAGCTTTTGCTCTATCTGTTGATGTATTGTACTGTACGTTAATGAAGTGGCGTGGTGTAAAGCGCAATTTTCTAGTTTTATAAGAAATACAGTTGGTCAATCTCAGCGCAAAGTCTAAATTCAGTTGGTAAAGTTCATGTCTAAAATATAGTGGAACACTGAATTATGTCCCTGACATTCACTGTTCTAGCCATTTAATGAAACAAAATGTACAAGATTTGTGTTAAGTTATCTATAGGTCGGTTTATTTTTCATGTATTATTATTATTATGTTTCAATTTACAATTGTATTTATAATCTCATTTGTATTGGTATTTTTCCACCTGTTGTCGTAATGATTTTTAAATCACTGCAAAATCGGGCTGTGGAAGATGTTGGAGAGAGTAAAATGTTTGGATACTTTTTTAAATATATTTTTACCACTTTATTTATTTCTTTATATTTTTGTTTAGTTGGAAATGTAATTTGAATTTAGAAATAAGTTTGGTTTAAATTTTTCATGTTTAATTAAACAAAGTAATTTTTTAAAGCAAAATCAACTGGTAGATGCAAAAACAAAATCAGTTGATGGAAGAAAAAAAGAAAAGTAAAAAAATACCTTGATCCACAGCCTAAACTGAAGGCCGATAGAATGACTGGCAATACTGGCCATAATGTGTGTCATTAGATCAGTTTGATTAATAATACTTGCATTCTCTAGAATTTAATGGAGCGTACATCCAAGTTATGATGAGAACGTATTTTCCAAGTCTATAAAAGGAGTGTGTCACTGTCATAAAAACATGCCTGACATTCAACAAGGCACAATGCACAAAATGCACAAAAGTACTCAAGTCCATATTTCTATTCTTCTAATTCATTGCATACTGTCCATTTACACTAACAAATTCTAATGAATGTACGTGGCCAAAAGTATTGGCAGTGATATAAATTTTGTGTTTTGCAAAGTTTGCTTCTTCACTATTTGTAGATAATTGTTTCACATGTTTCTATGGTATACTAGAAAACAATGATAAGCTTTTCATAAGTTTTAAAGGCTTTTATTGGCAAAAACATTAAATATATGTAAAGAGTCAATATTTCCAGTGTTGACCTTGTTCTTCATAACCTCTGCAATTTGCTCTGGCATGCTGGATATCAGTTTCTGGGCCAAATCCTGACTCCATTCTTGCCTTATTAATGCTCGGATTTGATCACAATTTGTGGGATTCTGCTTGTCCACTCACCTTTTAAGGATTGACCACAGGTTCTAAATGGGATTAAGATCCGGGGAGTTGCCTGGCCACGGATCCCAAATTTCAATGTAATGATCTCGGAGCCACTTCATTATCAGTCTTGCCTTGTGACATGGTGCTCCATCATGCTGCAAAATGCATGGATCACCACCAAATTGCTCCTGGATCATTGGGAGAAGTTGCTTTTGCAGGATGTTTTGATATCATTCTTTATTCATGGCAGTGTTTTGGGCAGAATTGTGAGAGAGCCCACTCCCTTGGATGAAGTTTTTCTTGGAGAGAAGTGGCTTCTTTGCTTCCCTTCTTGGCACAAGGCCATTGTCCAAAAGTCTTCGCCTCACTGTGCGTGCAGATGCACTCACACCAACCTGCTGCCAATATTGAGCAAGCTCTGCACTGGTGGTGACACAATTCCATAGCTGACTCCTCAGGAGGAGATGGTCCTGGTGCTTGCTGGACACCCTGGGACGTGAAGTTCCTGATGATCCGGTAAATTGGTTCTTTCAGGTGCAATATTCTTTGCAATAATTTCCTTGCATATGAGGCCATTTTGATACAAAGCAATGATGGCTGCACGTCTTTATTTAGAGGTAACCATTGCGAACAAGAACACAATGATTGGAAGCACTTCGTCCCTCCTTTCATAGCAATCAATATGCTCTTATAATCCAATCAGAATGCTAGAGTGATTTTACCTGACTAGTACTCATTCACACTTTCCCAGGTGCTGCTGATATGATTAGTGAAATGATGTTAGCTGGTCATTTAGTGCCAGTGGGTTTTTGTGATAAAGTAAAAAAAATTTGGCCAATGAAGCTTTTTGCAATTATTTCAAATGCATCTGATCAATTTGCACAATAATCTAGAAACAATGTGAATCAACACCACAACAACTGAAGCAGAAAACTTTGCAAAACACAAAATGTATATCACTGCCAATACTTTTGGCCACGGCTGTACTGTCTTTGTTTATATCGCTGGTGCTTGACAGGGTATTGACTATATAAAAGGAGGTGCAATAACCGGAGAAGAACTTCTGAATTTAGTTTCACTTGATCCAGCCCACTAGATTTGCACAAAAATGCCATGCTCACAGACTACACATAGGACATATTGCATAGCCCTGCACTTAGCGGCCCAAAATGTGAAAACAATTAGTTACCATGATCAAAGACATATAGATTTACACATTTGAATTTAGGAGGTGTTGTCCTATATATTTAAATACAGATATAGAAGACAAAAATGGCATTTCCAACATAAAGTGTTGTCTGTCTGATTATGGACATTCTCCCCAGCAAGGATTGATTCAGTCTAAGGAGAGGAGGCTTTATATTCGCCCGATGCTTCAAAAACACATCGACCTCTGGAAGGACCTTACTGTAGATTTACCCTCTGGTGAACCTCACCTTCTATTAACCCAGACTTTACCTGTGAGGACACGTCTTAAACAGCCCAAGAGTGAGTGATTTTTGTGGTGGTGAAATACTATGGAATTATTGTAATTTTTGTTGAAGAGGATAAAATCTGGAATTTTAGCTTGAAGATTTGAAAGATCTTGAAAAGTGCCATTTTTTATTGTAATGAAAGGTCTTCATAATCACAACTGTCCTGGATTCATTTTTTACTGCTTATGTTTTTATTCATTTTATTTCATTATTTGCCCTCTGTCTTAGGTCAGTTCAGGTTACGGAGAACGCTTCTGGGGTCAGAGGTCACACATCTGGAGCTTGCAGTGGTAGTGGGTCCTGATGTTTATGAAATTCATAGACAAGACACTGAGAGATACATCCTCACCAATCTCAACATTGTAAGACAATTTGCAATGAAGAAATTGTACAACATACAGTGGGAGATCTGAAAAGGCTTCTGTTAAGCATTGTTCTAATTTATTACACATTTTTCATTTTAAAATTATGATTTCGACACAACAATTGGAGCATAAATTTGAAAAGTTGTTGTGAAAAACTACAACATGAATTTGAGAATGTCTTAGTATTTGGTACATTTCCCCCTTTTGATTTAATGACAGCATGCACTGAAGATCACATTGATACAACCTGATGATCCATGTTATCCAGTATGATTTGGGAATGTTCCAAAGAGCATATTGCTTACCGCGATGGAAGCAAAAAATCTGACCTTTTGTTCTAAAGAGTTAACATGGGCAAAATCACAAATTTGCTTACATTTGATTGGGACCTAGAAATAGTGCATAATCTAAAATATTTCTAATTAATTTCACATAATGCCCCTTCTTTGATTCAAATGTTTAAAAATACTAAAACTTTGTTTATTTTCAGGTTTAAATAGACTTTTGAACCCTGTTTTTTAATGTGGACTTTTGGACCCCACTATATACAGTATGATCAACCCAACCATTTGTGTGCTAGATTTGACTTGGGCCTTTACAACACTCTCTCTTCTGCACTTGCAGGCCTCTGAGCTTTTGAGAGACGTCACCCTTGGGGCAAATATAAGAGTTCATTTGGTTCGTATGGTCATTCTCACAGAACCAGAGGTAACAAACAAATTGTTTGATATGATACAGTCTCATACACCAGCACCAACAACACTATAGTAATCAAGTAGGACAATAAAGTGTAAAAGGCCTTTTGTTTTCAACCACAGCCAGAGATCCAGATCTCGGAAGACATCACCTCTTCTCTAAAAAGTGTGTGCAAGTGGGGTCAGAAGGTCAACCCTGGTGCTGACACTGACCCTTTACATGCAGATCTGCTGGTGTATATTACCAGGTGTGGTTTACAAAGAACTTAACAGCACAATTATAAGTCTTTATTGTGTAAGTTTGTAGTATAGTATTAATACAGCATTTCTGCAATAACAGTCTATTTGCATTACTTTCATTTAGTATATTATACTTTAATTAGTATCTTCTTTTGACATCACTAAGGTTTGATCTGGTGTTACCCAATGGGAATAAGCTTGTGAGAGGTGTAACTCAGTTGGGCAGCGTTTGTTCCGCCCAGTGGAATTGTGTAATTACAGAGGACACAGGTTTTGATCTCGGCATCACCATCGCACATGAGATTGGCCATAGGTAAGCCGATAGTAATAATAAAGTTCAATTGCTCTAGTACATTTCACCTCTTCAGTTTCATCAGGTTACATAATTGTAAACCAAACTTTGCCTGACTTTTTCTCCAGTTTTGGCATAAATCATGATGGAATAGATAACACGTGCCGCTCTAGTGGGTTCATGATGGCATCTGATGGAGGATATAACAGTGTAGATCTCACCTGGTCTCAGTGCAGCAGGGCTCAGTTACACAACTTCTTCAGGTATCAGGTTACTAAATCACAAAATCAACATCTATGTTTGGAATAGCATAGCATGCATAGCTCTTACTACTTTTTGTTGTTGTTGTTGTATGCAATCAGTTCATTTTGAATCTCCTTTTAAATTATTTCGTGACCATGATTGGGTCTAGGGAGGGGGGTGGGGTGACATTGCCCCCCCTAGATTTTCCTTGTGCTCCTAAGCATTAATGCTTAAGCATGCAATGTAATGAGGTTTTGTAAGAAATAAAACTAGCATACTACTTTTTTGAAATGTTTATTGTTGCATTGTTGCAACACATTTTTAAAAAGTAGCCAGTATATACAGTGCAGTAAGCAGTATGCTTCTGTAGTGTTTCATTTTTTACTAATGTTATATGTTTTTGTGATTTATTCCATGATTATTTCTATATAAAATTCCATTTTACCTATTTTATTAAGTTTGTGTTCAACTTCTTTCCCCACATATTCTTTTCCTGTCCAAGTGTTTTATTATCTAATCTATTCTTCATCATGTGGATTCATTATCACATGATTGTATGAAGGGCCATTGCATTGTATTCTGCCCTCTGACTGTATACTGCCCTGGGCTACTGTTCTATTAAAAAATTAAGAATTTGTTGTGGGGCCCCCTGGACCTGTGGGCCCCTAGAATCATTACCACCTTTCACCCACTAGCTACGGCCCTGACTGTATGGTTAAGTCTGTTCATTGACTGTTGTTTAGTGCAGGTAAGGCGGAGTGTGTGAAGGATGTGCCAGTGCTAGATAGTACTGTGTCGGATATGAGGCCTGGTCTCTACTATGGAGTGGATGATCAATGCCGTATTGCATTTGGAAATTCAGCTACTGCTTGCTCGTTCACTAATGGTGATATGGTGAGTAAAATAACCATCATAATAAATGAATGAGTAAAAATCAAGTAAAGTATTATTAGCATTAACTGCCAAAGCAAGTATCTGGAATTACATGTTTTGTTAACTGTCATGTTTAATGATTTAATGGTTAATACTATCATCATTTATCGACCTTATTCAGGCTAGATGTCTTATTGAATTTTACATGAACGAAAACAAGGCTGTGAGGGATGGACTTACAGTCAACAGCATGCACCTAATATGAAAAGTTACTAGATCAGATTTAATTTTCACAACTGTCTAATCAAAAGTGTTTAGAAAAGAGTATTTTAAATATTCAGTCAGCTTAACCATCATCATCAAGGTGCACAACAGAACAACTCATTGATGAGACTGTAGTCTGCCTCACAGCCCAGCCATTCCTGTCATAGTTAAATATGGTGCTACTCTTCCTAAGGTCTATTGTCATTACTTGTAACTTTGTCAATAAATATGTTGCCTAGATTTTCCAGATTATTATTTTTTTTTGTGAGAGTTATAGAGGAATTATTCTGGAAAGATTTTAATAGGACAAAAATGTGTACATGCCCATAAGTGCCAGACAAGTCTTAAATATTTATGGCCTATTTTTCTGGAAGGAAAGGAGTAGTCTGCATTAGCGTATAGATGGCCTTAAGGGAAAGTTTACCAAAAATAATCAAATTCTCTCATCATTTACTCAATCTTGTGTCATCCCAGATATTTATAACTTTCTTTCTTCTGCTGAACACAAAGATTTTTAGAAGAATATTTTAGCTCTGTAGGTCCATACAATGCAAGTGAATGGTAGCCAGAACTTTGAAGCACCATAAAGCACATAAAGGCAGCATAAAAATAGTCCATATGACTCCAGAGGTTAAATCCATGTCTTCAGAAGGGATATGATAGGTGTGAGTGAGAAAATGATCAGTAATGAATTCCTTTTTTACTATAAATCTTCTTTCAAACAGCCCTCCTGTGCACGTTCATGAGAATTCTTCTGTTTTTTGCCGATCCACATTCTTCATGCATATTGCCACCAACTGGGCTGTTGTGCAAATATGATTTATTTATTCATTTTCTTTGCTTTAGCCATCCCTTTTTCCTTCTCCTCCCTGAACAGTTGGTGGTGATGTACACACAGAATGTGAATCGCTAAAAAACAGAAGAAGAAGAACTCGGCCCTCTCATGAATGTGCTTAGAATGGCTGGTGAAAATCTAGATTTATAGTAAAAATATACTTATATATGTACACTTATATATTGATCTGTTTCTCACCCACACCTATAATGTCACTTCTGAAGTCATTTGGACTGCTTTTACACTGCATTTATGTGCTTTTTGGAGCTTAAATGATCTGGACAACATTCACTTGTATTGTGAGGACCTACAAAGCTGAAATATTCTTCTAAAAATGATTTTCTTGTGTTCAGCAAAAGCAAGAAAGTCATTAGCATCTAGGATGGCATGAGGATGAGTAAATAATAGAATTTTAATTTTTAGCGGAACTATTCCTTTAAAACTACTAGACATGGACTAAAAGCCACAAAGGTCCAATATTAATTTCATATGGTATATAAATGTGATGATGTTTTCTCTTTATTGTCATCAAGGCAACTTGTCGTGTTCTGTCCTGTCATATCAACCCACTTGACCGCAGTTCTTGTACTCGTCTCCTTGTTCCTCTTTTGGATGGGACGGAATGTGGGCCCAGTCAGGTGATAGATCTATATTTATAGATGATGAAATATGTAGATTATTATAAAAAAATATATATATATATATATTTTTTTACATTGTGCATTGTTTATATACTGTATATGTATATATACAGAGTTGGAGGTTACGGAATACATGTAATGGTAATACGTATTTAAAATACAAAATATTAGTATTCCACTACAGTTACAATTTAAATTGATTTGAAAAATCCTTAAAACAAGATGAATTTGATATATCATGTTTTAGAAACAACACTGCATAAGATATTTTTCGTTTTTTCAGAGAATGTATTTTTAATATGTGTATTTTGTCGTACTGTACTGACAGAGTTTTTAATAGTCAAAACAAGTGAAAAAATCTACCAGTGCTGAAGAAGTAATACAAATTTATTTAGATTACATTTCTGACCTTGAGTAATCAACGGAATACATTACAAATGACATTTTACAGCATGCATTCTGTAATCTGTAGTGGAATACATTTCAAAAGTACATTTCTCTCCCAACCCTGCATATTATACAGTGCATTCAGCATTATGGAATATTTTGAGAATGCATTTTTGTCGTTTTAATTTTTGTAATAATACAATCCTTTCATTTGGACTACAAAATTTCTGCAAAATGGTCAAACATTCTTGTGGTGCCTATACTTCAGTTTTATGCAACTCAGACCACGAAAAATTTGTATTTTGTGACCAATTAAACTGAATCGCCTCCTTTTTCTGTGTTACTAAAGTGGTGTTTAAAGGGTCAGTGTGTGTCTCCTTCTAAACTGGGTTCCTCAGTGGTGGTTCATGGTTCCTGGTCTTCATGGTCTGAATTCTCTTCCTGCTCACGAACATGTGGTGGAGGAATCACTTACCGCAAGAGGCAGTGCAACAACCCCAGGTGCAAATGACACCCCTGCTTAAAAGACCAGTATTGATGGTCACCAGTGTATGTTGTGTTTTGTTCCCCCAGCATGTGATGTTAATGTGCAGGTGATAGACCATACTGTTCAACCCGCTTCACCAGCTAGGTTTTACTGGTGAAAAGCATGGCTATGATGGGCCACCAGCGATACCAGCACTAACGCAGGGACTACTCAGACTACATATGATATATATTTCTCCTCTTGCATTGATATTTTCATATTTAGGGGAATTTTCTTACCCCATTTATATATACACACTTTTTGTGGCACTTTTACCCCAAGCCCTGGTTGATCTCTGACCCTGTTGCATAACATGTAGCACACAAAAATGTAGAATGTGCTGTGAAATACACTATCTGCTAATGCATCAAGAGTATCTAGTATGACAATGTTTTTCAATCCAGCAAGTGGTAATTTTTTTTACCTGAACACAATTATATATTGATGATTTTGCACAGAAATTATGGATTTTATGTAAGATGCCATTTTTGTTTATATGCCACTAATAATAATCTGCATGTATGTGTTCAAAGTGATGTTTCTGTACATTTCAGGCCAGCCTTTGGTGGTATCATTTGTAAAGGACAAGACACAGAAGCTGAATTTTGTAATGGACAGGTAGTAGCCACCAGGCATGTTTGTACTGGGCCTCTACAGGTCATCTTAATCAAATGAAAGATTGCACCATCCATATATTGTACATGTGGCTGCAGTTATATATGTGTGCAGTGTATGGAGTGCTAAATAGCATTTATTCTTTCAATTCAGATCCGATATGCCGACTGTGTTTTAAAGGGACCATGACATGAAGAATAAAATGTTCCTTGATCTTTTGACATATATGAGGTCAATGTACTATTAAAAAAAAATAAAAAGAGAACTCAAAACGTCCTCACCACTTCAAAAAGAGCATTTGTTGAAACCAAGCTACCAAAACAACTCTCTCTCTACTTTCTCCACATTTGCATCTGACCACATGAACTCATCAAGGCCTACTTTACCTTATCACTTCTTTATCCCCACCCAGTATGGGTGAGCAATGAGATGGCAAGGAGAGAGCAGGTCAGTCAAGAGCAAAGAGCCACTCAGAACAGTGGGCGTTTACTGTCAATTCTTAAAGGAGAAGCAGCACTAAAACAGAGTGTTTCTGACAGAGGGTCAGAATGAGGGTTGAAAATTATCACGATTTACAAATATGTGACTATTTTTTGTGAAAAACGTTATTATTATTATTATTATTATTATTATTATAAGTGAACCTTAAGGAAAATTTAAATAACAACAACAACCTCAAAAAAAGGCATGCCATGACCCCTTTAAATACTTCCTATATTTGATATATATTATAATTATAATAATGGTATAATGATAGTGGAAAGAAAGTGTAGTGTTTGGCCCCTTAAGAAATTTTTTTTATTACTTCCCTCCCAAACAATGTGCATGAACTTCTAGATCTGATATTGTTCTTCTCTGTTACAGCCATGTGAGTTGACTCAGCTGGAGTTTATGGCTCAGCAGTGTTCAGCTACAGACCAGCAGCCTCTGTCAGTGTCTGCAGACTCCAGCTCAGTCTACACTTGGATCCCTGCTGTCAGCTACAGCTCAGGTAGGCATAATCAGGAACAAAATAACCACAGGAGAGCTGAAAATGCAAAAGTGACTTTAGTGCAGAACTGGGTTATTTTACATAGTTTGGGATTTTTAATTCAGTTTTTGTTTCTATTTGATATTAAATTTTTCATTCCCGTTTAGTTTAGTTTAGTTTTCATTAGTTATCACTATTTTATATCAATATAATACATTCAATGTTTTTTTTTGTGATAAAGAGTTATCACAATTTTGCACTTGAGCGAGGAACTACACCCAGGTTACTGAAAGTCGCTAATTTGCGTACTGCACCTGGAGTAACCTGGACTTTGTTGACCTTTTTAGAAGAGATTTCTATTGAAACTTTTCAGGGAAAAAATCTGTTGAGGTAACACCATTGTTTGCACTGCTAGACTTTTAAAGTGAAATGCCAATCAATAATTAAGTGATAAACAATGGCATTATGTACCCCTCAAACCCTTCATAATTTACACTTTGTCCAGGTGGACAGTCTTGGTAATCAAGGCAATTTCATGATGCTGTTCTATGGTGACATCACATTGAAGATACAAAAGCAAATTATTAGGATTCTATTCATTTCTGTTAGTTTCACTTGTTTAATTTGTTTTTATCTGTTGTCATATCTAGCTTTTTCTTTTTCTCTCTGTTTTAGGTGACACTCAATGCAAACTGATGTGTCGCTCACGTGAGCAGGACTTCATGGTGAATCGTGGGTCTCAGTTCATTGATGGGACACGGTGCGAAGCTGATAATTCTGCACCACATGGCTCTATTTCTGCTTGTCTGGGTGGGAAGTGCCAGGTAACACCACATCTGTACTATAACAGTCATAGCACCACAAAAAATGGAAATTCTCTCATCATTTACTCAACCTCATTCCATCCCTGATATGCATGACTTTCTATCTTCTGCTGAATACAAACAAAGATTTTTAGAAGAATATTCCAGCTCTGTTGGTCCATTCAATGCAAGTGAATGGTGGCCAGAAATTTGAAGCTTCAAAAAGCACAAACATGCAGCATAAAAGTAATCAATATGACGCCAGTGGTTAAATTCTTGTCCTCTGAAGTGATATGATAGGTGTGAGTGAGAAACAGATCAATATTTAAGTCCCTTTTTACTAGAAATCTCCACTTTCACTTCCACATTCTTCTTCTTTTGTTTCTTGGCCATTTGCATTCTTTGTGCATATCACCTCCTACTTGTCGGGGTTGGTCAAAGGTGGAGATTTATAGTAAAACTAGTATAGTATTATAGTTTCTCATTCACACCTGTCATATCTTTTCTGAAGACATTAATTTAACCACTATAGTCTAATGGATTACTTTCATGCTGCCATTATGTGCTTTTGAAGCTTCAAAGTTTGGTCACCATTCACTTGCATTGAATGGACAAAAAATGGTTTATGTTCTGCAGAAAAAAAAAGTCATAAACATCTGTGAACTATCTCTTTAAGTATAAGGATTGTACACAAGAAATGTTATCTGAAATGTAAAGTTGAATAACACCTCATATAATACAATAGGTGTGTCATGCATTTTAAATGATTTTTTTTACCTTTGATGTTCCACTAGCTTTTTGGCTGTGATGGAGTAATGCATTCTGGGAAAGTGGAAGATGTGTGTGGGGTTTGTGGGGGCAATGGCTCCACCTGCCAATTCATATCAAACAATTATTCAGGTGGAGAGGCCAGAGGTAATGCATATCCTTTTCCACATATCTGTCATTTGATGTGTTGTCTGCTCAAATGTACACATACAAACATTCAAACATCTCATTCTCTCTCCTTTTCAATTCTGTTTTCTTCTCAAGAGTACATCACATTTCTCTCCCTTCCAATAAATGCCTCTCGAGTTCATGTGATTAATAGGAAGCCAGTTTTTACACATATTGGTGAGTATCTGGGTACAATATTCCTATTGAGCAAATTAATATAAACTCTGTGGGGCGCTATATTGTGAAAATTGTTTCAGTTAAAACGTTAAAGGGATCATGAAATTCTATTTTTGTTTATTTATTTTTCTCACCCTTTTCTCCAATTTGGAATGCCCAATTCCCACTACATAGTAGGTCCTCGTGGTGACACGGTTACTCACCTCAATCCCAGTGGCGGAGGGCAATTCTCAGTTGCCTCCACTTCTGAGACGGTCAATCCGCACATCTTATCACGTGGCTCGCTGTGTATGACACCACGGAGACGCACAGCATGTGGAGGCTTATGCTACTCTCCGCGATCCACGCACACATATTTGAAACTCAATCGAAAGAGAATAAACAAGCTCTCCACAACATTATAAAACTACATTTCAGGATTTCAACACAACACACAACCAACACATTGCATCCAAATATTTTAAACTGTTTACTCAAGCACATCAGCACCATAACTATAAAACAGTCATGACATTTTAAATATTCGTGAATGGAACTGTTTACTCACGGTTTTGCAGTCAAGTCCATGTGTTTTTAAATTCATCATTCTTCTTCAATAACAGTTCCTTGGCAACTCTTGAATCGTGTAATGACTGGTTCACAGGCAGTCCACTCTGATATTTGCACATACACTGTCAATAGCACAGTGAAACATGACGCACACACATTGGTGCACTGAGGCACAGATCGCCAGAAACACATCCAATGGTCAAAGAAGTCCAGCTAGTGCTTGTTTACATACACCAATTATTAAAAATAGCAGATGGTCACATAAACAGCAAGACTCAGAACAGCTGAATGAAACTGAATGGCATCTCAGTTTCTGAATAATAACTTGACACCACGTCTTTTAAAAGAAGTGCGATAAACATGACAACGGTCAAAGACATCAGTGTAATGCATGCACAAAAATGTCAAAATAGTCAGGTGGGTACCTTTTGGTGTTCAGAAATAGTTTGTATGATTTTATAGTAAAGTTACCACGCATATATCTAAATATCAAGGAAAATTTGATTTTTTCATTTCATGAACCCTTTAAAGTCCCCATATACTGTATATATATATATATAGATCAGGCATATGAGGTATCGTTTAAAAGCTTAGAATCTGAACTTTTCAGAGAATACCAACCCTTTTGCATTTATGTTACACAAAATAAGGCCTGAAATCATTTGCATCGCAAATTAGTGCCCCCTAAAAAAGTCTTTCACATGGCACTTAAATGGACAAGTCACATATCAAATGAAAGCTCTTATTCTCAGGAATGTGACTACAGTTTATTTTGTTGCCCTAATAACACAATTTGAAATATTTTCAAAAGAATCACAAAATGAAATCTGATTTCTGTAAGTCATCAAATACATATGTCTATTTTATGCATTATTAGTGCTGCTGTAAGCCCCAAATATCTAAAAATGTTATATTTGATTTTACCTTAGTTGTCTAAAACATTCTCTATTTTTTACTTTTCTGTGAGCTTCCTTGGCTGATTAATCCAATGTTATATCTTAGATGTCCAGAACAAAATATGCCATCCAACAGAAAAAGCATGCTAAACAAATCATCATAAAAGTATGTTTCAGACTATTGATGATAAAATTTGATATACCATCGCAAAGATGAGGATCTTAGCTTTCTAGTGATAACTAGATTGAGGCCGAGATATTCAAAGAAATGATGAGGGTGGTGCATAAACTGACAAATAGACTGAATGTCTGTGGAGAAGCAAATCGGTGAGGCCTAAAATGTGTTAGAGCGCCACCTACATTTCAGATCTATATATTGTGTTGGACTGTGATAGAGAAACTTTAATTTGTTCTAGTACTTGCTGCCATATAGTGGAACAAAATAAGACTTTTCAAGGTGAGACAGAGTGAACTGAACCAGAATTACATACTTACAAAGTTGGGAAGTCTTTATTATTATTTGTGGGGTTTTCTAAAAAAAAATTATTTATTATTTATAATATATTTAATAAATATATTTATATATGTGAATGGTGAGCTTTTACATTTGAGTGTGAAAAATTGCAGGTGGCATCCCAAAAATGCATCTGAGTTTATGAGTTAAATATGACTAATTTCTATCTTTTTCATTGCAGCTGTGCTATTAAACGATATATATGTGGTAGCTGGAGATAAAAGCCCAGCGTTAAACGTAACATACCCATCACCTTTGGAGAGGAGCTTCATCACCTATCGCCTCTACCTCACACCTGACCACCTGCCTCTCACTGAAGAGCTCAGTATCTCTGGACAAGTCACAGACAAAATCCACATTCAGGTGTGCAGAAACCCTTCATGTGTTCTTTGTCTATGAAAAATAAATAAATAAATCCTACTAGTTTCAAATGCATTAACCTTTTTTTTTTTTTTAAGGTATACCGGAAATATGGCATAGAGTATGGAGACCTCACCAGCCCTGACATTTCATACCAGTACTACTCTCCTCATACTGTGTCTATGGAGGGGGTTGCTAAGGGTAAATGGTCCACTGTCATATCCCCCTGCGCAGTCACCTGCGGCACAGGTAACAACTGAGCAGTAACACTTCATATTGTTACTAGAGCACATGGAAACACACAAAAAAACATTGATAAAACTGCATGTATGCCATTTTCTGCACACAATTCCTTTTAATTTCCAATAATTGTAAACTGTCTGCATGTAGGAGTTTTCGTCACCATGCTGAATCCTCTCCAAACTAACCATAAATTGTTCAATAAAAACTTTTTTTATTATTCATTATCTTATATGCATATGCATGTAGACTTGTTTGTCAATGAATTCAAAAGTTATTACCATTTAGCAATAAGACTCCAAAGGTTCGGCTGCTGAAATCGGTCTGTGCGTACCGAAATTCTAACCGCTGCCCCCAGTGGCCAAAGCTGGATGTATTGTTGAAGTGAAATGCCCACAGGGTGGCACCAAAAGTGAGTTGTAATTTTATTAGTAAATTATGTAATACAGTCAAAACGAATGTATATTTTATTAACTTTACCTTCTTACCCAAATCCCAACCAAAAACGTAACCGTCAGTGGAGTAAAAAATGTAGTTTTAACTTTTGAATTCCACTCATCATTGTGAATGCAGTGCAATTACTTCCTGGTTTCCAGGCTATTCGTGCAACTATATAGCCGCAGGGAAAAGGTAAACATATTGAATTGATGCACAAATGTCTGATGGGGGATGGCGCTTGTCAGTTATTTGGCGTTAAGCGGTAAATGGTTACTGTGTGATCATGTTGGATTTATATATATATATATATATAGACATAGTGCAAATGACTCTTCCAAATTATTCTTCGGCAGGAGTCCAGAGAATCAGTCAGTTCTGTGTGGATGTGAGCACCCACAAGCGCCTGGAAGATGAGCTCTGTAGTTCATCCCCTCCAACACCAGATCAGCTACAGCCCTGCTTCCTGTCGGACTGCCCACCCAGGTGCCTTTCACACAATGTCTCAAAATAGTAACACAAAGCAGCCATAAAGTATACTATTTTGACCACGAGCGAATATAAATGTATACGTCAAACACATTTATATACGCTCGTGGTCAAAATAGTATACTTTAAATAACTGAGTGCTTGACAACATGCAACACGATAAGGCATGTGAAAAAAGAAAGTATACAAGAGCGTTTAAGGTACGCCCCAATCAGCACACTTTTCTATGGCATTTTGTAGTATAAGTACACACTGAAAATACAACCAAATGAAGTGTACTACGAATACCCGATGGATATACTTCTTCAACCGTCAAAACTAAGCGCTCGAGGCTTGTCTTATGTATAGCGGAAGGGCGAAGTTACCTGGCTGCGATGCTGGTCTGGCAAAATGTTTGTAAATAGTGTTTAATTTGGGAGGATACAACACTTTCAAAATGCATAAAATACGTGGCTGAGTGCATAGTGTATGGTGCGTTATTTGGGACACAGCTTTAGTGTCTGTGTCCTTTCCTGAAGCCTACACGGCAGAATTCACTGTACGGAGTGTCACTAAAGTGTCTACTTGAAGGACTACCTTAAGGTCTGAGTGCATGTTGAGGGCACCGGTTGGATCAGGGCCTTTTAAAACTACTCATTATATGTCAGTAGTTTCATTTGTACATTTTCTTGCAGCTGGGAGTTAGGTGAGTTTGGACCCTGCAGCGCCCCCTGTGATGTGGGAGAGCGAGTGCGCTCTGTAACCTGTGTTCAGAAGCAGGGTGCTGTAAAAGTGGAGCTACCTGACACAGAGTGTACACTTGACTCTAAACCCTCAACTGCTGAGACCTGCAACCCCCAACTCTGTCCTGCCAGGTAAAGTGCAGAAGTGTTTGAGTATTAACTGAATCATATTTAATTAGATTATTACATGTTAACCGTATCATAAAAGTAGGCCATACGACTTACGGCTCTATTTTCCAAGTCTGCTGAAGTTCCACCGTGTCCTAACCAGATGCTATAAGATTACACCAACTGGCACTTTGTCTGTCCACACATGATGCGACACGGCACCGCAATACTCATACATTAATATGACAATTAATTACAATAAATTCAGAAATCAGAACAATCAGGCTGAACAGTCTGTTCATTGAAAGTAAATCTTTTTCTCATTGAAGCTATATGGCTTGGACAGTCTACATGGAGACTGTCTGCATGTTTGCCATTGTGTGCGTATATTCATAGAAATATATATGTGTGTGAGTGTTGTAGATGGCAGGTGTCAGAAGCTGGTGAGTGCTCGGCTGTTTGTGGGCCCGGGGAGGCAAAGAGAACAGTGTTGTGTGTCCAGTCCCGTCATGGATCTGATTCTGAGGTTGATCACAGCCTGTGTTCTTATCCCAAACCCTCAGAACATGTTCCCTGTGTGGTTGACGTTTGTCCTGTTGGCTGGGATACCCAAAAAGAGGTAATATAAAAATACATTTAGCACTGAAATTAGTACTATTGAAACATTCACACTAGTCCTGGAATAATGATCTGATCATGTTCTTGATCTATGTGGATTTTTTAATTGATATAAACTGTGATAGTGTGGTGTGATTCAAACAATGACATGTCTCAGTTGTGTAATAAATAACAGCTCTGTTTGAATGGCAATTGTCCTATCAAATTAGAGGACCAGAATTAATTGTCCAAAATAACAATGCTACATACATAAATGGTTACATAATATTATCTAGATGTTTCCAGTAATGTGTTATCTATATGTCTTGTCAAGGCCCAGCTAACCCATTCAGATTCCCATATTTTAATGACCCGGTCCAGAATGGTGCCGGTTTATGTTTGGAGCCCTGTGATTGGCCAATGCTCAAAGACCTGTGGGAATGGTAAATGAGACAACTGAGTGCTTTCTGTTACAGCAAGCTATAAATACCTAAATGAACACTTCCTTTCTAATCGTGTGTGTGTGCATAATTGTGCTTACTTATGCTTTTACGCAGGATCACAGCAGGTATGGTTCTCCTGCATGGATCACCAATCACGTCTAGATGTCCCAGAGTTCCTTTGTGACAGTACCTATAAACCAGAGCCATACACTCAGCCCTGTAGCCAATCACAGTGTCCCGTGACGTAAGCAAACAGTACTTAAACTAGCTCTACTTTAGACAGAAAGATGGCATAGACACTGCATAATTTTACACGTGATGTACATGGTGTTTGTATACATTAGGTGGCGCTACATACAGGGACAGTGCAGTGTGTCTTGTGGGGGAGGTGTAGTGAGAAGAGTGCTGTACTGCTCTCAGATTGTAAGGAGAGGAGAGGGGAACGAGGAAATGGTAGTCGGAGACAGTGCCTGTCAGTCTTTACCCAGACCTGCAGAGGTAGTGGAGTGTAATACTGAAGCCTGTCCTGCCAGGTAAAATACCTCATAAATACACAAAGCGATTCTATTGAACATTTGAGCAGACTGACAGTTCCGATATACTGTGTCTGTCCGGCCAGCAATGGGGGATTCTTCAATAGAGTGCAACAGTTCCGGAAGAAAAAATTCCATTCACTTTCTCCATAGGCAAAATGATTTTTAACAATAACTTTAAACCTTTTAAGAAAGACCGGACATGAGCTCAGAGGTATTTCATCAATGGTATATGATATATGCCTCTGTTGAAGCCACTAGTCCATGTTATTTCAACTTTATTGCTTAAAAATCATGGTTGATAAGAGAATCACGAGGAACAACACTACCCATAATCCAACAGAGAAAGATCCACCAATCAGAAAATCGTGACAAACAAAGCACATCAAAAGAGCTCTGCAGCGACCCCATGACGCACTGTGAATGCAAGAGAGACTTGTATATTTGCAAATATCTGATTATTTTGCAATAGAATTGAAAACTATTGTTTATATACATAGAATCAGCAACTTAAAATCAAAAGTTTTATATTTGTTTATTTGATTACGTCATTCGCAGTGCTTCATGGGATTGTAGTTTGTGCACTTATGAAAAAGGTAAAGATTGATGTGGATTTTCAAGTGTGTTTTGGTACAATAGAATGGATTTTTGATATTGTGTGTGAAAGTACTGATGAGTGAAGGTGATGACATTTCTCACATTTTGGGGGAAAAAGCTGGATAAGCCTTGGACTTGCTAACAATAACATTCATCTAGCAGTAAACTTTAAATTTATAAAAATAAAAAGAAATGTGATTTTTTTTTCTCAAGTAAATTCTCAAATACTAACCAATTTGTTAATAACATAAATCGACTCTCAGATTATGATGTAAAAATTTAAAAATTAGTGACATTTCAGATATTCACACTTTGTCCTGCATCCTGCACATTATCCTGCAATCATTTCCATCACAGAAACATTGACACCAGTATTGGTGACAGTGATTCTTTTTTTATATAAAAAATAAATAAAATAAATTGTTCACATTAATAAAAAATTAATTGAAAATATATTTTTAATTATTTAGTTCTTTCCTGATTTTAACACTTTTTAATACATTTATTATAAGAGGGATATTTAAAAAGTCTGTGTAGGGTACAAAAAAACAAACAAAAAACACCCCAAGAATGCAAAAATGCAACACTCTTAAAATAAGGAAAAATAGACTCAATAAAAATAAGCTAATATTTTATTTATTAGATTTTTGTATTTTTATATTTGTGTTTTTTTTTTTTTTTTCTTTCAGGGAACCTGGACATTTTTTTGGAGTGAACCCATATTTTAAATCTGGAATGATTTTTTTATGAAGCATATTTTCTTTCAAATCATTCTAGGGGACATAAAAGTTTGCCTAATGAAAGAAGCATCCTGCTGCATCACTGTTACACTGAAATTAAATGTTTCCTCATTATGTGTCCTGTTAATTCTTGGTGTTGCTCTGCAGATGGCAGGTGGGTGATCAGGGATGGTGTTCAGTGTCTTGCGGGATGGGTGTAGCTGTGAGGATTGTCAAGTGTGTTCAGTATCAAGGAGGTGCAGAGATTGTGGTGGAGGAGGAAAGGTGCGAGTATCAAAAGAAGCCTCCCGTCACAGTACCATGCTTCACACAAGTGTGTTCTTTCAACTGGGACGTGCATGAGTGGAGTGAGGTAATGTATCAACATAAATTATCAATGATATTAACTACATATATTGTAATCGTCAGAATTTCATTTTATGGTTATACTGTTTGACCACTTTCTGGTACATTTTCTTCCAAAAATAATTAGTATAAAAATAAAAAGTACAAAAATAAGTAAAAAAAAATCTACTCGGAAATTATTTCCCTTATGTTTATAAATTATAGTACATTTATATTAAAATTATTGTACATTGTTGTAGTCATTCAATTCCTTTTCTCAATCTATTGTGTGTTTCTCTCTCTCTTCTCTAATAGTGTTCAGTATCATGTGGTTATGGGATCCAGTCTCGGACTGTGTCCTGCAGGGGCCCATCCAGCCCTTTTCCAGTTAGTCCTTTGCTTTGCCTCCATTTGCCAAAACCTATCACTATCCAGGCCTGCCATAGTCCTGACTGTTCCTCAGCCCATACCTCTACACCAGGGAATAACAGCACTTTCACCCAGACAATAGAGCCCCATGGAGGGGAACAGACATGGAGAGCCACAAGTGTGCTTATGAGAGCCACACCATTTCCTGTCAGAGTGATCAAGATGAAGAAAAGTTTCTCCGGCACTGCACCAACAGTACAAGTGATGGCAAGAACCATGACCATGCCAACAGAACCACCACAGACCAGTTAGGTGGCAAGTGTGTTGGTTACACTCACTTTTCATTATTCAATCAATTCCAGATGGATAAAAAATCCCACACTACATTTTTCCTTTTTTAATATCTTACAATATTATGTAAGTAAAATACAGCGTGGTCTTGAGAACATTACGTGACCATGGAAGCATTTGTGCAAAAACTAAATTACTTGCTTCATTACAAGTTTGGCTGCAGTTTCCCAGTGAAATGTCCAGTGGGGGGTGAAATCAAGTTTTAATGAGTAAAACAAACCTCCCTAACCTAAAACTTTAGCATAAACCTAACCAATAGTGATCTAAAATAAAATGAGAGGTGAAAAAACAGACATCCTTACCCTAAACCAACACCTACCAAGGAATTCTGGCCCCCCTGACTGTATATTGCTCTGGCAATATTCATATAGAAAATACAGTTTACAATTTGTTGTGGGCCCCCCGGACATGTTGGCCCCTAGAATAGTTACTATCTTTCAGCCCATTATCTACGGCCCTGCCTAATCCTAACCTATAGTGCAAAAAATAAGTGTTTATAAAGTCATAGTCAGCCATTTTACTCGTGATTTATGTGAAAATGAATTAAATGTTGTAGCGCCTCCAGTGTTCATTTCACCAGTAAAATGCAGCGAAACAGAATTAGGCACGTAAAAGTCAGTTTGCAAAAATGTAGTTGTAGTAACATTCATTCGATGAGACTAGGTTGGTTAAATGGATTGTAAACAGCATTTCATGTTGACTGTAAAGCGGCCATAGCATAACATTTGTTTTTAACATTTAATATTTTTCCCCTGAGGTCCTAATTTATATATAAATGAGTCATAATTTTGTCTTACGTGGCCAATTTTTACCCCTTCTTTGACCAGAGTTAGGCTGTTGTTGTTAATGTATCTTTAAGAGCTGTTAATTATCTGTGTGATGACTGGCTAATCTTTTCACTTGTTTAATAAGTTAAAAACATCCTTAGAGTGCTTTGCATTGTGAATTTTGGAGTACGCCATGATAGTCCACATATGGTCCACAGCAATCATCTCTTTACGTGTATTTTAGTTGTTACTATAAATCTCTATAAATCAATCATTTAATCAGATGGAGGGTCTGGGTAGCTCAGCGAGTATTGATGCTGTCTACCACCCCTGGAATCATGTGATCGAATCCAGAGTGTGCTGGGTGACTCCAGCCAGGTCTCCTAAGCAACCAAATTGGCGCTGTTGCTAGGGAAGGTCGAGTCTCATGGGGTAACCTCCTCGTGGTCACGATTAGTGGTTCTCGCTCTCAGTGGGGCACGTGGTAAGTTGTATGAGAGTAGCATGAGTCTCCACATGCTGTGAGTCTCCACGGTGTCATGCACAACGAGCCACGTGATAAGATGCGCGGATTGACGGTGAGTAACCGCGCCAACACGAGGACCTAGTAAGTAGTGGGAATTGGAGAGGGAAAAATAAATAAATAATTTAAAAAAAAGATTAGGAGGACCACCATCAGATGACCACTAATATGAATATTTGGAGGAAAGCGTCTGCAATGTCCATACTCAAAAACAAAAAATATATAATTTTAAGATTACTCTTAAATTGCATTGAACAAAATTCAATGCAATTTAATAATCTTTAACAAAATAATAATAAATAAACTTAATTTAAGTTGAATGGACTCAAATTTATATAATACAATTACACAACCCAAATAAAGAAGATTATAACCGATTCTGTGTCAATCATTAAATACATTTATTTCTCCACAGAAGTGCTTATGTACCTGTACTTCAGTTGCACATGCAAGGTGAACCGAAGTAGAGTTCACAGGGTCCAACCTGAACAAATGGAGTTCACCCTAATGATGTCATCACACAAAACAACTATTGTCAACATAACAACTTAAATAATACTACAAAAGAGCTTTTAATAACAACTATTCAAACTTAATAACCATTTAAATGATTTTTTGGGGGTGTACCACCATACATCATATTTGTGATCCTTCTATTAATGCCATAACACTACGAATAAGAGGTCTACTCTGGCTCTCCTTCAGGTTTTTGTGGGCGACTCCTCCTTCAGGACTCGGGGACTATCGATCTGCGCAATGTCACTCAGAGGAGGTGTATTTTTGCTATTGGTCGACCTCTTGATGAGGTTATTCAAATCAAAATTGTATCCAGCACTCTTAACTGTAAACAAAGTAAGTAGCTCAAATTGCCTCCAGACATAAGAATATGATGCAGTACTAGTATGATGAATTGTGTTTATGTGTGTGTGCATCCTACAGAGGACAATATTGCCTTGTATGACAGACTCATCCTGATGCGTTTCTGTGAGAGGACGACTGGTAGAACGCTGACATCACGGTCCAATGTTTTATTGGTGCGTCAAAGCCGTCTGACCCCTGGCAATGGAGCGGTGATATTTTATCAGAGCTTAAAGAACAAAAAAAGCCACCATGGAGGTGAGCCACTCCAAACGCAGCACAACACTTACTCTTTACATTTTCATCAAATGTCCTCAAAAGAAACAAAACATGTGTATTCATGAAATATAATATGGAATTTTCTTTTAAGGAAGGGTAGAACCAAAAATGACAATTCTGTCACTTAATACAGTGTAACTTTTTTTAAAGGTTTTAAAGAATGTCCGAGGGTTTCTCTCTCATACAATGAATGTAAATGTGGATGAGTCATGCACTGAATTCCAAGTATTCTGAAGTAGTTTTCTTGCTTAATAGCCATTGTCTCCATTCACTTTCATTGCATTTAAAAAAAGCAGATTGGACATTTTGTTAATTTATTTATTTTTTGTTCCTACATGTTTCGAAAGACATGAAGGTGAGTAAATTATGAAAGAATTGTCATTTTTGGGGGTAAAATATTCCTTTAAGTGAGAATGAAATGTTGATTTGATCTATTGTACATTAAAGGGATAGTTCACCCCAAAATTGTAATTCTCTCATTTACTCACCCTCATGCTATTCCAGATGTGTATGACTTTCTTTCTTCTGCACAACACAAACAAAGATTTTTAGAAATATATATTCAGCTCTGTAGGTCCATAAAATGCAAGTCAACAGGGTCCAAAATTCTGAAGCTCAAAAAGCACATAATGGTAGCATAAAAGTAATCCATATGACTCCAGTAGTTTATTCCATGTCTTCAGAAGTAATATGATATATGTGGGTGAGAAACAGATCAATATTTATGTCTTTTCTTTACTTTAAATCTCCACATTCAAACAGTCTTCCCCTACAATGCACTCTTCTCCTAAGAGTTCTTCATTTGTTTTTGCCAATTCACATTATTCATGCATATCACCAACTACTGGGCAGGGAGGTGAATTTATAGATAAAATAGACTTAAATATTGTTCTGTTTCTCACCCACACCTATCATATCACTTCAGAAGACATAGATTTCATCACTGGAGTCTTATGGATTACTTGTATGCTGCCTTTGTGCTTTTTGAAGCTTCAAAGTCCCTGGTCACCATTCACTTGCATTGTATGGACCTACAGAGCTATTTCTCAAAATCATAATTTGTGTTCTGCAGAAGTCATACACATCTGGGATTGGATGAGGGTGAGTAATTGATGATCATTTATCATCATTTATGGTGAACCAAATTAAAATGAAATCATCTGAATGGATGCGACACACTCAACATCACTCCTGTCTTCTTTTAAGAGTGTGACGTTCAGCTGTTCTCTTCATTTGGACTCATTGAGAATTTGATCAAGAGCTCAGCCACTTCCCTCTCTAAAACGCAGAGCTGTCGTGTGTTTATTGATGCTCCACCTGCTTTGAGGATCCAAATCAAAGCGCTGTCGGTGCACAACACCACTCATACAGAGTCCACATACATACTGGTAAGTAATTGTACATCCACCTTGTTAACCAACTTAAAACAAAACTTCAACAAAAAAAATCTGTCATTATTCACCCTCATGTTCTTCCAAACCTGTATGATGTCATTTTATCTGTGGAACACAAAATGTAAATTCTTTAAGAATTTTCATCGAACTCTTTTCCACACAACCACACTTCAATGTGACCACAGCTCTCAAGGTCCAAAAAAGATCAACAACAGCATAAAACTACAGTCCATAAGACTCATGCATAATATTCCAAGTCTTCTGAAAGTCAAACAATAGTTTTGTGTGAGGAACAGAACAAAATTTTAAGTTATTGTTATGAACTGCCCCAGTCTAGGGTTGGGGAGGAGTAACAAAAAGGTTGGGGATCCCTTCTCCCATCCCAGCACTCAAACCAACAGTCAACTTATTTTAAAAATAACTTTTTATAAAAGAAACAGAAATAGGAAGTGTCAAAGGCTTCAGGAGGGGGCAAACAAAAAGAAAACTAGCTTCTCACTATAAACAGGAGAAAACACTAAAGTTTCAACAAAAATGGCACCAACCTCCATACTACTGTATATTAATGACCATTTACAATATTTACAAAAACAAATAAGAAATGTAAAAATCTAAGTGAAAGCGATTACCCCTCAATTTACAAAAGTAACAGGTTATACCACCACAGCTGTCTGGAACCAGGAAAGGGGAAACTCCATTGCAATGGAGATCTGACTGGGCTTTATCCTGCTTACTTTCCCCACAATCCAATCCCAACAAAGGACTGATTAGTCATTATTGCAGACACCTGGTTTTGATTGAAAATTATATTAAAAAAAAAATATATATATATATATATATAAATCCACAATTGAAACAAACTGGAAAAAATGTAAAGAATAAACCAATAAATAACGTCCAGGGATGTGACATTATTCATTGAAAATCTTACATTCTGTTACAGCTCTAAAAACGAATTCTCTATAACGCTTATTCAAACTGGCATGTTGCATTCAACACATGCAAGGACCAATGATGTTTCAGTCTCAGTGATGTCAATAATTGCCATTGCATGTTGTTTTAGATTTTAATGCAATTACAAATTATATTTCCTCAGATAAAAGCTATCATATGGCTTCAAAAGACATGGAATATAGTGTGCAAATAGTACAAACTACTTTTATGGTATTTTTTGGAGCTTAAAAGCCATAGTCCCTATGAACTGTTATTGTAAATAGAAGAGCTGCGTAAATTATTCTTCAAAATTTCTCTTTTTGTGTTCCACAGAAAAAGATTATATCATTTGGGTTTGGAGGGGAGTAAAAGGGGAGTAAAAAAAATGTGTGAAAGTTTCCTTTAAACAAATGTTTACAGTGGGATCACTTTTGTTCTGGGATTTGATTTTGTTTGCTTCCCCAGATAAGGGATGTGGATGCCTTAAAGACGACAGTATTCAGAGGGACTCAACTTTTCCTGTGGCGCTCCTCGGGTAGCAGGGCTGAAGTGGAATTCCATGGAGAATATCAGCAAACCAAGGGAATGTTCAGAGCAGAGTATTCATATATAAACCCTTCTGAAGAGGAACCAGTGTAGTCTTGCTTCTAGTTTGTAAAGTGCCTCCAAGAAGTTTGGAGAGTTAAAAAATCTGACTAGTTATTATTTAGCCTGTAGCACCACAGAATGTTTTCAATGATGGGGTTTATTAACTTTATATCAAAGATTAAATCTGAAGTATACTGTCTTTGTTTGTCATTTAAATACAAAACAAAATGTACAAGTTACTGTTTATATCTAAGTGCTTCTGTATATTTATTTTAATGAACATGAGTTTGTCTGCATAAACTTACAATTATTTGTAAAAGTTTACAGCAGATCATAAATCACAAATATAAATAAATAAACAACTTGATCTACAAATCATAAAAGTCCACATAAAGCTGAAGGGCTCTCATCAGAGTGATTCATAAAAAGTCTATATGACTCCAATATTTGGATAACAACTCTTATTTACCATCTCTGAAAACAACATGGAACTCCTTGAACTGATATGGCATCAGACCATACAGTATAAAAGGCCTTTTCAAAAGTATATTTCTTATGATATAAGTTTCTGTCTGTCCATTGTTACTGTAGAAGCACATTAGTCCTTAAATTGGTATTAAAAGTAATTGCACTTTGCTTAATGATGGAATAACAATACAAGCTTACATATCAGTTAATGACACTGAAACTGGAAAAAGCCAGATTCGGGTAATTAAAAGAGTTTTCCTCTCTGAATGGTTGTCAGGCCTTCTGTGATAATTTAATCTCCCATTAATGAAGCATCACACACTAGTTTTAGACACCAGCTCCAGCAGAGTCTTCATGTACACAAGTGTATCCTCTAGAAACTGGGACTAGTGGCATTGGTTTCCTCACAATTATTGAAGGTTGTCAAGGCAAAGATGATGTGGTCATCCATGGGATTGTCGCAGACATCATAACCGTCTGGAACCATGGGTCCAAAACAAATAACACAGTCTGTTTTTGATAACCTAAAAACACAATTGCTGTATTTACACTAATTACTTAATGCAAATTCCTGCAGTTATTGTGCACAATTTATGTGCATATTATTATAAAAAAATAACTAAATAAATAGCCTCAACCCAGAGCATGTATCGAAACAAACTAAAACGGCTTATTCAGAAATCTTTAGATTATTATTTGGTCTCCTGCATTGCAACATATTCAGTAATCAGCAACTCGGCCCTCCCAGGTCCGAGAAGGCGGGGAAGGCCTACCGGCAGGCAGGGCCAAAAGGACACAATGTCACTGATTGAAGGATAGGACCCAAACGCAGGAAGGCAATTGAAAGGGCTTTATTGAAAAGGACAAAATAAAACAGAATATATAATAACTACAAAAGAAAGACGAAAGATGGAGAAAAGGCTAGAACCAAAATACAATAAACAAATGGAGAAAACAAAGACTGACCGATAAAAAATCAGAACATGTCAGAAGATGCAAGGCACATGCGCTCCAAACATTCAAAACAAACGGAATGGCAGGGAACATGAGACAAAGAGAGCTTAAATAGAGAAAGAAGTAAGGGAACAGGTTACAGGTTTGAAAAAAAGGTGCTACAGATCTACAAACGAGCAGTGCAACCTCAACCTGATCACTCCTCTCTGCCCATGACCTGTCCTTCCCTGGGCTCTTCTTGGGCAATGACAATGCTGATTACGGCAGCTGAGCAGCATCTGTGATCTGTGCTAACCAATTGCTTGAAATAAGAGAGGGGGACATCTATAGGGAGTGACTGTAGCAGGTAGTTGAATTTTGGAATACAATTAATTTTAAGAACATTAACCTTCCCAATCATAGATAAATGATAAATAGATAAATCGCTTGACATTTTTTTTTAATTAAAGGGTCACAATAAACTCTAACTAAATCACACAAATTTGCTGGGAATAAAATACCCAAATACTTAATGCCCTGTTTGGACGACTGGAAGGTGCCCAGCTGAAAAGCCGTTACCAGGCAGTACGAGCCAAATCTTTGGATTTGGACCAATTAAATCTGTTTCTTGAGAACTTAGAAAATAAATTAATAATTCTGTGGAGGCAAGGCATAGATCTAGTGGGGTCGGAGATGAATCATAAAATATCATCTGTGTAAAGCAAAAGATTAAGCGCTACACTTCCCGCCACCACCCCTGGAAAATCATTCTCCTTTCTTATCATTGCTGCTAATGGTTCCAGGGAAGACAAAACAATAGTGGGGAAAGAGGGATACCCTGACAGGTGCCCCTATCCAGAGTAAAATAATCTGAAATTAATCCAGTCGTTTGTACCGCCGCTACCGGGTGTCTATAAAGTAACTTAATCCAACCAATAAATGTATTCCCGAGCCCGTACATTTCCAAAATCTTAAAAAGATTATCCCATTCTACCATATCAAATGCCTTTTTGGTGTCAAATGAGATGTAGTGCTTGAAGTTTGATCATTCACCACTGACCGCATGTTCACAACACCTAATGTTATCAGAAGAGCTACGGCATATAAGAGATGTCATAACTCGACTTAATTGGTTAGCCAAAATTTAGCTGGATCAGGGAAATTGGATGGTAACTCTTACACTCGTTTGGATATTTGTCTTTTTTAAGAATCAGACTGATCCAGGCTTGTGTCATGGTTGGCGGAAGATTTCCATTCTTTAATGATTCCATATAAAACTTCTAGTAAAAGTGTAGCCAGTTCTGTAGCATACAGTAAGATCTAAAAAAAAACTCAGCAGCAAAGACATCTGACCCCGGAACCTTGCCCGTAGGTAAGGCCTTAATTACCTTGCTAAACTCCTCCAAGGTTATCTCAGAATCAAGAGAATTTGTTTGCTCAGCCGACAGTTTAGGAAGTTCTAATGGTTCCACAAAATTTCTAATATCCTCATCAGTAAAGACTTGAAACTAAAGTATATCAAGGTAGAATTTTTGAAAAGCATTACTAATATCAATGGCTGAGTTAAATATTTCACCACCAGCATATTTCACTAAGGGAATGGTAGAAAAAGACTCTCTATAAAAAATCCCTTATCACCAACATTAGGTGTGTAAATATTAGCCAAAATAATACTTAGTTTTTAATACTATCAGTGTGGTGGTTGGTTTTGATGTGAGGTTTATAATTACACAAAATTTAGACAAATTGTTTTGTAACAAATTGAGACGATTGAACATATTTTTTTGTTAATGTGGTATTTTAAAAAAATCTGGAAGGATTTGAGCAACTATCGCTAATAGGTAAAAAGGTATCTGATGTGTATTCATGCTTTTGATATAATTTTTTATTATAACAACAAAAACTCACAGTTCAAGATATTTTCAGTTTGTTTATAAAATTTTGTGAAATGTTTCATAGATAAATGTAAATACTTGAATCCACTGATTTAATTAAAATATCATATTTTTTATTGCCCATTAATAGCACGAATAATCATAGCAATAATTAATAAATTATATAAATAAAAACTCAAAAATATCGACGAATACTGTTTATTTATAACCTCTTTTAATTGTTTCCCTCTTGCTGTTTTTATTATTTGCACTTTACTTTTTTGTTGCATTGTATTTTTACAGTAATCAACTTATGCAAGTGTGCAGATTGTTCTAGGTAATAATAAAACTAATAAATAAAAAACAGGCTCATAATTGCTGTAAAGTCGAGGGGAAATATTTTGAATGCTTTTCAAATTGGTATAAAACCAGTGTTGGATGTAATGCTTTACTATAGTAATTCATTAATGTAATTAAATGACATTTTCACTGAAAAAAAAAAAAAAAGTAAAGTAAGAAACAACTCTTAATTTTTCAGTAATTTAATAACAATTACTTCTGATGTAATTGTGTTAAATATTGTATAGATTCTAGAACAATTCTATATAAAACAATAGTGAATCGAAATTTAACATATAATGTTAAAATGTATGTTTTCTAATTTAATGCAACCCTCTTAAAATTCTTTGGCCAGTTCATGAATAATTTATTTGATTTATATGATTTATTTGAAAGATTAAAAAGAACAGTTTCATGTTTATCTTTGTATCTTTCATCTGGTCAGGGTTAATAAGGGTTTTAGAAAGTAATTAGTAATAAGTAATGCAATTACTTTTCAAACAGAGTAATTAGTACAGTAATATAATTACAGAGATGTAATTAGTAGTTAGTAATCAATTACTTTTTTTAGAATAACTTACCCAACACTATAAAAAAGTAAGCAGAAATGACAAATGATCTTGGGTCTATATATTGATCCTAACATAATAAATGTTTCCTATTCAAATGTACATTATCATCAGACATTCCATAGATTCATAACATCACAAAACATTTGAGACTTTCACATGGACTTCAATATCATCAGACTGATCCTGAAGCCAGTGTACAAGAGCGCTATCAGCGTTGACAGATGGTGTTTGTTACTTTTCTCAGCGCTGATCAAGATGGACTAATCACAGTCGTTTATTATGTAATCGTGTACAGAAATGGTTGGGAATGGACAGTTTGTATGTCAAGCTCAAAGCACTTACAATAAATTTAGTGAACGAATATAATGATTCGTTAACCAAATGTCTGCAGTGACACAAAAGCCGTTCGTGAGATTTGATTGAGCCGTCTTTCAACTCCTCTTGTCACAGAAATATTGCGTAACCGCTCTTACGTCAGCTGTTTATCATGGAGGAGTATGCCCGTGAACCTTGGTAAAGTACAAGCTTTGTGACAACAATTCTGGCATGTTTGCACTTTAGTTCATGAGAAGAAATAGATCATGTTTGAATCAGTTAACATTTTCGTTTGCTGTCTTCTTTGTACATTTATGTGTTTGTGGACAGTCATACTCTAAACTATGCTGCTGCCATAGTTCACACACTGTTGACAATTTACATATAAGCCTATAGTAATCATATGGGATCTCGCCTTGCTTCAGATGTCAGATTATTGGCAGCCTTAACTCTTTTTTGTTTAATGTAAGATAGCATGTCAGAGGTTGCTTGCCACAGTAATAAAACTTACCTGTTTACTTGTTTTCTTTTGATAGTCCATGGAGGATAGTTGATGACTGTGGGGGTGCATTTACAATGGGGGCCATTGGAGGGGGGGTCTTCCAGTCTGTGAAAGGCTTTCGCAATGCCCCTGTGGTATGTTTACTGACATCAGGAAAAAATATTGACCTCATCTATTATCATTCCATTAAACTGATTCCTTGGTTCTCTCTAGGGTGTCCGACACAGGCTGAGAGGGAGTGCAAATGCCGTGAGAGTAAGAGCGCCACAAATTGCAGGTGATTTTTTTTGGTCCATTTTTGTATTGTAGCTTAAAGTGAAGACACAAGGAAAACTAGGCTGATACCATCATGCATTTTCTTTATACCCTTCTTCAGGTAGTTTTGCTATATGGGGTGGACTCTTTTCCACAATAGACTGTGGATTGGTGCATCTACGGGGAAAGGAAGACCCTTGGAACTCCATCACCAGTGGAGCTATGACTGGAGCTATACTGGCTGCACGCAGTAAGTTTAGCAAACATTTGTTTTGTTTTTTGTATTATTATCAATATTTTCCTTAATCCAACTATTACAAAGTAGACTTTGGAGATATAGCAAGCTATCTGGAAATAATCACCTGTCCGTAGTATTCCATAATAGCAAAACATATTTGCTATTACGGTGATATATCTGAATCACCTGGATCATAAAACAGCTTATTGATAAAGTGGTTGCATTAAGTGCATTTTTGTATTGCAGGTGGGCCACTAGCTATGGTGGGCTCTGCGATGATGGGGGGAATTTTGCTTGCCCTGATTGAGGGCTTTGGGATACTCCTCACTAGATACACAGCACAGCAGTTCCAGAATTGTGAGTTACACATGTCAGAATAGGCTTGCAGGTTTGCATGTGTATGATTCAGAGTTGACAATATAAGCATGCCACTTACATTCAATGAGATTTAAAAGACATGTTGCATTGCATTGTATTCGATAGCCACCTTTCATTTCACTACCCTTAACATTGTCTTCTGTCTCCCTCTATAGCGAGTCCCTTTGTGGAGGACCCGAGTCAGCTTCCCCCAAAAGAAGGAAGCCAGGGAACACATGGTTATGGACAGTATCATTAGAACCACTGTGTTACAATGGTCACTGTAATATAATAGACTGTGAAATAAGCGAGAAGACTGTTAGAAGTTAGGAGCCTCCGCATAGTTTACAGAACCCTCTCCAGAGACCAGGGGAGGGGATACTCGCCAGAAGCTTTCATCGTCCTTTATTGATGATAGATGTTTATATCGATGCCACTCAGGGGCAAACAGTAAGTAAATTGTATAATTTATGAATTGTGATATACACTTTGGTATTTTGTCCTGTTGCAAAGGGAAGGAGTCGTAACATTGGTAACCAAAGATTTTCATCAAGCACATACCTTCCATCTGATTATTTTTGTAGTTTACACCCATTTCAACACATCATATGTTGACGACATAAATATGTTGAGAAAAATATATAGTGATTCTACACTAGAAAAACCTCAATGATTTTACATTTCAAGTCATTTTTAGGAAGTTGCACTTAGTGGATCAGATAAAAGTAAAGTATTTACCTGAAAAAACAACTAAAAATTTGGAGTTTTATATCATTCAAAGTTTAACAAAGCAAATGAGCAATGTATGGCTGCAGTACATTTTTCTATTTCTCATTACTTGTCTTGTCATGCAAAGTTTATGTTAATCTAATCCATAACTTGAACCTGGATAATTTCTTAACCAGCCAGAAAGGTCCTCTTTTAGGTCCTATTTTGATGTTTTGCACCTTTTCAATTTTGGAGCCACTTAAGCTTCATTCTTTTAATGACAAACTGAACATTTGTGTTTATGCTCCATTTGATTATGTGCAGTCACGAGAGACACTGTTGTTGAAATTAAGATTTATCTTAAGCACTTTAATAACGTTCCTCTACCAAATTGTTTTTAGTGTGTCATTCATCCTCTCTGTGTTTTCAATCACAGCAGTTTTGTGCTGAGCAGTTTCCTACACTCACTCTATCACTATACATTTTATTATAATTTATCACAGGTTTATATGATGGATTTTTCTTTTTTAGAATATGTATGAGTATTTTGTATTCAATTATTTGTATTGTTGCTATAGGCTTTAAAAGATGGATGGATGGATGGATGGTTGCTATGGTTTGTATTAGAAGTAGTATTCAGTCTTAATAAATAATTTTGAATAAATAATGTTATTAAAGCTGATTGTAATATTTTTTGATGTACAAAAACAATCTCCTATCCCAGCTCAATATGCAGAAATAATTAAAATAAACCATTAGTTGGCTGATTTCTTAGAAAATGTAAAAAAAAAAAAGGAAAAAAAAAAGCTCTGTGGCACTTTCAGTATTCCTCTGGTTGTTTTGAGTGGCCTGTCCAGCCTTGGATCAACCAATGATGTGAGTTGGAGCAGGACTATATGTTTGTTTGACTAATGGCAGGTGAAGGGTGTTTTCAGTCAGTTGTTTGGAAAAAAAAAAAGTGTTTATTTTTGTAATTCTGTAATGGTGCAGAAATTACACACCAAAAGCACATAAAAGCAGCACAAAAGTAATCCATACAACTCCAGTGGTTTGATCCATGTCATCAGAAACAATATGATAGGTGTGGATGAGAAACATATCAATATTTAAGTAATTTATTTGACTATATAATGAATATCACTACCTACTTGTCAGGACTGATCAAAGGTGGAGATTTATTCTAAAAAGGGACTTAAATATTGATCTGTTTCTCACTCACACTTATTATCCCTTCTGATGATATGTATTTAATCACTGGAGTCATATGGATTACTTTTGCTGCCTTTATGTGCTTTTTGGAATTACAAATGTCTGATCACCATTCACTTGCATTGTATTGGCCTACAGATCTGAAATATTCTCCTAAAAATCTTAAATTTGTGTTCCGCAGAAGAAGAAAGTCACACATCTGGGATGGCATGAGGGTGAGTAAATGACAAGAATTTTAATTTTTGGCTGTGTCCCATTAAATAACAACATTAATGTTAAGTGAAAAGTGCATCTAAATATTAATATAAGTAATATTTGTTTAAATATAGTTATTATTTTTTTACTAATAATAGTTACTTTTAGTTTTTTGTGTCATCAATTTTTAAAATATTGCTTCATTTGATATTTTTAAAGTTGTTTAGTTTGAACACAAATTCAGCAATCATTTATTTAATTAAAACCTTTTTGCCTACACCAGACTGTTTAAAAAGAGAAAGTGAAGGAAAAGGACTGTTTATTTATTCGTTGTTCTCCCTGTAGTTTTAGCGGAAACGCGTTTGCAGTGCATGCTGGTAAATGTAGTTTCCGACATCGTCAAAAATGGTCGACCTCCAGCCTCCGCCTTTCAGAACATTGGACGATTTTCTTCTGGGTTCGGCCAGATTCGCCGTGCCTGATCTTCGCAATTTAGACCGGTGGAATAACAGAATAATAAACAACTTGCTGTATTACCAGTCAAACTATTTTGCATCCACCGTGGCATTGCTGCTCATAGTCGGGTAAGAAAACGCCTGTGACGTGTTCTTTCATTCAGAGTGTCTTCAGTGGTGAACACTTTCGGATAGCAGTTCCCCAGTCATTTGTAATTTTATTTCATCGCCTCACTGAAAAGGAAAAAGCAGATTTTTCTTGGGTTGTACCCCATTGTTGCATACTTGCATTACAAACACTTGCACACGATAAGCTCTTGCCCTCTGAGTCTGACAGTTTCATTTTAGAGTGAAGCAAATGTGGTGTATTTTAAAAGTTTATGGTAAAAAGTTAATCTTTTTTTAACCCTCTTGTGGGTTTCGGGTAATTTTTTTTACCCATTTTGAATGTATTCCTTTAATAAAAATTGTATCCTTTGTCTGAGTGGTTAAGACTTGGGACTTTTCCTCCACTAGCTATCTAAACACAAATAAATCTGGCCTTGATTCGATCAATCTAATTGGTCGTAAGAAAAATAAAAAGCAACACTTGTAGTGATATCTCAATGACTTCCATTGATTTCATATCAGGCTAATGATATTTTCTATTTCCAAACTCTACCCCTAAACCAAACCATCACACAAACATGTGAACATCAACATCATTGGACCAATTTAAGAGTTTTTCTGACGAGGACATTCAGCCCTCACAGGTGTAGACAAACCGGTCTATAAATCCCAAAGTCTGACCCCTCTGTGACAAACTTTATTCTAGAATTGAATGTTTGAAATAAATGACAGTTATCAAAATAATAACTCTGTCTTTTCTTTGTAACAATCAGGTTTGACTGTGGCAGGATGGTCAGGTTTGACAGCATATTGGAGCATCAATGCAAAATCTGACACTTTCAACACAAGTGGAAAAGAAAAAAATGTTACAAATAGACAAATAACAGTTTTTATAATGTCTAAATATATATCCAAAGAGTAACTTGTGATAATATCAAGAAATTAAAGCATTGGTTATTGAGAGCACTGAAGCATCTACTGGACATAGCTGTCATTTCATGTAATTGTTATTTTATTTATTCCAGATGTCACCAGAGACCCCCAGTGCATGACAAATTGGGATGTTTTGACACTTTCAATTTACTTACATGAAGGTTTTTATTGAAGTGAAGATAACATAAAATGTGCTTATTTTATATGAAAATTAATGGTGTAATTTAGTCATTTAAAATGCACAATTTTAGTGTTTTGACTTTAGTGAAATTTGTGTTTTTACATATCTTTAAAAAAAAATAATAAATTAAATAAAAAAATAAATAAATAAATATATATATATATATATATATATATATATATATATATATATATATATATATATATATATATATATACACACTCACCTAAAGGATTATTAGGAACACCTGTTCAATTTCTCATTAATGCAATTATCTAATCAACCAATCACATGGCAGTTGCTTCAATGCATTTAGGGGTGTGGTCCTGTTCAAGACAATCTCCTGAACTCCAAACTGAATGTCAGAATGGGAAAGAAAGGTGATTTAAGCAATTTTGAGCGTGGCATGGTTGTTGGTGCCAGACGGGCCGGTCTGAGTATTTCACAATCTGCTCAGTTACTGGGATTTTCACGCACAACCATTTCTAGGGTTTACAAAGAATGGTGTGAAAAGGGAAAAACATCCAGTATGCGGCAGTCCTGTGGGTGAAAATGCCTTGTTGATGCTAGAGGTCAGAGGAGAATGGGCCGACTGATTCAAGCTGATAGAAGAGCAACTTTGACTGAAATAACCACTCGTTACAACCGAGGTATGCAGCAAAGCATTTGTGAAGCCACAACACGCACAACCTTGAGGCGGATGGGCTACAACAGCAGAAGACCCCACCGGGTACCACTCATCTCCACTACAAATAGGAAAAAGAGGCTACAATTTGCAAGAGCTCACCAAAATTGGACAGTTGAAGACTGGAAAAATGTTGCCTGGTCTGATGAGTCTCGATTTCTGTTGGGACATTCAGATGGTAGAGTCAGAATTTGGCGTAAACAGAATGAGAACATGGATCCATCATGCCTTGTTACCACTGTGCAGGCTGGTGGTGGTGGTGTAATGGTGTGAGGGATGTTTTCTTGGCACACTTTAGGCCCCTTAGTGCCAATTGGGCATCGTTTAAATGCCACGGCCTACCTGAGCATTGTTTCTGACCATGTCCATCCCTTTATGGCCATCATGTACCCATCCTCTGATGGCTACTTCCAGCAGGATAATGCACCATGTCACAAAGCTCGAATCATTTCAAATTGGTTTCTTGAACATGACTTCACTGTACTAAAATGGCCCACACAGTCACCAGATCTCAACCCAATAGAGCATCTTTGGGATGTGGTGGAACGGGAGCTTCGTGTCCTTGATGTGCATCCCACAAATCTCCATCAACTGCAAGATGCTATCCTATCAATATGGGCCAACATTTCTAAAGAATGCTTTCAAGCACCTTGTTGAATCAATGCCACGTAGAATTAAGGCAGTTCTGAAGGCGAAAGGGGGTCAAACACAGCATTAGTATGGTGTTCCTAATAATCCTTTAGGTGAGTGTGTATATGTATATATATATATATATATATATATATATATATATATATATATATATATATATATATATACACACTCACCTAAAGGATTATTAGGAACACCATAGAAAGGGGAAAAAAACAAGTGTCAACCCTTGTGCGGCATTTTTGACCCACGAACACCACGAGTGTGTTCGTGGGTCAAAAATGACACAAACATATACATATATATATATGTATATGTTTGTGTCATTTTTGACCCACGAACACCACGAGTGTGACTCATAAGCAAACACCGCACAAGGGTTGACACTTGTTTTTTTCCCCTTTCTGTATATTGGTGCCATAGGTATTTCCAGCCATTTCAGCTGATTCTTGGGTCAGCAGTTGTAATTCTTCTGTTCCTGGGTTTTGTCTGGGCTGCTGAAAACAAGGCTGTAGTTCTCCGGTTCCGGAGGACTCATCCATCCCTCTCTCTGGCTGCAATCTTGGGCTCCAGTTACCTACTTCTGTCCGTTTTAGGAGAGAAGTAGCTGTTTTCCTGTTTGGCATTGCCTTCCCCATTTTAAGTTAGTATTAGTTGTTATCTTTGAATGCCAGTGTATATTCAAACCCTTGAATTAATCCCAATGTGGCAGCTGTTGTACCCAAAGCTTGGAGTACTTCAGCTACAACTAAAACCAGTAAAGGTTGGGTTCCGAAAATAAAAATCCTATTATTTGATTTTTCATAGACGAATAGATTTTTACAGATAACTTACAAATCTTTAAAGACAGACCTATCGTTAGGTTGTTCATCAATGGTATATGCTTCTGTTGAAGCCATCAGTCCATGTTATTTCAACTGCATTGTTTAAAAACAAGTCTGTTTCCCTTCACCCTCATTCTACATATACTGTATGTGTGTGTGTGTGTGTGTGTATGTGTGTGTGTGTGTGTGTGTATATATATATATATATATATATATATATATTGCAATAAATGTAAACTATATTGTTTCTATACTTATTATCAGCAACCAAAAATCAATAGTTTTATAATTTTCCATCAGTTTATAGTCGATTACATCATTCCCAATGCTTCATGGGATTGTAGTTCATACCTTCATAAAAGACGGTAAGTACACAGTCTTGTACCTTTATCTTTTTGTCCAATTTTCAAAATATTTTTTTGCCTCGAAACAAAGTTTGTAATGTTTGTAATGAGCTGATTGGTTTGGAGCATGTCTTGGAATACTTTTATGAAGAATTTCATGAAAAGTCTATGAAAATACTTCCGCAACCCAGACAGCTGAAAAAATGGGCTGGCACTGTTGCGATCTTTCGGTGGTCGACCGATAGTGGATTTAGCTAAAAACCTATAACGAAGATGGCCGACAGTGGACTGACTTGTTAGAAAGACTTCGGTCTTATTCACTTCACACAGTTCACAGAAGAGCCCTACAAACGCACAGTTAGAGATGAAGTTGGCTCAATGTAAAAAATGTTGGAGCGCTTCTCTATAAATGAGCATTAATATTTTCTGCACACTCCGTGAAAGTACAACATGACGACAAGCACTGTTGATCTACTTCCATCCCAACCTACAATTACGTCAGCAATCACCAGAAAAGCAACTAAATGTACTGTGTTTATGCAGCTTGTTATGATTTGACTTCATTTATAATAAAAGAACAAAAATGTGACCATTGGTCCGAAATATCCCACAATCCACAACGTGAATGAACGTAAATATGTATCAAGTGACAAAGTTATTTTTAACAGTAATTAAACTATTCACAAATTCGTACTAAACATTGCCTAAATGTATTAAAATACACTGAACTAAGAATATTTTAAGAGGAAAATACCAATACTTTTATTTCTTAAGTGTAAAATTTTATTATATTTAAACAGTACACAGGTCTAAGCCATGAACCAAATCAACCAGCTCTGAGGTGAATCATGCCTCTACAAACTTTGATTTGAAGCCAAATAGTATTTGAAAATTGGACAAAAAGACAAGACTGTGTACTTATCATCTTTAATGAGGGAATAAACTACATCCGCATGAAGCATTGCGAACGACAATCAAATTTAGAATGATGGAAAATGTACAACTATTGATTTAAGTTGTTGATTCTTAGTATAGAAACAGAATATCTTAATTTTTATTTTAAAGTATTCAGATATTTGCAAATATATACTCCCAAGTAATTTGTGAGTGAAGAAAGATAGATGAATCTTTAAAGCTACACTAAGTAACTTTTGTCCCTCTAGTGGTTAAAAAAAAAAAAGTCTTGTGGAAGAACATTGTTTTGGTTGTGCTTCGGCTGTACCTTCACTGGTGTACACATGAATACTGGACATCTTATCAGAGCGATCAGACAAATAAATAATGAAAGAAAGGAAAAGACGGATATCTGAAAACATGTCATCTGAGCAGAGAAGTGTCGTATCTTATGCTGCTGTTTTGACATTGGAAACACTGATGTTTTAAATAAATTACATTACAAAAGTTATGCAACTTTGGGAACATTAGACACAATGTTTGCTAGTCTGATGAGGTCAAACGCTGTGAAGTTTTTATAACTGCAGAATATTCTGGCCAAAAAGACAACAGTGGTAAATAATTTATAGATTGATATTGTTACCAACCAGAGGTCAACATCATTTCAAGACTCACATGTCTTTGGCAAGCCTAGGACTAAAGGATTTATTTATATAAATAAGTGCCATTATAAAGAAAACACACACGTGTGCTAGCAAGTGAAATGTTCTGCACCGGTGTGTGCATTACAGTATAATTATTGTATTTCACCACACACACACAGATGTTTTTGTTGCACTTTCTCATTTATAATATTTTATTATTTTTTTACAAAAAAAAGTTACATTGTGTAGCTTTAACAATATGTGCATTAAGAAAGTCAGGTCAGTTTTGATTTCATGTTGAATTTAATTATTTTCCTTTGTTGCTGGTCTTGATGATACTCTAGGCTTAATGTATAATTTGCAGTTCTCTCTTTCTTCCCACAGTGATTCTTATGCATGCCTCAGTAAGACTCAGAAGCCTTAAGAATAAACTGGAAAACAAGCTGGAGAGTATAGGATTGAAGAGAACGCCCATGGGCCTGCTACTTGAAGCGCTGGGACAGGAACAAGAGGCTGGATCGTAGCTGGTCAAACAACTACCTAGCTTTATTAACATCCACTCCTTCTTCCTTAGGCTCTTCTTGAGATTACAGGAGGACAGTGTTAATAGTTGATAATACTTACATGTTGGAATATGTCCGACGATATCTTTTAAAATGGCTAAATAATGCCTTTTAAACAATGTGTGGGAGAGTTAATTCATTCATATTTATTATTTGAGTAACAGATCAGTTATTACTTCATTCCATAGATCTGCCATTTCATGATGTCTGTATTGACATGTATTGACAATAAGGGTGTAATAAGTTTAAGTTTTTATAAATAAGTTTTTTATTTGTTTCAAGTGACTTAAATGACCAAACTGAAGTATATGGTTTTTACAGATTTTTTTGAGATTTCTTTAATTTTATTTTGTTTTTAAAAAAGTGCCATGTGTGGCCTGGCATGCATTAGCAGTTGCTCTCTTACAAAAGTGCCAAGATTATAGCTGTTGCAGTAACCCAAATGAATGAAGAATATATATCTTCACATTCATCTTCATCAGCTGCATATGCACCTAACAAACCGCCATCGTTAGAGGATGATATCTTACATATCAGGTTTAGTAATAACCAATAAACAGCGTTGATTATTAATATAAATTCAAATATAATGCACCAGGAAAGTGGTCCAAATTTTTTCCATAGAAACACTATGGAGGTTTAACTTTTTTCCTTTTCTTTTTTTCTTTAGCATGTTTAACCTTTTGACAGCTTGTGCATTTAAGGACACTAGAAGTACTTGTAAGTTTGCATTCCTACCTAACTTTAAAGACAGTAAGAACACAAAAATTAAGTATTTTTGGAATTAAGTATATTTGTATTTTCTGCACCTTATATTGTATATGTGAAAAACCTTTTGCTTTGATTTATTAATGAACTTGTGCAGTACATGTTTAATGTTTACGACATCAGCTGCCTTGTATACGTCATCTACAAATATACTTTCATCATGGTACTTCGTTGTCTTTTCGTCTGTTTCCACTTAGGGACACTGCCATTGATAAAATCAATCTGAAGTTAAAGGAATTTTGCGATAATATTCTCAAACTGTAAAGACAGTATATACACATATAGATGTATAACTACACGCATCCTTAATACTGCAAAAGCTAATTAGAAACAGCCATCATTACTAGTTCAAAAGCAACACTTTTGGCTTCTGTTTTTGGCATTTGGCCCAAGTATACTGTAGGACCAGGGCTGATTGATTTTAAATCCCAGTCCATCGCTGACTAAGCCTAATTTGCATACACAGTTGAAGTCAGAAGTTTACATACACATTAGCCAGATAAATTTAAACTCAGTTTTTCACAAGTCCTGATATTTAATCGTAGAAAACCTTCCCAATCTTAGGTCAGTTAGGATCACTAATTTATTTTAAGAATGTGAAATGTCAGAATAATGGTAGAGAGAATGATTTATTTCAGATTTTATTTCTTTCATCATATTCCCAGTGTGGCAGAAGTGTACATACACTTTGTTAGTATTTAGTAGCATTGCCTTTAAATTGTTTAACTTGGGTCGAACATTTCGGGAAGCCATCCACAAGCTTCTCACAATAATTTGCTGGAATGTTAGCCCATTCCTTCAGACAGAACTGGTGCAACCAAGTCAGGTTTGTTGGCCTCCTTGCTCGCACATGCTTTTTCAGTTCTATCAGATTGAGGTCAGGAGTTTGTGATGGCCACTCCAATACCTTGACTTTGTTGTCCTTGAGCCATTTTGCCACAACTTTGTAGGTGTGTTTGGGGTCATTGTCCATTTGGAAGACTCATTTGCGACCTGCTTTAACTTCCTGGCTGATGTCTTGAGATGTTGCTTCAATATATCCACATAATTTTCCGTCCTTTTGATGCCATCAGTATTTTTTTGATGGCAGTGTTGGAGCAGTGGCTTCTTCCTTGCTGAGCAGCCTTTCAGGTTATATCGATATTGGACTTGTTTTACTGTGGATGTAGATACTTTACTTGCAACTTCACAATTTAGTGCTCAAGCTAATTGTTTGGGGCAGTTTTAAGTTTTGACATGCCTTGACATTTGTGTTTTTTTCAGTTGCTTAAATAACACATTAATGGCTAAAGTCTGATAACACTGTATTCAGCACAAACTGGGCTACAGTAATATGTGAGCAACATGTGTGTACATGTTTGTATTTTTGAGAAAATACAGTTTATGTGTGGTTTTTGAAAAAAATGAATACATTTTAAGTCATTGAAATAAGGCCATATAACACATACTAAACATTTGTCCATAAGACTTTTGCGAACCGGATCTTGTAGCCAAGAGTTTTTGCTACAAAATGATGTGAAAGCCATCCTGATCACTCATTCATACAAAACAATATTTAACTTTTGTGAGACACTTTTTGTGTTAGAAAGGTCATATGCGAGGAGGTGTATAAAATCACACCTGAGAAGACAAAGACCCCTCCCCTGGGCCTATCAATGTTGGGGGTAAGGGTGGGGTTGGGATTGGGAAGGGGGAAAGGGAATAATGGGGTAAAAGTTGATTCTGTACTAATATGTTTTGTTTTTCTGTTTAATTTGTTGAAATCAATAAAAAGTGTTAAATCGAGAAAAAAAATTAAAATAATTATTCAATATCTTTGAGTGGACGGTCATTTCCTTTTAAAGCCACTTGTAACTGGCAAAGTTGACAGGTGAGGGGATGGTGCTTCACTGCTATCAGTGACGTATCAGGACGGATTAGTGTTTACACCTCAAATGCGATGTGGTCACATGTGTTTTTGACTACCTTTGTATGTGGTTTTTGTGATCACAAAACGTTTTAGACCCCGTTTAGACCTGTATTTAGCACTGACCACATGTGATCGAATTACTCGTAACGCATCTTAATTTCAGGTGTAAATGGGGTAATTTAAACATAATAGTTTCCAGTAACCGAAGCCACTGTAGAAATTCACTATTCATAGTCAGCCATGATTAATTTAATACGTGTGTGAAAGTGTCCAATAACAGGGCGGTTATTGAGATTAAGAGAGAGGTTTTCGACTGGTCATGTGATCCCAACATTGCTGCCCCCATGAGGGGATCCTCTCCATGTAGTGTAAACCAGCAGCATTTAAGGTAATGTAAATGACTAGAATGATCATCTCAAGCGAGTGCTCGTGATTTTATACTCTCTAATTGAGAGGTTAAAGAAATTGTTCACCCAAAAAAGAAAATTCTCTCATCACTTACTCATCTTCATGCCATCCCATAAGTGTGACTTTCTTTCTTCAACATAAATTATTTTTAGAAGAACATCTCAGCTCTGGATGACCTCACAATGTAAGGTACCAATATTTGTAATGCTCCAAAAATCAAATAAAGACAGCAAAAAAGTAATCCACGAGACTCCAGGTTAAATCCATGTCTTCTGAATCGATATTATATGTGTGGTGAGAAACAGATCAATATTTATGTCCTTTTTGAGCATCAGTCTCCACTTTCTCATTCTTCTTTTGTTTTTGGTGATTCGCATTCTTCGCACACATCACCGCCTACTGAGCAGGGAGGAGAATTTATATAAAAAAGGACATAAATATTGAACTGTTTCTCAACCGAAGCTATCATATCACTAATGAAGACATGCATTTAACCACTGGAGTCGTATGGATTACTTTTTTTGCTGCCTTTGTGCTTTTTGGACCTTCAAAATGTTCATACCCATTCACTTGCATTGTTTTGGGCCAACAGAGCTGAGATATTCTTCTAAAATGTTTGTGTTCATCAGAAGAAAGAAAGTCATACACACTTTTATTATGAAATGTATGTGTGGGTCAGGGGGCATGAATAATGTGTATTATTTATCTAATTAATCTTATTAAATTGACAGCCCTAATGCCAATGAGAGCAGCTATTTATAACAAGGTCCCTGATCATTTCAGTGTGATGTCAATAGTTTGTGTGGTACAATTCAATGTAGTTTGTTTTTTAAAAAATGTCAATGTGTAATGCAGACTTTGCAAAGAGGCCATTATTGAAAGATGGGGCACTTAAAACTATATTAGACTCGACTGCATCAATGGCAGTGCCTCCTTGTCGGCGACAGTGGACAACGGTGACGTTCTGGGTTGCTTTTGAGTGGAATGTCAGGCGCAGCTCAGCAGTCTCGGAGTCATACCATGCTCAGAGTGCCCTCCCAACAAAGCTTTGGATATGTAGAGCAAGGAAGTGCTGACAGCCTTGTGGAACCGGTAAGCTTTTTAAATGCCAGATCAAATAACGATTTTTCCAGAAAATAAGTAATTTTTGGTTTGTTACTAATCCAGGTAAATTCTTTCTGCTTGGTTAAATAGTGGTATATGTTTACACATATAATGTTGTCATTTTGTGGCTGTACTTGTAAAGGGTATGTATATTTACGTTTGTAGACTGGCCCTGTTCTCTTCCATTGCACGTGCGTTTGTATTCCATTGTATTAATGTTGTTGATTGAGCTTAACTTGTATTGCACCCTGAACATTCCTTTAAATCCTAGTTTTATTATTGTCTTATCTGATTTACCTTTTAGATCCTGATATCCGAAAGCTTGGGTCTCTATGTCAAAGACCCCAAATTTGTTGACTTTACAAAACAAGAAATTGCAGATGCCTGTCACATGACAACTGACGAAATGGAGAGCGCTGCAACTGACCTGCTGAGTCGAGGAAGGGCAGGGCAACCAATCGCACGACTAGAGGAGGACCTGTTTGATGAGATGAACTGTGTTATATCGTACTAATGGCTTTGAGTTTGTTGGGTAGGACAAAGGGAAAGTTTATGGACCTAAAAACAGAATAGAAATGGTCATCACAAACTCTACTATATGCAGCTCTACGTATTCAGTTCTGGTGGGCATAGTTATACAACTAAAACTGTTCTCATTGTGCAGATTTTGGTATCTGTATAAGGAACATGTGATGACCACACTGGCCTGTATTCTCCCCAGTTTGTTAGCACATTAGTTTAGTGAGAGCCTTACTTAACCACAAAATGTGCCCAGTCTCTGATGAGGAGGCTGAAGTGATTTCTGAAAAGATGTTCAGGCATGACTTTGTATGACATTACAAAGGCAGCATCCTGAGAACTAAATGTGGTGACAGATTTGGGGGAATCAAGGGATTATTGTATTAAAATAGAGATTAATTACTTGTTGTTATGAGAAAATCTGAGGGTTTGAAAATATGTTGTAATCTAGGTTCGGATGTTTACCTGTTTGGTAAAACGTTTCCAGCACCTTCATGTTGCTTAGTTCTTTTGCCTGCAGAAGTCTTCATTTTTCATACGATCAATTAGCCTAATAATGAACAATAAACAACCAGTAACACTTTTGAAAGGTCTGGATCATGCTACCCTATAGGGAAATGCAATTTGGGCACTTTTTTGTACTTTCAATGTATACAAGTATCAATCCCGCAAGACGAAATTCTGTTCTATTGACTAGCTCAGTATGTGTATGTAGCATTTTTACAATAACACCATATGCTCTATACAGTATTATAAAACAATGTTATGAGTTTAAGTGTCTATTCATTGAACTGTTTGACATCTATATTTTGTGTGTTATTTTTAATCATCATGATAATATTTTTAATCTAACCACATTTGCAGTATTAGGTTTTTGTGCAAGGTGAGGTTCAGGACAAATAGTTGGCACAAGATGTACGAAAATGAACAGACAAGACTCTGCCAAATTAACTTTTGGACAGCAAAATGAAGTCTCAAGGGGAATCTGCGCAATAAGGATTTTCGCTTAATGGACTTGTGGTTGTGGAGAAATTTCTCAATGCTAATTTCACGTTGGGGTTCATACTGTGGGCTGGTCAGTTCGTAGATTGTGCACAATGGAAGATTTGCATTTGGCCACATTTTCATCTACAACTGACAAATTTAAAAGAATATGCCCTTGCTAAAATCGACTTGGTGTGAAAAACAAAAACGGATTGTGTGGGTTGTTTTTTTGTGTATACAATGACGTACCACCAAACCATCAAAGTCAAAATTGTCATTTTTGTCTTGAAAGTCGAGACACTCTTGGTTTGCTGTAGCTTATGATGGAAGATCCTGCACTTTTGAAACAAAGCTTGTCATAATGTTGACAACAAGTTCGCGCTTGCTCAAACAGGGTTTGAACATGATGACTTTGTTTGAGCACAATAAAACAATCAACAGTGTGAATATGTAAACAAGACTTTATTAACTGTAAAAAAAAATGCCCATTTACCTCAGGCCATTGAACCTGGTGGAGCTTTACCTTGTGATATTGCCTTCAACAAAAACTGGCTGTGAGAAAAAATATTAAGTCCCCTCTTTTGTAAATACTGTAGCATTCTCTTCTCTACATGTAGATGTGTAGCATCAGAACATAAGAGTGATTCTTACTGCCTTTATGTTTTGCAAGCTTTTGAAAGCTGCAACCTTTACAATCTTTACAATAAGAATATTGAGTGCTTATGAGAATCAAGACTGACTTTAATGTTCGGAAATTAAAATTTTACGTGTAATTACGTCACAAATGCCTACTCCAGCAAAAGTTATCAACAAAGCATAATGCTGCACTCACTTCATGTTTCGACAACTTGGAGATTTTACCCTTAGCTGTTCGAGTCCTTGGACTCACTCATAACGGCAAAATGGATCCATGTGTGGCTTTGTTGTTGATGGCTGTAAGATATTTAATCACAACATTAATTAATTTACCACCATATGTTCTTGGAAAATATTTAAGAACAAAGAAAGTGAGTCTCTGAAACCAAACAAACCGAAGGGTGAAAGCATGGCAATTTTGGCCTATACTAGTCCAAAAGGAGTGAAACTATCTGTAGTTTTCTTTAATAATCGTCTATTTTGTAGCTGTAGTTGTAGTCTATTGTGTCTGTCAACTCAATCTCTTCAGGAGGGGTTGTGTTCTCGTCGAGGTTTTCAAGAAGCCAGTCATACCAGGATGTGGTACTCTCTGTAGTGGGCAGGACTGTAGTTGTGGGGGCTGTGGTTATAATTATGGTCGTGGTAGGCGGGGTTGTTTTGGCGGCCAGCAGCCTTTGTTTCCGAAGGCGATGGAGTCTCAACAGCCGTAACCGTCGAAGACGAGCTCTGTTCATGTCTCCATCATTACCAACAGTAATTTTGTTACTGCTGTGTCTTCTTCCACTGCTGTGTGGATAGTACTGCCCACCGCCCCTGTTGCCATTATTCAGCAACCGGATGGGCCTGTTGCCGTGGAGAGCCATGATCTGTTTGATGCGGTCCCAGTTTGACTTGATGAGGTCAAAGTTGCACAGGGTGGCACCCGGGTCAAATCCGACCACACACAGACGGGTGAAGGGAGTATAGCCTTCCGCTCGGGCTGTTACACGGTACTCACCAGGGTTTAGAAGTCGCCAGTAATCACCAGATTCGCCTAAGAGTAAAAGAAAGCCTTGGTTTTTAATATTCTTCCACATTTTTATTGTAACTCTTTGGTGCAAATTAAGAGTGTGCAACACTGTAAATTTTCAAAACCTACTTGTGGCTGGGTTACCTAAATGACTAGTCAACTACTCACTGTTAAGGAAGCCCTATTATATACATTAATTTAAATATATACAAATAGGCAGATGGGCTACAAAAGCAGAAGACCACGTTGGGTTCCACTTCTGTCATCCAAGAACAGAAAACTGAGGCTGCAGTGGGATTACCATTTGTGTACCTCAGCAGAAATCCAGATTTGTCAGACCAGGCGATGTTTTTCCAATCGTCTACTGTCCAGTTTTGGTGAGCCTGTGCCCACTGAAGCCTCAGTTTCCTGTTCTTAGCTGACAGTAGTTGTTACGGTCTTGTCACTCTGTCTGTCTGGGGTTTGTCTGACAGGTCCGTGGCATTATAGTCCCATGTCTGTCTTTTGTTTCGTTGTCTGTCTTTGTGTGAGCACACGGTTTCAGTTGTATTCCCTGCTGTTCGCTATTCGGTCTGTCTAGTTTCATGTTGGGAGCATGGTGTCTGGATCCTGATTTCCTGTCTGGTTCAGTTTTGGTCTGTGTCGGGATCTGGACACTCTTGCTCCATGTCTGTTTGTTATTGGCATAGGTGCATCATGCTTATGTCATCTTGTCAGCATGCACTCGCATCAGTAGTTTGTCTGTCTCTCATGAACATGGTTGCGCCTCGCATCGTGCGTTGCTTTGCGCGCCCGGGTCACAAGCTGTCTTCATGTTGTGCTGAGATTCGTTCACTTTGATCTAAGGTGTGTGTGCGGCTTAACTCTCACACAGGTGGTCTGTCTTATTTTTGTTGCCTGTTGTGTTTATTGTGTAACGTTTGCCATGCTCAGGTTTTGTTTAGTGTGAGAATCGCTTTATTTGGCATTGCTACGCATTCTTTCATCTTGTTTGTCGTTTGGCATGGGCGTATATTGCCTCATTGTCTTGGTGATGTGCGCTCATGACATTCGGGTGTTTTGTTGTCTTGTGAAAGTACGTGGCTTTATTTGTTTCTGTATCACTGCGTGTCTCTCTGTCTTATGTCATACCCCACCTCCTTGTTTGCCCATTATTATTATTTAGTCACACCTGCTTTGTCTTGTTAACTTGATGATTTCTAGTCAACCTCATTACATCTAATAGATGATTTGTGGGACGTTGTGAGTCATCCTTACTACAATTAGTTAAGAATGCCCTCTCAACACTGTGATGATTTCAGTATTTTGAGTATGTGAGCATTTAATAACTCCAGAAAACATCATCTCACCTGTCCTGACATCATGATTGACTCCCTCCACAGACACTGTGGCGTTCATAATGGGGTTGCCCTCTTTATCCCTCACAACTCCTTTAACTCCTCTATGCACCTGGGCAAAGGTCAAAGGTTAATATGAAGTCGTACAGGCACTGTTAAAAGGGCTGTTCTGTTCCTAAACATGTTACCGACTCATTATGAATATGATAAAGACTTTACAATAAAATGCTATTTTTTTTTTTCACGAGTTAATGAATTAAGTATCATGAACTAACCTCTAATTTATCTTGGTCAATGTTAATTGATAAAACATTTTTTCATCGTTAGTTCATGTAAGTTCATATTCAATTTAAGGAATATTCTGGGTTCAATACAAGTTAAGCTCAATCGACAGCATTTGTGGAATTTTGTGGTTGATTGCCACAAAAATGTATTTAGACTCGTCCATCCTTTTCTAAAAGGCTACAGTGAGGCACTAACAATGAAAGTGAATGGGGTCAATTTTTGGAGGGTTTAAAGGCAGAAATGTGAAGCTTATAATTTTATAAAAGCACTTACATTAATTCTTCTGTTCAAACTCATGTATTATTTGAGCAGTAAAGATGTTTAAATTGTCATTTTTACAGTCATTCTTGGGTTTTAGTGTTTGTTGACATTACTTTGTCATGGTAACGAAGTTGTAAAATTGGATATAACTTTACACAGAAAAGGTTAGTAAGTCATTTTTTCACACTAAAATCATGTTTACGCTCATATCCTTTGTCTTATGGCTATACTTTTGAAAAAGTATTATAATGTTCAAAAATTTCCCTTATTGTAAGTGCCTCACTGTAACCCATGTTTTGACTTTTTTTTTATTTTTATAAAAGTTCACCCAAAAATGAAAATCATCACATAATCTACTCATCCTCAAGCCATCCTAGTTGTATATGACTTTCTTCTTTCAGCCAAACACAATCAAAGTTATATAAAAAAAATATCCTGGCTCTTCCAAGCTTTATAATGGGAGTGAATGGTACCTTGGGAGTGAATGGTACATCCACCCATCAAAAAAGTAATCTATACGGCTCTAGGGGGTTAATAAAGGCCTTCTGAAGTGAAGCGATGTGTTTTTGTAAGAAAAATATCCATATTTATAACTGTATTATAAAACTTGGAAGAGCCAGGATATTTTTTAATATAACTCTGATTGTGTTTGGCTTACATATCCACTTGGATGGGTTGAGGGTGAGTAGATTATGGGATTTCATCAACTTTCATTTTTGGAAAACGAAGTGCATGTCAAAATTTATTTTTCTGGTAAAAATTATGCCATAAATGCTGTCAATTAAGCTAAACTTGTTTTGAACCTGGAATATTCCATTAACTAATGTTATTACATCTAATATTTCTTAATAAAAACCGTGAATTCAGTGATAGACAAACCAGACCACTCATCCAGGCATTAGGAGTAATTTTACCATTTTAGCTAATAAAATATTTTCCAACTCATTTAATTTCCATGTAGTCTTGTAATAAGCTGGATAATGAGCAGTCAGACTCTCTTTATTTACAAAATAAACAACAATAGAACCCCAAAGCAAATCTGTGGGGTTCAGCGATTTCTTTCTTGACACATATAACAATTTCAAGGCAAATCAGTATTTTATGTCCATGCATTTATTTATTTGATTTGTTGCCTTGTAATAAGCGGGATAATCTACAGTCAGCCATTTTTATCGCAATAAAAAAATAAAAAACCTTCAGGGTGATACAAGACTCTGCCTGGGTTTTTTTGCGATAAATATTGGCTTATTGTACATTATCCCTTACTAATCGTATAGAACATTTTTAAAAGAATTATTAGTAAATGTTGAAATTATCATTAACCAATATTAAATGCAAATGCTGTAAAATAATTGTTATTCTTCTTAACAAATGTAGTTAACTAATGTTTTAACGATTACAACCTTATTGTAAAGTGTTATAATGAATACTGTCTTTCAGACATTTTAATAATGTAGATATGAGCAGCTCACCTGAGCCATGAAGGTCAGCATGGCCTCTCTGTTATGCTCCCACTCTCTCAAGAGCTCACTCTGATGTGGGTACTTATCACAGCCCAGGAAAATGGACAGCTCAAAACAGTTGGTGTGAAGGTAGCTGAAGTCATTCATACCTAATAAAGAGGTAGGCCATTTTTTTATGTTAAAAAACTTCTTTCTATCCCAGCTTAATATGCAGAGACAACTACAGTATAAAGTAAGCTATGTGTAGGAATGATTTCCCCGAAAAGTGGAACACTCTGGCTCTATGTTGAACATTGCATTGTTTTTTGAGCATCCCAGCAACATTGGCACAACCAATTGCATGAGTTTAGAGCAGGGCAATTATTCTTGCAATTCCATTTGGTGATACTTGTGATCCAAAAATTATACCCACTTCAGCTTTGATGATACTTCTAAATTAATAAATTAGCTCTCAACTACTACATTTGTGACAAAGTGTATTACAAATTCCTAATACTTACTTCCAGGGATGGGCTTCCACTTGGCACGGTTGACAATTCCCATTCCACCCGTTGGGTCATCAGTATGGCAACCTCCTTGGTAGGCCTGAGACATGGTACGATGAGTGGAGGCGTAAGATATGGCCAACCAGCGGAACAAAGACTGGTCCTCAATCACCCTGATTTCCTCCTCTGGATCACTCTCTCCATATCCCTCCCTATAGCCCTCAGGATATCCTTCTTGATAGCCCTCATGGTACCCTTCAGAGTGTCCTTCATGGTGGTGCCCTTGGTTCTCATGATGGTACCCATGGCTCTCTTCATGATACCCTTGATTTTCTTCATCATAGCCTTGGTTCTCATGGTGGTACCCATGAGTTTCTTGATGGTAGCCATAGTTCTCTTGATGATATGCATGGTTTTCTTGGGGGCTGCTATAGCTCTCCTGATGGTACCCAATGTGAAGGTAAGGGTTGGGTTCTTCTTCCTCCTCCTCCTCATACTGCCTCTTGCGTCTGTTTGCTCTGGAGTTGAGTTTTTTCTCTCTTTCCTCAGATGTCTTTGTGAGGCGGCGCATGTCAAAGGGGTACGTCACCAGTCTCTCGCCACCCTGCAGGTTGGCACCTAGTACAAATGGATGGTTTTCCATCCAGGAGATGAGGGCAAGAGTCTCCACAGCAACCTGAATAAAGAATAGAACATAAAGAATATTTTTTATTAATTAAAAAGCGTACAATGGTCAATATATTGGCAGGTTAGCATGGCCCAGTAAATCCCTGCTGGTAGATGCTGTAACTATACCATCTGGTTCCAAATAGCATCATTCTCTATTGCCGGCCATTCAAAAGTAGCTGTTTATTTGAAGAAAGATTTAAAGCAACATACAGTATGTATTGTTAATATTCTATTATAGTAAAGTATATTTTTTTACCAGTTTCTGATTTTTTGAGGGCTCTTAAAAGCAAAGAGAACTAGAATAACTTTTTCCCTGTCCGCTAAAATCAGCGTTGTAAGGATATACATTTCCTGTGGCTCCAAAGTGATAAATCGTCATGTTATATCAAAGGATCGAGATGTTGTGTCGATTGAAGTGACACAAGGGGTCTTCCTGGGACGCCAAACGTACCTCTGAACCTGAGAAAACGCCAATGTCAAGTTGGCAGACAGAATTTGCATGCCCCGCCCAGGACATACAGGTATAAAGGGAAGCAGGGCAGCGAGTGCCAGTCAGGATTTTGCACTGAGGAGCCGAAAATAAGGTACGACCATTTACAGTGGTAGGTCTAGTGTTGTGGCAGGAGGGACACAATGTTTCATTCCTTCCCTCGGGGAACGTAGGTTACAACAGTAACCATGATGTTACCTTTCTGTCACTCACTCGACGTTGTGTCGAATGAAGTGACACAAGAGTGCAATATAAAAATGGCATGCACTGACCGTGTTACGTGAACTGCCGAGACAGGTGCAAGGAGGCTACTGCGTGCTTAAGGCAACTGTTTCGGCTGCACATAGCCCTCCCCAACGCCCCCAAAGAGATGTCACATACAGACCTTATGTTCCCCGCACCCCTGGGGGGGGGGGGGCTGGTGCTACATGACTAGCATGGGAGTAAGCCCGGCAGCCGCGGCCTTCTCTCTCACTATGTCTCTCACATAGGACATGTAGCGGCTGGGGCTATCTTAACGCTATGAAATGCATCGGGGAAGGTGGTCTTTCCCGGTCCTATTCTTTCATGGGGAAAAGACCCTGCAGAGGCCACATCCTACCCTCTGTCTAGGTGGAGGTAACATGTGGCAAATACACCACGAGGGTTGTGAAGCCGTACGTGGGAAATGGCGTGGTGTTAGGTCCAGCCTAATGAGGGGGGACTCTATAAGTACCGCGACCGTGGCAGTGGGGCTGCCCAAGGTAAACACGGGTCCGCTGACAGGGGGACCGTACCGCGGGAAATACATCACGGGGAGTTTGCCTGAAAAGGGAACTAAGCCCGTGGAGCCCAACCCCAGTACAGAGCACCTGTGGCTCGCAGTGGGTCTGGACGCAAATTGCTCCGTTGAATTTGCAGGCCAGAAGGCTAGGGAGGAGAACATCCAGGGAGCGACGCTTAGTGGCTAACCTGGGATAGAAGGTGCACTGGATCAACTTGGTGAAGGGCGCTGTGTGCAAGCAGAACACCCGGTCGGTTCCGCGTTACCGAGTTCTACAGGCTCGGACCTGACAAAACACGGGACGAGACCGACTCAACCATAAGATTGTAAAATCTAGTAAAGGTATTGTGTGTTGCCCAGCCCGCTGTTCTGCAGATGTCCACAAGTATTCCACACTTCTCGTAGAGTGTGCTCGAACCAGCAAGGGGGCGGGCACAGCCAGGGTGTGATAAGCTAAGGAAATAGCATCAACGACCCAGTGAGCAAACCTATGTTTAGAGACGGCGTTCCTTTTCCGTCGTAGCAGACAAAGAGCTGCTCAGAACATCTAAAGCTCTGCGTGCGGTCTAAATAAATATGCAAAGCCCGTACCGGACACAGCAACGAAGAGGCTGGGTCTTCCACCTCCTGAGGCAGCGCTTGCAGGTTCACGACGTGGGAACCTTCGTAGGAACCTTGGGCACGTAGCCCGTCGCAGCCTCAGGATAACGTGAGAATGTGCCGGACCAAACTCCAGGCAGGTGTCACAGACAGAGAAGGCTTGCAGATCCCCAACCCTCTTGATGGAAGCTAACGCGATCAGGAGGGCCATCTTCAGGATCTGAATCAAGTGGCTCGAAGGAGGGGTCTCTGAAGGACCGAGAGGACCACTGAGAGATCCTAGGGGGGGAATAGGCTAGGTTCAGTCTCTGGGCGCCTTTCAGGAACCTGATAATCAAGTAGCGCTTACCTAGTGACTTGGCAGCTACTGCGTCGTGGTGGGCTGCGATAGCAGATACATACACCTTCAAGGTGGAGGGGGACAGCCTCCTCTCCAACCTCTCCTGCTGGAATGAAAGCACTGCCCGAACTGCGCACCTCTGCGGGTCTTCAGCTCAGGAAGAACACCAATTTGCGAACAAGCGCCACTTTAGGGCAAAAAGTTGCCTGGTGGAGGGAACTCTGGCTTGGTTGATTGTGTCCACGACTGCAGGTGGTAGATCCACTAGATCTTCCACATCCCATCCTGGGGCCAGATGTGGAGATTCCAGAGGTCTGGGTGTGGGTGCCAGAGGGTGCCCTGTCCCTGAGAAAGAAGGTCCTTCCTCAGGTGAATTTTCCAGGGTGGTGCTGTTGCGAGAAGCGTAAGATCCGAGAACCAGGCCCGGGTGGGCCAGTAAGGGGCCACCAGGATGACCTGTTCCTCATCCTCCCTGATCTTGCACAGCACCGGTGCAAGAAGGCTCACTGGGGGAAATGCGTACTTGCCCCCGGGGCCAGCTGTGTGCCAACGCAACTGTCCCGAGAGGAGCTCCTGTCAGGGAGAACCAGAAAGGGCAGTGGGAGTTGTCTTGGGAGGTAAAGAGATCTATCTGTGCCTTGCCGAATTGGTCCAAATCAGCTGGACCACCTGGGGGTGGAGCCTCCACTCTCCGATGTGTGAAACCTGCCATGACAGCATGTCCACCATCGTGTTGAGGTTGCCAGGGATGTGAGTGGCGCGCAGCGACCTGAGTCATGGCTGACTCCAAAGGAGGAGATGGCGGGCGAGTTGTGACATATGACGAGAGCACAAGCCGCCCTGGCGATTTATGTATGCTACTGTCGCAGTGCTGTCTGAACGGATCAAGATGTGCTTGGCCCAGATTAGTGGGAGAAACCTCCGTTGGGCAAGAGATAACAAGAGATAGCAAGAGATAACAATTCTAGGCAGTTGATGTGCCAACGTTGCCGGGGTCCTGTCCAGAGGCCGCGTACCCATTGCAAACGGTGCTCCAACCCTGTCGAGAGGCGTATGCGATCACCACGACACCTCTGGACACCTGCTGCAAAGGGACTCCGTAGAAAGCAGAGGTCTGTCCAAGGGTTGAAAGTCTGATGGCAAGAAGGGGTGATTGTCACACGGTATGTGCCGTGGCGCCATGCCCATCTCGGGACTCGAATCTGTAGCCAGTGCTGAAGCGGTCTCATATGCATCAACCCGAGCGGCGCGGCCATGGCTGAGGATGCCATATGCCCCAGAAGCCTCTGGAATTGTTTTAGGGGAACCGCTGTGCCGGGCTCGAAGAGAGCGAGGCACCTGAGCACTGATTGAGCACACTCATTGGTGAGACGAGCTGTCATTGAGACGGAGTCTAACTCCATGCCGAGAAAAGAGATGCTCTGAACCGGGATGACCTGAAGCCCTAGACGGCTGAGATGCCTAAGCACCTGGTCCCTGTGAGTGCACAGTAACACAGAGCCAGGATGAGCCAGTCATCGAGGTAGTTGAGTATGAGGATGTCCACTTCCCTTAGCGGGGCAAGAGCTGCCTCTGCGATCTTCGTGGAGATGCGAGGGGACAGGGAAAGGCCGAAGGGGAGGATCTTGTACTGATACGACTGGCTGTAAGTAGGGTCGGTGTCGAGGTACGCGTCCTTCAGGTCTACCGCCGCGAACCAATCTAGCTGTCAAACGCAGGTAAGAATCTGTTTCTGTGTGAGCATTTTGAACGGGAGTCTGTTTAAGGCACAGTTAAAAACTCGCAGGTCCAAGATTGGTTGCAACCCGCTGCTTTTTTTGGGTACGATGAAGTACTAGCAGTTGAAACCATTCTCCATCTCGGCTGGAGGGATGGGCTCTATCGCATCCTTAAGAAGCAGGGTTGTGATCTCTGCTCGTGAGGCGCTAGCTTTCTCGGCGCACATGGAAGTGGAGCGAACACCGCTGAAACGAGGCGGGAGCTGGGTGAAATGAATTGCGTAGCCGAGTCGGATGGTCCTGGCCAGCCAGCGCGACGGATTGGGAAGTGAAAGTCACACATCCAAACTCTACGCGAGGGGCACTAGCGGAACGATCGTTTTTGACGTAGCGGGCGAGGCTTTGCAGCAGGGGGAGCAGTTAATAGCGTATCGGGAGGCAGAAGAGCGTCCCCAGGCTTGGGTGCTGAGAAAAGACTCAAAAGCACTTACCTTGCTTCACGCACCCGGCAGGGGGCGGGTTAGAGACTGAGGAAGAGGTCCTACAGAGGCGTCTTCGGAACTCGTCAGCGCTGGCCTGCCGGGGCTGAGCAGTCACGTGGCCGAAGGTGAGGGAACTGCATCCGGGGAGCCGGGACTGTAGAGTTTTGGGGCCAGGGTGCCATGAGAACTGCACGCACCGGCTGGATGACCCAGGGAGTGAGGAAATCACTCTTTTATTGAGAATGTGGGTACAGCAGCCCAAAGGAGGTGCGGCAAATGAAACAAGGATTCTCCTCCCGGCCATCCACCTCTGGTGGCGCTGTAGGCTTTGGAGGTCAATGATGACGTCATCCTACAGGCTCTGGAGTGGAGTACCGGGCGGTCCCACCAGGTGGCGGCGTTCTCAGGACACCGGTGGATCACAACCGCTCTATCCACCTGGGGGACCTCCGTGTACCTGTGGACTGCCCCGCCATCCAGGGTAGTGAGACCGGACGAGCGGAGGGGTCGGTTACAGGCAGTAAAAGGTGCCCTCCATGACCGCGTCAGCTCATCATGCACTTCCGGGAAGAACAGTACCGGGGGGCATGGCTGTGAGTGCCGCCCAGAGCCGAGGTACCAGTCATCAAGTCGTGAAGGCTGTGGGGAGGACGGAGGGTTCCAGTCCAAGCCCACGCTCAAGGCAGCCCGGGCAAGCATGTCGGCCATCTGCGTGTCCGCCTCGGAGTCTAGTCGAGTCTTCCGCGTCAGACGCCTAGATGCTCTCCGATGCAGCAGCGATGTCATCATCCAAGTCCAGGGGCTCAAGGGAGAATGCTGGCTGGCTGTGAGGTAAGCCGCACTCATCCCGAAATCGGACAGAAGCGAGCGAGCGTGTCAGGTGCGGATGGTTCGTGGGGATTTACCCGGCGAATCCGAGCCCGTCGTTATCCCCATATCGACTTCATTGCCAGGCGGGTCGTCCACAATGTCCGAAGGAGCGATGCAGGGGGCAGCTGACATGGCAGTCACCTTGAGGAAGGAGAGCCGTGACTGCAACACTGCCATGGTCATGTTCTCGCAATGCGTACATGAGCCATCCACGAACGGTGCCTCAGTGTGATCGCTGCCCAGGCACATGAGGCAGCATCTGTGGCTGTCGGTCTTGGAGAGAAATCGACCGCACAGGGGCGGAAGGGCATCTTGAAAAAGACGCGTCCTGAAAAGAACATTCAACTCCGCTGTGTTTTGCTCTTTTGTGAGTGGAAAACTCAAACTCTTTTAGAGAAATCAAACTCTTTTAGGAGTAGAACACTCTTTTAACAGTGAAAAGCGCTGTCGAAGCACTCAGGGGTGTAGACTACACAGCATGCAGAGAGAGAGAACGGCAGCTGGAAACGCGTCGTAGATCCAACAGCAATGCTTCTCATGACAGATGTGAGTGAAACAGTGGTGAACTTCAACTTGCTGTTGAACAACCGTTTGGCTACGAAGAAAAATTCTGACTGGCACTCGCTGCCCCGCATCCCTTTATACCCGTATGTCTGGGGCGGGGCATGCAAATTCTGTCTGACAACTTGACATTGGCCTTTTCTCAGGTTTAGAGGTACGTTTGGCATCCCAGGAAGACCCCTTGTGTCACTTCATTCGACACAACGTCGAGTGAGTGACAGAAGGGGAACACATTGTATTTGTGGCTCAGGTGATTGGCTAAAATTGTTCTGTGGTTCCATGAGCAAAGATTTCATGTACGGTACATCCGGTGGTTACTGCACCAGCTGAGCAACTGCCACTGAGATTAATGAAAATGCTAATGGGTAGCTCTCTCCCTACAGACCTTACATTAATATTTCTTTACTTACTGAGCCATTGACTGCCAGTTGACCCTCAGGGATAGGCACGTGATGGTTTGGAGTCAATTTTGGCACCATGCCTTTGTCCTCTGTATCCCAGAAGATGTTATTTAGGTCTGGAAAGTTCTGAAAGATGTCATGGCCATCTTCAGTCCAGTGCCCTACTGTCCAGCTGCCCAACTCGGAGCCCTGTTTGAGTGGTGTTCAAGCACAAAAAATGAGATTAAAGTGCTAAGAACCAACACCAAAGTGAAATAATGCAAAGACATATTTATAGGAGTGGTTTGGAATTTTTAAGAAATATTTAAAATACTTTCTCCTATATCAGTTTAATTTGTACAGACAAATATGAATCATTAGCATGCTGACTTAGCCAAAGAGTCTAAATAGTGGGTTAGTGGCACTTTAAAAAAGAATCTGTTTGTTTCAGTAGCCTGAAAACACAACTTCTGGTTCAAGTAGTGTGCATTTTATAAGGGACTATCTGTAACAAGCTGTTTAGCAGGGAATAGTTTTGTACGAACAATGGAAGACAGAAAGAAAAAACTTGCATTCAACATCACCAAATATTAAGGGCACAATAAAATGGCTTCATAAAGTACACACAGACAGAGAATCTATTAAAACACATATAATCATCGGCATTGTGTTTAAAAGATCCTTTACAAACACCAAAAACCCCAAATATACAGGTAGCCTGGCTACATCACTTTTCTAACATTAGCTTCTTTAGTAGCCTATTAGGTAAAAATTCCTAAATGCGACATGTTAGCCTAGAGTAGGGCTGTTAGGAATATATGGGGGAATCTATTTATTAGCAATCATAACACTTGCAGATCCATTTGGTGTCAGATGGTGGCACAGGAATTACATACTTGACTTTTAACCTTTGTATAAATGACACACCTTTTCAAAAGCTCTCATATGGCCATCAGGATTGACTGATGGCACGAGATGAATACGTGTCTCATCCACCAGGTGGCGAACTCGAGGGTTGCCATCTTTATACTCTCTACACAGGTACTGCATGAGCATCAGAAGAAGCTCTCGTCCCAGAGCCTCATTACCATGGTATCCTGCTGTGTATCGGAACTCTGGCTCACCTGAGTAGAGACATTAATGTTCACATGGGATGTCAAATGGATTATGGATATTTATTTGTTCAGAATAATTGGATTTCAAAAATGGTTAAAAATGGCTTAATGTTAAGATGTAGTGCCTGATATATAACCATGAAGCAGTAATAAAATTGTAATTTTATATTTTGGTCATGTTCCTGGATAAAGGTCCATTTGTTAACATTAGTTAATGCATTAAGTACTGTGAAATAACAATGAACAACACATAACATCGTTTATTAATCTTAGTTAATGTTAGTTAATAAAAATGCAATTGTTCATTGTTAGCTCATAGTGCAACTAATACAACTTTTGATTTAAAAAGTGTGTTAGTATATGTAGAAATTCACGTTAACCAAGATTGATAAAAGCTATAAAAGTATTGCTCATTGTAAGTTCATGTTTACTAATGTGGAACCGTTCTGTAAAGTGTTACCCATTTACCTTAGCATGGCGAAATTCTACAGTCGAAAAAGGTGTGGGTGGATCTTAAAGGAATATTCCGGATTCAACACAAGTTAAGCTCAATCGACAGCATAGCTGTCACAAATAAAAATGTATGTTCTTTCTAAATATTTCAGTTACTTTATGGAAAGGTATTTTGTTCATTAAAAATGTTGGGTAATACGAATATTCATTTGGAAATTGTATATTTGAGTTGCATGATAATTTTGGTAATAGTGACACCTACAGGTGAACAAATTAGTAGTGTTAGTGTGAACCTGTCATGTGATCTGGATATCTCTGTGAATACCAGAACCATGAGGAGATGCACACAGACTAAGAAGTGTATGATGAGAAAGAATGTCTGATTGGAAAATGTCTCCTAATGTCTCTTGAATTTCTGATTAGAAGGTGCACACGGTATGTGTGGTTATTTTGGTTCTTGTTTGGTTCTGTGTGTATTGATGTCAGTTTAATAAGCTACGTCATGGACTGAAAACTCACTCACATTGTGTATCTAAATTTAATTTGTATTTATTTTCAGTTTTTTCAGGGTGTCCATATGGTGTTAATAATGTTGACTGTGCTGACCCTTCAAAAAAAGACATTAAACATTAAGGCATCAGTTGAAGCGTGGTTTTTCTGATCTGAAGTAAACTTTTAGGAGCCGTTATAGACAGCATTAGTAACAATGTTGTTTATCACAAAAATTTATTTACAATTATTTTCTTTAAAAATAAATAAGTGAGGCACTTACGATGGAAGTGAATAGGGGCCAATCCGGAAATGTTAAAATACTCACTGTTTCAAAAGTATAGCCACAAACCGTAAACAATATGCATGTAAACATGATTTTAGTGTGATTAAATCACTTACTAACCTGTGTGTAAATGTATTTCCAATTTTACAACTTCATTGCCATGATGACATAATGCCTAAACCCTAAAACAACTGTAAAAACAGTGATTTAAACATCTTTACAGCTCAAATAATACACAAATTTTAACAGAAGAATTTATGTAAGTGTTTTTACCCAATTAAAAGCTTTACACTTTTGCTTTTAAAGTCTACAGAATTGTCCCCATTCACTTTCATTGCAAGTGCCTCACTGTTTTTTTTTTAAGAAAAGGAGGGATGAATCATGAATTATGGCACAAATGATGTCGATAGAGCTTAACTTGTATTGAGCTCAAATGAATCCTTTAATGCTGCACTTTATACACTAAACTGCATGTAAAATTCACATTGGGACATTTCTTTGCCACCAGAAGTCCATCAGGCAACATTGCATGAATTCCCATTGATATTATTGTGTTTCACCTACAAAATGTCCCTGTACAAAGGTAAATGTGGTAACTGTTCTCTCATCATTAAATCCCCCTTATTTAGTCTCAAAATCTAATTACTTTCTTCTGCCACTGCGTAATACAAACAAAGATATTTTTATGAGATGTGAATATATCCATCCAATGCAAGTAAATGGGGTGTTGGACACTTCTAAGCTCCAAAAAGCACATAAAGGCAGCATAAAGGTAATCCATATAGTACGAATTGAGTGGTTTAATCCATGTCTTCTGAAGCGATTTAATTGGTTTTGGGTGAGAGCAGACCAAAATGTAACTCCTTTTTCACTGCAAATCATGACATCAGCAGTCTTCTGTATGATCATGATTTGAAGCTCGATTACATTTCCTAGCGCTTGATGCACATAGACCTGCTCTGCGCATCTGTCAACAATTACATTTTGGTCTGTTCTCACTCTGAAGACATGGATTAAACCACTGGTATTTTATGGATTACCTTTATGCTGCGTTTATGTCCTTTTTGGTGCTTGGAAGTGTTGAACCCCATTTACTTCCATTGTATGGATATATTCACATAATATCTCCATCAAAAAAATCTTAATTTGTGTTCCACAGAAGAAAGAAAGTCTTATGAGTTTGAGATGACATAATGGTGAATAAATGATAAGAGAATTATTATTTTTGGGTAAAGAATTCCTGTAAACCTATTCTGATGTTTCTCACCTGTTTCGTGGTTCCCAGGGTTATCAGTAATCTCCATGGCATAAATCTCCTGACCTTTATAGCTCTTGCCCAGACTGTAGAATCTGGTGATGTTGGGACACTCATCAGAGACAGATTTCATGAGCTGTGAAAAGAAAAGTCACATTTTGTGAATGATATATATATTTTTAAAAAATCACCGAGCTGCATATGCGTTGTGCATTCTCTTATGTAATTTTTGTCACTGCCATTCATGAACTGTTTACACAGCACTCCTTCGCCCTCTTCCCTCACCTTCTCCATGTCAAGGTAGCTGTGATAGGTGTAGTCCAGGTCATCTCGGGGCGTCACCTCATTCTGACTCTGGTATTGCCTCTGAGGATCTGAGTGAAGAGCAAATTAACTTAATTGACAAAGGGGTCAATTGAAAAAGTCTGAGATCACTTTGAGAATTTTTTATGACGCTTTAGGATAGATAAAAATTTTTTTTAAAAAAAAATCACAAATAAAGGGGGAGATAGCAAATATAGAAAAATAATTATTTACATGAAAACATTTCACTAAATGCTGTTATGTTGTTACAGTATGTTAATAATACACAGCAATATGTAATGAAAATGTTGGGTTAAATTCTGATCAAATTAAAAATATGCATTTTCATTAGTGGTTTCAGTTTTGGACACCCTGCTACATAAACTATTGATACAATGACATTTTTAAAAAGTATGGCTCCATGAAGCATTAAATAGAGTAACATTAGCATTACAGAATTATTGTTGATACTGAAATGTATTTTCATAAATTCACGTGGTATGAAAAACAACAATTGGCCTAATACCAAACATTGTGCTGTGTCTCTCACCTGGTATTGGACATCCCAAAACCTCCATTCTCATACACATAGTGCCGTTCCAACTCTGTGGCAATATACGAATGTACCGTGCCACTACAGGCTCCATAAACTGATTCATCACTGGGGTGCTTTTATCGGAGTTACCAAAGAATAACTGAGAGCAGAGAGAAGGGAGGCAAAGAAAAGATGACTCAATGATTGTTGCTCCTGACAATTGCCAGAGAAATGAAGTATTCAGCTTTCAGTCATGCAAGAAGCCTTTTTGGCATTAAATGTACTGTATCAACAACTCTGGTATAAACCAAAGACAATTAAAGATTTGCTTATAGGTAAATGAGGTCAGGGACTAAAAACGGTTCAAGGAATGAAAACCAAAAACCAATTCAATTGTTCTGGAGTGAAAATGTTAATTTAAAATGTTGGTAACGGGTTAATAACTGGTTAATTCCATTCCTATGATTTTTAATGAAACCAATCGGTTTATTACAGTACATTTTCGGAAACGAAATGGTAAATGGTCTGCACTTATATAGCGCTTTTTTTTTAACCTCAAAGGTTACCAAAGCGCTTTACACTGTGTCCCAATCACCAAATCACACTCACACTCATATACCAATGGCGGTAGAGCTGCCATGCAAGGCGCTAGCCTGCCATTGGGAGCAACTTGGGGTTCAGTGTCTTGCCCAAGGACACTTTGGCATGTGGAGTCGTGTGGGCCAGGAACCACCAACCCTGTAATTGGCAGCCGACCCGCTCTACCACCTGAGCCCCACACTTCCTTTAGCACTTGTCATAGATGTGTCTGTCTTGTTGGGCACTTCTCACACACCTTACAGTCTAGCTGATTCCACAAAAGCTCAATGGGGTTAAGATCCATAACAGTCTTTTCCAATTATCTGTTGTCCAATGTCTGTTTCTTTGCCCTCTCTAACCTTTTCTTTTTGATTTCTGTTTCAAAAGTGTCTTTTTCTTTGCAATTCTTCCCATAAGTCCTGCACCCGAGTCTTCTCTTTACTGTTGTACATGAAACTGGTGTTGAGCGGGTAGAATTCAATGAAGCTGAGAACATGTGAGGCGTCTATTTCTCAAACTAGAGACTCTGATGTACTTATCCTCTTATATATTCTTGTATATACAATATACAAGGAATGAAGCAAAAGGAATATTTTACTTTTATAATGTGTATGACATGTACAAATATTTATTTTGGGTGGGTGGCCAGCATCGCCACGGACCCCGTGCACCCTCGAGATGTGGGCCAGTCCCCGCACTGTCGGCGCTGTGTGGTCGGAGGCGGACTGAGGACGGCATTCTCAAATACAAATCTGCTAGCTCTCGAGTTTTGCAACTTTTTTACCTTCTAACTGAAGTCCAACAGACACGTTACTGGTCTGTAGACATGCTTTTAAATATGTTTTTAAATATAGAATGTTGTGAAAGCAGTCCGTGGAAAAGATTAAGCAAAATCAAAGTTGAAATTTAATGTCAAGGATTTCACAGATCTGTCTTAAGCGCACTGTCTGAAGAACTACAAAGCGATGATCACCACAGATCCAGACCCACTGGAGCCAAATAAGGTCAATTTCCTTCAGGGACCACACTCATGGGACACAACATGCTGTTAAAGTTGAGGCTGAATACAACTTCTTAAATCACCAGCTTCATATTCATTAAAAGTATCGCGGCTCTCAAGTTCTTCTTCACCACTGCACAACTAAAGCTCATATTAGCTACACCTGTACATTTAATTATTCATCTAATCAACCAATCGTGTGGCAGCAGTGTAATGTATAAATCATGCAGATATGGGTCAGGAGCTTCAGTTAATGTTCACATTAACCATCAGAATGGGGAAAAAGAGTGATCTCAGTGATTTAGACCGTGGCATGATTGTTGGTGCCAGATGGGCTGGTTTGATGATTTCTGTAACCGCTGATCTCCTGGGATTTTCACGCACAACTGTAGAATGTAAAGGTAATGGTGTGAAAAAACAAAAACCATCCAATGAGCGGCAGTTCTGAGGGCGAAAAAGGCTTGTTAATGACAGAGATCAACAGAGAATGGCCAGACTGATTCAAGCTGATAGAAAGTCTACGGTAACTCAGATAACCCCGCAGTACAATTGTAGTGAGCAGAACAGCATCTCAGAATACACAACATGTCAGACCTTGAGGCAGATGGGCTGCAACAGCAGAAGACCACATTGGGTTCCACTTCTGTCATCCAAGAACAGAAAACTGAGGCTGCAGTGGGATTACCATTTGTGTACCTCAACAGAAATCCAGATTTGTCAGACCAGGCGATGTTTTTCCAATCGTCTACTGTCCAGTTTTGGTGAGTCTGTGCCCACTGAAGCCTCAGTTCCTGTTCTTAGCTGACAGTAGTTGTACCAGATGGGGTCCCATCCGGCTCAATGTTCAATGTGTTACTGTCACCTTTCTTGTTAGCTTGTCCCAGTCTGGCCATTCTCCTCTGACCTCTATCATTAACAAGCCGTTTTCACCAACTGAACTGCCACTCATTGGAAGTTATTTTGTTTTTCGTACCATTCTCTTTACACTGTAGAGACAGTTGTGTGTGCAGGACATCAGCAGTTACAGAAATACTCAAACCAGAATGTTATTAACCGTTCTTTTATTTTGTTCTAACCAGTTGTCAATTGGAATAAGCCAGCGGAGCACTGGAACCGGAATGAAAAAAATACAGTTTCTGCTCAACATTCGGTTTTAGTCCCTGAATGAGGTATGACTATTAACACCACAGCAGGATTTGGCAATCAAAAGAAGAGCAAAAAAATGACAGGAATCAGGCAGCCTACCCATTCAGCGTATCCATCATTAAGGACAGTCCACTCTCTGCTGTCATTACTAAAGGCCACATAATACGAAGACACATAGTCACTCCTGAAAGATCAAAACAATATCGATAAAGAAAAAAATTAGATGAGTGGTTCTCTCAGGTGGGTCGTGACCCAAAAATGCATTGCAGACAGTAGAGCAAAACAATGCAAAATGCAAATAATAAAATGCAGCTAACTATACTGTATATTTGTGCATAATTAGGAGAGCAAAATAAATAGGCTTATCAACTTATAAAAGGTAGTAGAAAATGCCTCCTAAATGTTTTTTGTTTTTGTGTGTCCACTACAACTTTATAGCATTTTGGTGCAAATCAATCTGTAACTTGGTTAAACATGGTTTGGATAAACATGGTCTCTTCCCACCACAGTTGTTATGTGAGTACCACTGGTTTAGGTAATAGACATAACTTACTCTAAGGGGTCGTCTCGACCCTGGGTGATGACACCGGTGAACTCTGTAAGTATGCGTGCATCCAGTTCAATCCAGTGAAACGTCTCTTCAGAGTTAGCACACCATGCCCCTCCATTCATATCATCTTCATCACCAGACGCCTGTTAGATTCACCAGTATACATTAGCACGTTTCAGTGTACATGTTAACTCTCAAATGAATTCATTTTGAGAGTGAGTATCACTGCAAATGTTTTTACCTGAATATTCAGACGAGCTCTACGTGGGCCATAACGATGGTGAGAAATAGAGGAAGTGAGTAGCTGGTCATTGTCTATGCGATGAGACTCCATACCCAGAGGAGGACAAACTGACAGAGACATAGTAAACCAGAGAATAAAAGAAATATGCATGGATGTGAGTTTGTTAACACATGAATAATTATACAAAACTTAGTGGTGCTTTATAGTTTAAATTAGGGCTGTTAATTTAATAAAATTAATTATATATAAAAAAAAGAATGCAAAGTTATCACACATTAAAGGAATATTTAACCAAAACAATTGAATTCTCTCATTATTTACTCACCCCCATGATATCCCAGATGTGTATGACTTTTTTTGTTCACCAGAACACATTTGAAGACAATTAGATAAATATCTCAGCTCAGTAGGTGAATGGAGATTTCTCTTTTAAAACTCCAAAAATCACAGACAATCATCATAAACGTCATCCACATGACTCCAGCTGATAAATGAATGTCTTCTAAAGTGAGAAGATCACTTTTGGTGCCAAAAAGATACATATTTAAGTACTTTTTTTAACTCTAAATCATGCTTTCAGTCAGCAACATTATGCGCATGTGATGTAATCGTATTTGCATTTGAAACACGCAAGAACTCACAGTCGGAAGAGCAGTGCTGTTTACAAGTGAGAAGGAAGAACACTGTACATTAGCTTGGTTGGTTTTGGTTTAGATCCGTATTTATCTGTTTTTTTACTCACAACGGTGTGTTTGTGTGCTCACCAAGGATGTCTCAACTGAGTGAAGAATTTGAGATTACATCTGTATCATGGCAACACAAATACGTCACAAGAGAGACCACTTAATCGCCACCCTCTTGTGAAGCTTACCAGATGCAATGATTTAGAGTTAAAAAGTATTTAAATATTGATCTAACATTGATTTTTCACACCAAAAGTGATCGTATCGCTTTCAAAGACATTAATTTAACCACTGAAGTCGTATGGATGACGTTTAGACTTTTGGAGCTTCAAAAGAAAAATCTCCATAACAGATGTTATTCTGTTTTTCTTCAAATGTGTTCTGCGGAAGAAAGAAAGTCACACACACCTGGGATATCATGAGGGTGTGTAAATAATGAGATCATTTTCATTATTTGGTGAACTATCCCTTTAACATTTTATTGCCCCTGGCCTGTATTGAACTTTTCCTAGCATCTCAGCAATTCAAGCTTGAAGTATATTACTTCTCAGTCTAATAATGATGTGTGCATGTATTTTTTAAGTCAAAAGATTATGTTCCGAATGTTGTCCTTATACTGAATAATGTACTTGAAGAAGAAAAACATCATGTATGCATGTGTTTCATGAGCAGGGAGGACATTTGGAATTTCAGCGAGTTTCCTCTGAAAAGAAGCAGCTGTGGAATTGGAGTGCAGATTTGGCAAAAATCAGCATCTGCAATAATTTAAAAAGAGGTAAAGTCTTCAAATATAGACAGTCTTTTGTTAAGGTAATGTATTCAATTTAACTTTAAACTACGAATTCTTCATTAATATCTTATATATGCTTACTTAATGTCTTAGAGACTACAAACTACATTTTTCAGCTCAACCGAATGCCAAGGTTTTGCTTTGAGGAACATATTTGTTTGATAAGATCTGTGGCCAAGACTTTATTCATTAGAGAATGGGCAGAGAGCTTTATATGTTACATGAGTACTCTTATATAAGTTTCTTATGACTTAGGATGACATAATAACATGTCAAACCTATTTTGTTTATTTATGTAAACACTCCAGTGATCTAATATGACTATCAATCGAATTTTGTTTGTATAGAAAAGTTGATAGAATTACTTAAGGAATGCCTTTATTTTCTGTATTTTTTTATATTATTTGTTATTAACAATTTTTATTAAATGAACACAGACAACACATGAAAACACGGAATCAACTTTTATCAATATATGCCATCATGCAACATACATCCCAGTGGTCAGACATTCAAAAACAACAGACACTCATATGAAAAACCAGTTCAAAGAAAATACTCATATAGACATAAAAACACAAAGAAATAAACCAACCGAAAAAAAGATTCCACATATTAATTACAGAAATTACCCACTTCCTGCCATAATCACCCAACCTGCCCAGTTGTCTATGAGCTATCTCCTCAAAAGCCACCACTCTGCCCAACTTGGTGCACCACTCATGAAATCCCGTGAGTATCACCTGCCTGCTGATCATCAAGCAGGGAAGGACACCGTTTTTATTTATTATATTAATACCTGCCCCAAAATACAAAGTCTGGGGCAGAATAAAATCTGAGTGCCCAAAACCTCACAAACAAAACTCTGAACCCCTGACCAATACTCCTGAATCTCAATGCAGGACCAAAAAACATGGACTATATGTTACTAATATTACACTGAAGCCTCATGACCTTTTCTAAAAGCAGCAAGCACCATCTCTAGAGTGTCTGCCGCTTTAGGGGGCTTACTTCACCCAAAGGTGGTACAGAGTAGATGGCGCAGCTGTAAGTACCTGAAGTACTATATAATATTGTATAATATTTTCAAAGGATCTCAATGCTCCATTTTCATGAAGGTCACCCAGCGTAGTAACACCCTTCCCAATCAATTCTGTCCAGCAGAAAAGGGACTTGTTAATGCACAATTTCGGGTTTAAATAAATACTTGCAGCATCGTTCAGATAAATGTCAGAATTTAACATGCGAGGAACTATTGTCCACACTAAATGTGCAAGATAACAGGATGTTTCTTTACTTCTCTGGGTAGCTTGGTATAAAGACTGTGATATGCAAGATGGGGCAAGGACCTCCTGTTCAATAAAGAAGCAGGGAGGGGCTCTCTCAGGTGGAAGTGACCAATGCACCAAATGTCTGAGAAAAAAAAGCATAATAGTAAAACAAAATCTTGGGGAGACCTAACCCACCTTTGTCAATTGGCCTGTGTAACTTGTTACAATGCATCCGAGGATGTTTACCATTCCAGATAAAGGATTAAGTAATACTATCAAATTGTTTAAATAAAAGAGGGGAACTTCAGTGGTGATAGACCGTAGTAGGTAGTTACATTTTGGAATATAATTCATTTTAGTAACATTAACCTTCCCAATCATAGATAATTGTAATGAAGCCCACCTGCCCACATTGCTCGAAAAACGTTTTATTAACTAAATCACACAAAGTTGCTGGGAATAAAATAATAGCCCAAATATTGAATGCCCTGTTTGGGTTACTAGAAGACGCTCGGCTGGAAAGCCGTTACTTGGCAGTATGCTGTCAAAGCCAACACTTCGGATTTAGACCAATTAATTCTGTATCCCGGAAATGCAGAAAATGAATTGATCATTCTGTGGAGGCAAGGCAATGATCTAGTGGGGTTGGAGATGAATAATAAAATATCATCTGCGTAATGTAAAATGTTATGTACCTCAACTCCCGCCATCACCCCTGGAAAATCATCCTCCTTTCTTATCGCGGCTGCTAAAGGTTCCAGGGCAAGACAGAACAATAGTGGGGAAAGTGTTTATTTATCAATATCATGACTCCCCTGCTTTTACTTGAGCCAGCATTAAAGAAAACTTTTGTCCACCCCATATCTTCCCAAATTTTTCAGCTTCCTGTGGGGAAATATGAGTTTCTTGAAGAGACACTATATCATATTTCTTATGCTTAAGAAAATAAATAACCTTCCTTCTTTTTATGGGGTGCCCCAACCCATTCTCAATCCATGTGGAGAGAGATAGTACACTTATATTAACATTTTACATTTTTATGTAATAGAAAAAATAAATTGTGTGTCAAGACCACATTTCAGCATTAGTACAACAATAAAACCCTGAACTAATGTGCACATTAACCCCGTATATGCCTACGAGATTCCCGTGACAACTTTGCCGTCGGATTGCTCAAGCCCGGTGCTTCTATGCAAATTTTGTGAGGCAATATTACATAACAGAAAATACTTTGTAAAACAAACTCCAGCCAATAGAAGGCATAAGCAAAAAGAACAAGCATTCATTCACAACTGTCCCAAAGGTATGTTCCTCCACTAAACAAACTCCAACCGAACCAGCACAAAAAGAAACAAATCAGGCATCCCAGTTCCTCGGATGGTCAAGTGTTTATTTAACAAGTCAAGTTGACTCGGAGGCCACATAAGAAACACACCATGATTTCCTCAGTCCATCAACTCTATAAAAGACATCGCTTGTTGTAGGCATTTGATATTATGCGGTCATCCTTATCACTGGCTGGGAACTTCAGTGTAAAAGCGATCTTCCGTCAATGCAAAAGTTTCATGAAGGAGTGTTATTCCATAAAACAAATACCAGCTGCTAGGCAGAACCAAACACAAAAAGAATCAAAAATGGTGCCCAGCTTCCTCAGACAGCAAAGAGCAAGTACAGCGAGTTAATCCACCCACATGAGAAGCATCAAATGGCTTACTTAAAAAACGTAATGTTTTTATGAAGGACAGTACTTACTTTGCGGCCATCCCTAGTATTTATACTCAGTTTGGCCGGGAACATCAGTGCAAAAGCGATCTTCCATTGATGTAAAAGTTTCTTGCATTCCTTGAATCGATCACGTTTCTCTCTTGTCGAATTCGCAAAGTCTGGCATCAAGAAAATGTTGTGATTCTTCCAAGAAAGCTTTCCTATGCTCCTCGCCTCGGGTAACACAAAATCTTTATTGAATAGTCTCAGGAATTTGGCCAGGATTGATGTCTCCCTCAGCCGATCTACGAGCCAGAACCATGTGAGCTTGCTCGATTGCCAGCTTATGGCCTGTTATGTCGAGCAGACTCAGGAAGAGCTCATTTAAGAATTTCACCATAGTTCTGCCCTCCTCATGCTCAGGAATTCCAACAATTCGGATGTTATTTCAGCGGCTCCTATTCTCAAGATCTTCAAGTTTTTCAAGAACGTGTCCCAAATCAACTTTGGTCGCTGGAGGTTTATCAGATAATTCTCAACATCTGCCACTCTTGTAACAAACTCAGAGTTTTGTTTCCATCGCTGTAATCGATCGATGTATTACAGCGAGATCTTCTAAGTCAGCAACAACTTTCATCAGCATCACAAACATGTTGGACAGTTGATGCTGGATTTCATCCGCCGCACCGTCCAAACCGAGTCCCTGGTCCACAGGCCTGTCAAAGGTTTCAGGTTGAGCATGTGGATAACTTTTAACTTCTTTTAACTTCTCCAGAGCCCGAGGATTTGGAATGTTTTGACATATTGACTTCAAAGAGCAAATATGTAGTAGGCTGTATCGAATCTCACCAGATTTTAACACAAAAATAATTAAAAACTAGCAAAATGCGCAGAGCTTGTCGTGTATGCATCCGCTCCTCGCCTGGTGTCACGTGACTCCTAATTTTTTTTATATTGTTATCTATAATGTAGGGAAACCTTGATAATAAAACTATAGCCGAGAAAAAATGATTGCTGTACACCCATAAACAACAAAACAGACAAGGCTTTGGAAAATATTGTATGGTGATATTTAGTGTTTTTGAAAGAAAAAATAGCTAGAAACACTTTACAATAAGGTTGTATTTGTTAGCATTTTTAAATGCATTAGGTATCATGAACTATCAATGAACAATAATTTTTACAGCATTTGCTCATTTTGGTTTATGTTAATTTATAAATATAACATTTTCCATTGTTAGTTCATGATGTGTTAATGAATGTTAAAGTATACAACTTTTAATGTAAAAAAAATGATTAGAATACAGAGAAATGAACATTAACCAAGATTAATAAATGCTGAAAAGTTATTTTTCATTGTCAGTTCATGTTAACTAATGTAGTAACTTATTCTAATGTATACAACCTTATTGTAAAGTATTACCAAATAGAACAACAATTTCGGCTATTTTCTAACAATTTCATCATTGCATCTATTTGTTTGATAGTCTTTCTCCTACAGATAAAGCTTAGGATATAAGTATCTGTCAAATGCATATACGTAATCTAGTGTTTATTATGTATGCATGTACAGTATATTAATTTATTCTGTGCATGTAAGCCAGGCTTTCCTATTTGCACCAACACACCACAAATCAACCTCTGCAACTGTGAAAAGCAAATGTGAAGCAAATAACCAGCATCCAAACTACTCACTTTTAGGCTCTTTGTACACGCGTGGTGGAGGTTTGTGAATCCTGCGTTCCCGCTCCTCCTCTTCCTCATGCCTCCATGTTTCTCTTTCTGAGGAAGCAAATACATAAACTTCATAATTTAAATGTAAAGTAGGATCAAGGCCAAAGCATGAAGACTACGCACTTGATATCCTGGTAGTTGTTATTATTGAGGTATTGTGTAATTCTGGCCTCGAAAAATATTTTTTAAAGCTAGAGTATGTAATTTCTGCACCACTATTGTCAAACGAACATTTTCATACAAGTTTCCTGAACACTCTGTACATATTGGTTGGAAAAACAGATAATAATCTGATAGGGCCACAGTGTTCACACTTTTAGGGGAAATCAGCATACAAATGACTTACTCATAGATAGTTGACTCTGTATATTAAGCTAGTATAGAAGAAAGATTTTAACAAAATTACACACTTTTCTTAAATGTTGGCCTTAGGGAAAAGCGATAAATCAGGGTAAGCAGTTTGAAGAGAAACACACACAGGAACCTGACACCAAATATCTCGAACTTGGATTCTTGCTAAACTGTTCAAAATCCTCTGGAATGCTCTGCAGCACCATTCCAGTAGATTTCAATCTTTACAATCCAGAGGTAGGAGGGTGTAATCTTGGCCATGCAGATATGAACATGATTTTATTACTAAAAAGGATAGTTCACCCAAAAATGATAATTCTCTACACATTTACTCACCCTCATGCCAACCCAGTGATTATGGCTTTCTTTCTTCTGCTGAACAAAAACAAACATTTTTAGACGATTTTCCCAGCTCTTTAGGTCTATACAATGCAAGTGAATGGTGGACTAAACTTTGAAGGTCCAAAAGCACATAAAGGCAGCAGAAAAGTCATTCATACAACTCCAATGGTTAAAGCCATGTCTTCAGAAGTGTTATGATGAGTGTGGGTGAGAAAAAGATAAATATTTAAGTCCTTTATTACTATAAATCTCCACTTTCACTTTCACATTCTTCTTTTATTTTTTGTTGATTCACATTCTTCATGTATATCACCATCTACTGGTCGAGGCTGGTCAAAGGTGGTGATTTATAGTAAAAAAAAGGACTTAAATATTTATCCGTTTCTCACTCACACCTATCATTTTGCTTCTGAAGATATGGATTAAAACACTGGAGTCTTATGGATTACTTTTCTGCTGCCTTTATGTGCTTTTGGACCTTCAAAGTTCTGGCCACCATTCACTTACATTGTATGGACCTACAGAGCTGAAATATTCTTCTAAAAATCTTTGTTTGTGTTATGCAGAAGAAAGAAATTCATATACAAATGGGATGACATGAGTTTAAAGTTTGACCATACATTCACAAATCAAGGATATTGTCATATGTGTTAGCATTTGCCTCTGTAAAACTTTTGAAACAATCCTCTTAACATGAAATGAATGGTTTGTAGCATCCTTAGTTGTAGGTACAACAAAATTGAAAGAACAGATAACATCTTGGGTGTTCTCTTTAAGATTGTGTGTATTTACATAAAATACATGCATTAAAAATACATAAAAATGAATGGTATGTTCATGTATCTGTTTGAAACCAGTCTTTAAATGACATCAGAGCTCTTTATGAGGTAATAAAGACACTGTACCTCTCTCTTCTGGCTCTTTTATTTCTCTCTCCCTCTCCTCCTCCGGTTTCTTTTCTGTTGATAAAACAGACACCAGAGGTCTAAGTGAACAAACTTGGTGTCAATTCAAAATAATCCTAAACCATTCGCCAGATTTCCATTTTGTTCACCCTAATAAAAACAGCCTCTTGTTTTTACATCAGACTGCACAATAAGAAACGTGTGTTATTTTTTCTTCTGGACAGAGTTTTGTTATCTGGTAAAAGAAAAGTTGTTTAGGCAACCCAAATTCTGTTGCCTCTGAAAACTTGAAAAAAACATAAACTTTACAGCACACATTTTTTCCCATGTAGAGGTTTTACATTTTTGTTTGAGTATGATTTAGGTGGTTGAGAGGAGATACACAAACAAAACACTGTTGGAAAAACAATATAAACTAATCTGAACAGTCTGTTCACAAATATGAATCGTACTCCTCTCTCTTTTCTCTCCTTTGTAAATTATATGTTTTCATTGATCTTATCCACGTTTTCCACATCTAAGGGCAACATGGCTTAAAATGACCAGCTTGACCTGAAATGGCACCTCTGTGTATCTGAAAGTGTTTATTTGAGGGCTGAAATGACAGGTCACACTGTCAGAACTCTCATTAAGACGTGAGGGAGGCCAAAACTACTTCTCATGCTGTTTCACTCCGTTTCTTTTCTTTTTCAAATTAAGTTTAAAAGCAATATAATATATGTACCATTTCCGTATTCATATTCTTCATACCAGTTGTTTTCAAGTGGAGGGACAGTGGGCTCCTCTGTGACAAAAGAAAAGAAATAAAGATTAAATTTGGGAGTGCTTCAGTAAAATGGCAAGTGGCTTTGGAAGAAAGCCTTTTAAAAAACATTAAGGACACATAAAATATTTGCTAACTATCTGTCATTTAGGCTGCTCTTCGTTAAAACCACCACTCCAGACACTCATGTCATAAAAACAAGATCTTTCATGAGATGGGCGTATTTATTGTAAACGGTTTAATGTTATATTAAATTCACAGTGTTTAAATTCACTCCTTTGTGATGACAAATACGTCGTAGATGTGTAAAACCTCTTCTGTTTATTGTATTTTATTTAGCTATATTAACTATTAAAAACTGTGGACTACTAAAACAAATGAAGCTCTAATTTAAACACAGTAAGTAACAGCTGTCTTTAATAAACTTAAACTAAACTTTTTTTACAATAAAGACATTTCAGTCAGAGGAGGACACAGTACTCTGGTATATGTTGCCTTCAGTAATGAATGTCTTACCCGTGGTACTGTATTGCCAGGCATGGTCAGTGGTGCTGATCTCTATATCATAAGGGAAAGGCACCTCATCTGCAGTCAAAAGAATAAAACTTGGCTGTATTTAAGAGCCCATGAAATCACAATTGAAGTTTTGTAGTTGTTAGTGCATGTCTATTAGCTTTATTAGCTATCAATATTGAAGTGTTCTCCTAAAAGTTGACAAAATGAAAGTTGACTTTATATATGCATTTATAAGGAACTACACAGATTTTTCTAGAAAGAGAATGTCCCTTGCCCTATTGACAATCAAAGTCCCTTTCCAGGCAAGTTGGTCCACTCAGCTATTTTCTATGGACACAAGCACAATACAAGTACAGCTCCTATCAACTTGAATAGGAAAAGGCTGAAATCTCCAAAAGAGTTATGATCAAAGATTAAGATTAAATTACATATTTCAAATCATCAGTAAAATCTGACAACAGTATCATAAATTGTGCTTCTTTAGCTCAGATCTCCACCACGCATATTGGGTGTACCAGTTTCTCCCATTCATCCAACCAACTAGAAAGTAGAATATCATTGTCCATGACTGTGACGTACTGTAACTACAGCCTATTGGCTCTTAAAAACAAAAGATTTTGTTTGAGGGACTGGTTTTCCTACCTGAAGGACATCACTGGACCCCTGTTGGACCCCCTTCAGTTTGCTTACCGACCAAACAGGTCTGTGGATTATGCTGTCAATATGGGACTGCATTATACCCTGCAACACCTCGACAGACCTGGGACTTATGCAAGGATCCTATTTGTGGACTTCATTTCAGCCTTCAATACCATCATGCCAGATTTTCTCTCAACCAAACTGACCCAGCTCTTCGTGCCCACCCCAGTCTGTCGATGGATCACAAGCTTTCTGACTGGGGAAACTCACATCTGGGACCTTCACTATTAGCACTGGTGCTCCTCAGGGATGTGTTCTCTCTCCACTGCACTTCTCCCTGTACATGAATGACTGCACTGCAAAAGACCCCACTGTCAAGCTCCTGAAGTTTGCGGATGACACCACGGTCATCTGCCCTATCCGCAACGGTGACAAGTCTGCTTACAGATGGGAGGTTGATCAGCTGGCTTTCTGGTGCGGTCACAACAACCTTGAGCTGAACATGCTCAAAACAGTGGAGATGATAGTGGACTTCACTATCTTCACCTTCACTATTCTGAACATCACTGTGGCAGCAGTGGAGTCATTCAGGTTTCAGGTCTATAATTTCCCAGGACCTGAATAGGGACACCCACATAGACTCCATTGTGAAGAGGGCTCAGCAGAGGTTATACTTCCTTTGCAGCTGAGGAAGTTCTACTTGGCCATCATTATTGGTGCTCCCCTGCCCAACCTCCAAGACCTGTTCGTCTCCAGAGTTAGGAAACGTGTAGGTTGAATCACTCTGGACCCCACACACCCTGCCCTCTCACTCTTTGAACAGTTGCCCTCTGGCCGGCACAACAGAGCAATCAGCACCAGGACATCAAGGCACAAGAACAGTTTTTACCCTCAGGCCATTTTCCTCATGAACAATTAAACTCCCTCAGGACTCCCCCATAGTGCAATTATGTAAATACATAACTCATGTGCATATGTAAATTCACATATTTTATTCAATAACAGTACAAATCCCTACCTTGCACATACATTACCACTTGCACATGTGCATATACCATTCTGTTATATCTCCTATTATTTGTATGTCTATTTATACTCTTACCTTGTTTTATACTCTGTGTCTCACTGTTATGTTCTGTGTGCACTTGTTTCTCATATCACCAAAAAAAAAATCCTTGTGTACATGAGAACACTTGGCAATAAAACTCCTTCTGATTCTTATTCTTATTCTTAAAACTGTATACAAATGTGTTTTGAAACAAAAGATTATTTAAACCAGTAGACCAGAGACCAGAAACATCATTAATCCATGGTAAAAAGATTCAGATGTAAAAAAAGGATTAGTGTGGACGGGGCCTTAGTTCCTGCAAGAAATCTAAAGAACTCTGAATGCCAATGTTTCCTTCAATATCCCTTCAAGAACCCAATAATCTTAAGAGAAAGGCTTCGAGGCGTACTGTAAGTTCCTTACATGCTATAGATAGGACATTTGAGGCTCCTTAAAAGGGTGACTGGATGATTTTCAGGGGTTAATGTTGGTGTTGCAGCTGAGGAACTCCAAATGGTGCCTCAAGTATTTTTTTATTTAATTTTCTTTTTACATGTACTATCAAATGACAACCATAATTGAACGCTTACATTTTGCTTCCCAGTAATCTTCATCTGTATGGTGGCCAGTAATCACAGGGATTGTAGGTGTGGGCTCATTCACCTTCCAATAGTCAACATCTTCTAACAGAGTAAAGTAAGCACAGAATATTTTATTAAAATGAACACACACACACACACACACACACACACACAGAAAGATGTTTATCAAAGCATACATGATATTATGCTCACCTGTGTCAGGATATGGTTGGGCATACTCATCTGTATCAGGAGGAAAATCCGTTGGGTAATCTATGTTGGGATATGTTGTTGATTTCTCTGTTGGAGGGTATGTGGGTTCTGCAGTTGTTGTATCTGCAGGAAAATCTATGGACACCAAGTGGTCTTTGTGAGTACAAATTCTAATGGGGGAAATTCACTGTAAATGAATTGTGCCTGCTGATAGCAGTGTTAACTTGCATGTACTTGTGTATTGTTTTTACATGTGTTTCATTAAAGCAATTGTGCAAACCTTCATCCCAGTACTGATCTGGTTCAGGATCATAAAACTCCTCATCATACTCAATGGGTGATGTGGTTGTCGGTGCTACAGTGGTGGTGGTGGTGGTCGTGGTGGTAATGATGGTGGTGATTTCTTCTCTGTTCTTCTTGCCTTTCTTCTTCCCATTCTTCTTTCCTTTGGGCTTTTTGATGGTTTTCTCACCCTTGGGTTTCTTGGTGGGCTTGGGAGCTTTAGGTTTCTTTGTGGGCTTTGGCTCCTTCTGTCTTTTTCCTCGTCCCTCCCTGTCTGTTTCTCTGCGAATTCTCTTCACTTGAGTGAGAGGGATATAAAGAAGCCATCTTGTTATTTTAAGCAAGTGAGACAACTCTAATCCAGTTGTACACTATAATCACACAACATTTAGGAGCTACAGTTGTAGTTGAAGGTAACTCTTTGGTTAGTCTCAGCCTCTGAAGGCACGCCATCTACAAAGACCATCCACAGTCTGTTTACGGACTGTCTGAAACATATTGTGCACAAATAGGCCACTAAGCTAAAGTCAGATTTGTTGGCCACTTAAGTCAGTGTGCACCAGTTTTTACCAGTCTGACATCCAACAAATCCGACTGATCACACTGTGGATTCAGTGACAGGAGGTCAAAAGTTCTGCTGTTGAAATCAGTCTCTACTTTCCCGAAATCCAAAGCACTACCGCCAGAGGCTAAGCTGAAAGTGTTGTTGGCCAGTTTTCAAGTGAAATGTCCACAGGGTGGAACCAAAAGTAAGTATTAGTCAATAGAAATGCTAATTTAATTAACCCTACACCCAAACCCCAAGCCTAAACCTGAACATCAGTGAAGTAAAAATATAATTTTATAGCAAAAATGCAATATCAAAAAAGGTGTATATCATTTTTTATGGGACACAATTACTTCCTGGTTTCTATGGGACCCGAACTGTTTCCGAGATTGTTTGCACAACAAGCTATCAGTAGTACTGCAAATGTCTGATGGGTGATGTCACTTGGTTGTAACTTGGCACAATGCGGTCGATTTCATATGGAGTGTACTTTGACAGGTTCGCGTTCGACTGTAAGCAGACTCTTGAGCGATAAGATATTGTTGAGCACACATGTATATTCCACTTTGTTCTCAGAGATATATGCAATTTCATATTTACCTGCACGGTTGTTTCACATGTCAATCAGACGATCTCTTGCTGTCTAAGTGAGCAGTTCTTGGCTAGAATAAGCTACAAATTGGACCAGACTTTATGCTAATAGTCAAAAGTCATGCTCTGCAAGACTGCACGAATATGGGAAAATGAGAAACATTTGGGTCAGTTCACTTCCATTACCTCAACATAATTGAATCATCTATGAAAAAATTATCCACATTTGGCCAGACTTGTTTAGAAGCATTTTCCACCAGTTTACGAAATCATGGTTCAAACTAAACGCAACGTATTTCATCCATCTGACAACAGAGGATAGAAGGGTTACTTAACTACTTTTAGGGCAGTGGTGGCTCAGCGGTTAAGGCACTGGATTACTGACCAGAAGGTTGGGGGTTCAAGCCCCAGCACCGCCAAGACACCACTGTGTGGCCCTTGATCCTATCTGCTCCAGGGGCGCCGAATCATGGCTGACCCTGCACTCTGAATTTCACTGTATATATGCAGAAATGTATGTATAATGTGTGACAATTGGGCAATTTAAATTAAATTAAAATTAACATTTAACCAGTAACAGTTATGTTTTCAAGACCATTAAATGAGGTAATGTCTAAAATCTAATACCTTCACAGTCATATTTCATAATAGGAACACAAAAACAGGGTCAAAATGTCACAAAACCAGAATGAGAAACATTCTTATCAGATGTCTGGAAAAGGAGGATGTCGTTCCAAGAATGTCAGAACAAAATATATCTATGAAATCTAATATATGCAATTTCAAGACGTCATATTTATAGATGGAATACATGTGACTATAATGATATAAATCTAATGATAAACTTTGTAATATTTATATTTTTGTAATGTACCTATTTAGAAGGTTTCCTGTATAATTAACAGCATTAGCGGAGAGGGAATTTTTTCACATATAAGCAAAATGGACATTATAACTGAAATATACCCATATGATTCTGAATCGAAACGAGAGCTTTTAAATCAGAATTGAATCAAATAGGGAAAATCTGTATCAATGCCCAGCCCTAGCAATGAAAGTGAATGGTGTCTTCTATCATTCTGCCCAACAATTCCTTTTGTGTTTCACAGAGAATAGAAAGTTGTATGGCTTTGGAACACATGAAGTTAAATAAATGATGATGGAATTTTCCTTTTTGGATCAACTATTCCATTAAGTGATCAAATGCAAAAGTACACTTTAAAGTTTTGGGGAAAACACTTTAAAGTTTTGGGAAATAACCTCACTTATTCTCATAAATCCGCCAATTCTGTCTTTCTCTACCGCAACACTGACATATCAACTGTGTCTACAAGGATGTCTGGAGACACTTTGATAATTCTCTCCAAGTTCCAAACTCATGATTCCTCACTACTCACAAATTCCATGATTCAAACAGCCTTTCCCTGTTACTTTTGCTCCAGGTCACATAAAGTGAAAGCATTTATCAAAGTAAGACAAAAACAAGAATCTCAGAACTGGATTGTGCATGCTGGACTCTTGTTCATGTCAAAATATTTGTAATAATAGGTGAAATAATTTGACGGCTTGATAATCATGATTTAAATACTTACAAAGGATTTCCAGATTGGCTGTTGCTTGTGATTTATTGTCTCGGTTTCTGGCCACACATGTGTACATCCCAGCGTTGTTCAAATTGGCATTGAGAACCATGAGAGAGGACAAAGACTTGCCATGTTTGTGCACCTTGAGGTTCTCATGGTTTCTTAGAACTTTCTGACCATTTGGAGAAAACCAGTCAATGTCATCTGCATTTCCAACAACTGAAAAAGAAAAAGTAATTGAATGACAGCTTTAGCCTCAGCGCTAGTTCAACAACAATGCAAATCCAGCAATACCATTCTTATGTTTATCTGTAGCTGCAGCTTCTTGCAGTGTTTTAAATTCATAATGCAAAAGTCCTCTCACCTTTACACAACAATCTTTTGTGCTGTCCGACTTCAATCTCAACATAAGGTGGGATGATCTCCACTTGCAGAAGGCCTAGAGAAACATAATTACAATTGTTATTTGGCTCTTGGTTTCCACAATTTTACACATTGGCAACTATTGTTTAATTAATGCTACACTCTAATACACAAAGACACCAACTGTCCCATTCTAAAATTCAAAGCCCTCAAATATTGACACAGATGCTTTGGCTCTTGAAGCTCATCCTGTCCTGTCCTGTATCAAAAGAGCAGTTTTGTCCCTGCTGGGAATGCTGTAGATTTTAAGCAACATTCCTCATTGTTGCTTTGACACCATTACACACACAGAGTTAGACCAGGTCCCCATTCTCAGGAGTCTCGGTGCAATCTGGTTGAAGTTTACTTTTCTGTCAATAAACACTGGCTGGGAGGGTTTTAAAGCATGAGAGGGTTTTTTGGGTCACTGTAATTTTGCCAAGTAAGATGTGTCCTGGATCAACATATTTTGATGATTTTTTTTCAAATAAACAGTAATTTCCTTGACAAGAATGCTATTTCAGGACCAAAGAGGACCTTGATTTGGAAACAGATCTTTCTTGGGAAAATCACAGTTACCATTTTGGGCCTTTTTGCCATATTTATTGACAAGAAAATGAGAAATGAATGCAAAATTAAAACAAGGTGGGAGCAGGATTGTCATATGACTTGAGCTAGGTTTAAAATCATGTTGCCTACATCAGCATCACAACTGAACATGTGTACTAATCACTAAGCCACAGCTCTGACCAAATCAGGAGAGTTAGTGGGTTTCACTGTTTCTTCCAATGTGAGTGATGGTAAAACTCTCTTAAAACAAAACACAACACAACATAAAACAAAACTCAAAACACCATGTGTCTACTGAAGAAAAATGGTCTCATTTCATTTGTATTGCATTGCAGGTTTGTGTCCTAAAAGTAGTGTTTTCACAGACTGGTAAGAAACGATTTTGTCAAGATCTATCAAACATCTGACCTCATTTAGCTTGACATTCAGTCCAAGAGTAATACTGTTATTCATTTGAGCTCTCAGTAGCAGCAGAGGCAAAGCTTGGGCTGGTGCACAGGTGTGTATGAAATTCAGCAGTGATGGTTTACCACAGCATTTTCAAAACGAAGAGCCACAGATGGACCAAAATCAGCCAATACTCACAACAAAGCCTACAGTCTTTTCCAAGACAAATAAATCTTAACATAGCATGAGAATTCAATAACTATAAAGAAGAAGAAAAAAGACAAAATTCTTTAACCCAGCTTAAAATGGGTTTCATTTCCCCAGTTATTTCCTTATCTACACTGACTGGATAAAAGGACTAGATGTTCTTTGCAATTTGATGATGTCATGATTTAATAGCTGTCAGCTTTGGTTGTGTTTAACATGGTTCTTAAAGCTGAAGTGTACTGCACCACTAGTATCACCACTAGTGATCTTGTTTTCAAACAAGTCTCCCTAACACTCACCTGTCTGCCATTAGTTGGTGAAAATTGTTCCTCCCTAAACTCATGCATTTGGCTGTAACAGTGTTGCTGTGTCAGAATACTCAAACACACAATGCTTTTGATATTCATGCATTTTTGCATGTATTCAACCTACAAGGGACTTAAATTTACAAGTAGTTGTCTCTGAATATTAAGATGGAATATAAGAGAAAATATTTTAACATAAAAAAATTACACAAGCCCAAAACATAACTCTACACAAATACATGAATGCAGACGCTTCCGGCTACGCAAGCTCAATTTCATGCGCTGTTGCATTACAAAATGTGTCTGACAGCAATTCATAACTTTTGAAGGTAACTCCATCACTCCCTTAAGCACTGAGGTTTGTTGCTGCAACAGTAATACAAGAACGCACGTACTGTACGTATGATCAACCAGACCGTGTGGTGGCAATGCATTGGCCAAGTGCTCGGGTCTGCGTCCTTGAGTTTATGTTTAGGCCCTTGAGCATTAATTAAAAAGCAGCCAAAAGGCTTTATTTAATTTTGACTGCAACACTTATGACAATATTATGAGGAGCAATGTCAAAGTCTGATGTGGACCCCCATCCACAGTAATACTGCTGTATAAAAGTAAATACAAACACTGTTCCTTGTGGGTTCTATGGGGTGACTTATCCATTTGAGGATGGCGCCTCTTGTTTTTCTCATCAGTATGTGATTTCAATAGTCTGTCCAGTTTCTCAGCTGAGTCTGCATCCCTGTATTTACTGGAAATACTGTGTAATTGAATGTTAATGCCTTGCCATTAGCCATAATTTCCCAACCTTGGAAAAAACCATGGCAACATTAACTCTTGAACCCTCCAGCCCATAATCTGTTTGTATTGCAAACTTAATCAAATTATTACATTGAGTCACATTCTTTTAAAACACTCAAGGACGAGACTCACCACAGAGATAGTTTTCCAGTATCTCCATTCATCATAGTGTGTCAGCTAAATATTTATTTGTTTTGGATTAAGCAGCTCTTTTCTTCTGCAGTGAGTTGGCTTCCTAGACATGGCCTAACGTAGATGCATCTATTGAGAATGCTAGTCTTCCTGGAGCTGTCACTGAGCTGGAGAGCTTTGCTTTCATGTAACTGCAAGAACTTTGGCATCCTTTAAAACAACCTCATTCATCATCCCTGTCTTTTTGTACAGTAGCACTCACACTGTGCTGTAAACCATGTTATATCTATTTTTCTATGCTGATACTTAGAATAATAGCACTACGACAGCACTCTTGCTCATCTGATATTGCTTAAATTAGCAAAATAAAATCTGTCAAAGTAAATGAAATGTGCCACTGGTAAACTGCATGGAAACTTTCATGTGATTTTCTCCAAATCACAAAGCATTTATGATAAAAGCTGAGGTTATATCTAAAGTTGACAAACCAAAGCATTTACTCTTCTGTACCTGCTCCAGATGTTGCCTTTGATTCTGATTCACCGTCTCCTTTATCCTGGTCTGTCAGTCCATGTACAGACACCCCAAAAACCTGAAGCAGGAGGGTTAGACACAGAGCTGACAGTGCTGCCTGGTCCCTCGGTCCCGGCATGCTGCCTTTTTCACAGCTGCAAACACTATTCCAGAAGAATTGATCCACAGACAGAGTATTTAGGAGGAGAGAGTGAGAGCTGGTTGGGGAGAGATAATGAAAGAGAGAGAGAAGGAAAGGGAGGGACAAACACATGAAGAGCTGTGGAGGAAGGGAAAAAACTGAAGAGGGGTGAGTCAGTGAAAGAAAGAAAAACCTTTCAACTTCAAGGAACTTTTGATTAAATATAGTTTTGTATTTATTTTTGGTGCAGTAAAGGTGAAGAGTGTATTTTTTTATGTTAAGATACTTCTTTGTATTCAAATGTAATTTACTGAGTCAGCTATGAGTGAGCCATTCGTAAAACAATACAAATGTAAACAATGGGGGAATTCACCAAGAATGAATTGCGCCCAAAGTGCTGTATATTTGCACATGTGACTGTGTTGGTTTAATGCGCGATTCACTAAAAGAATTAAGAAAATTAGGCAATGGTACAAATGCACCCACAAAATCTGTGCAGAATGCAATTGGCACGGAACAATCTTTAATATGTCGAAAGTGGACTTGGTATGTGCAAAGGTAGGACTGGTGCCCTAGACAGTCCTCAGACAGACATGCATTAGACAGACATGCAGTCAGCTGAATAAACACAGTATTATTCACTGGAGGCGACTTAAGAGATTCAACAGGTGTGGCAAGAACTCTACACAGACATACAGCATACAGTGTGTGCAAGCCAAAGTCCAGAATAATACAGGACCAATGTATGCAATATTTTGAGATTGTTGTAAGTTGGATTCAATGATTCTACAATATTTCTTAAAAGAGCACATGTAATATGAAACACAAAAGTACAGAAATATTCCCCACATTTCAGTCAAGAAAGATTGAGTTGTTAATGTGGGTATGACATTATGATAGGATTTTGGTCTTAGTAGACTAGATCTGCTATGCTGATGCTGCTGCAGAGCAAGTATGAAGAATTGCTACTGATAGAACATACATAGACATATCGGCTGCTGCTACACATTAGACAAACATAAAATCACCATGTACCACATTTAGACCAGTGGTGATAGGGAGGAGGAGGGTTTCAGAAAAAACTCCCAGAGCAATTTAAATGTTAGACAAAGAGAGAGAGAACAAGACGTATGTTGATTTGTTACCCGATTACATGTCAAAGGACCTCTGAACTTACACCACATGAGCCGATTGGCTTACAGATAACAATCAGATTGCACCATGTAACATTTCGGACTGGAGGGCGGCCGGACTGGAGGGAGATTCCATATTGTAGAGCTCATCCATTCAGCGGGAGTTGCGGATATAATCACAGAGACAGCGAAAGGCGCCGGGGCAGCATACGTTGATGGAAGAACTGTCCACCCCAACCCAACCTCCAATTAAGTGGAGTGGGGCCCAATGAATAGGTTTTGTTCCGGGCCCACAAATTTCTAACTGCAGCCCTGACTATGCTATCCATGTTCATTTTAAAGCACTTTACACTATTAATGTAATTTTATGAATTTTAGAACAAACTTCTTGACAAAATTGATACTTAAACATAAATAAGAACTTCATTAATTGTCCTGATCAACATCCAAGCAATATAATGTTCCTCTGGGCATTCAGTATCCTTTAAAATAATGCTGAAGTGCCTATAATTGCTCCAGTCTTGCGAGCTCAGTACTCTTATTAGCCTAAAGCTGAAAATCCAATGACAGCCAAAAAAGAGAGAGGGAAGAAGAGAGTAAATAAGAGTGGCTGGGGGAGGGGAGGGATAAAGAAGAATTAAGGAATGAGAGAGGACAAGTATATTGTTGATTTAGTTTTTTGTTTTGTTTTTCAAACCAAACTGAAACATCTGTGCTATAACTGTTACTCTAGCCAGAACATCGTTACTTTTCATTTAGGAGATGCTCATGTCCAAAGTAACCTTCTCTCTACTAACAGCAGTGCCTTATAATTCCTGTCAAACAATAACTCTTGAAATTGTTAACCAAAAGACATTCTAAAACCGCAACTTTGAAATTATGCTTTACCAGCGGTTAAAGGTTAAAATCTTTAAAAAGACGCTAATCCAGGGTTAAGATTGTGGACTGTGCGAACAGCCCTAACTAGTCCTAAACCCAACACTATCACTAACCATAACCCTAAATACCCTTAATATCAAAGGTAAATGATAGGTTCATAAGCAGACTGATCTCATGACATTTACGTGACCATGGCCACATTTTTGCAATTCAAAATTTCGTGCTGTATTACACATTTGACTGCAGCCTAAAGCAAGTTATTCTGTAATCATACAAGGCTTTTACGATTTTTGATGGAGGTTTAAATAAGTAAAACGTACCTCCTTAACCTAAAACTTTAACCTAAACCTAACCAATAGTGATCTAAAATCAAATGAGAGGTAGACACAAAACAGACATCCTTACTCTAAACCAACACCTAAACCTAACTGATAGTGTTGTAAAAGCAAACGTGAAATGAAAAGAACAAATTTTCTGAAGCAACCACGTCATTTCGTGTCACATCTATGACACTTTTATCTCACGTGTCAGCTTGCTAGTTTAGATGGGCTTGAACCGCTGTCTTCCGAGTCTAAAGTCCAACAGTCTATGAGGTGAGCAACAGCGCAAGCTAATCACAAAGGTGGGTCTGTAAAACAAGCTTAAAATGTTATATTTTTTCAAATGATTTGTAATAGTAAGTGTTTCGATATCATAACATAGCAGTTTGTGAGTAATATTGAGAAAAGTAAGTGTTTAAAGTCATAGTAAGCCATTGTATACTCATGATTTGTGTGAAAGTGAATAAAGAGGGATAAAGGCCGACCAAGGATGGCAGTGCAAGAGAGATTTACGGACAGCTGTCCGGCACCTTTGTGTTTGTCTTTTTGTTTAAGTTTTATATTAAACAATTATTTATATTGTCAAGCCCGTTCTCGCTCCTCCTTTCCCTTAATCCCTTTACACTGGTGCCGAAACCTGGGAAGGAGGAGGGATGCGCCGTAGTGGAGTTCTCGCCGCTAACATCCACCCGAATGCCTGGAAGCGGAGGAACGGCCGCTGACAGCGATGGGAGGAGGGGCTCCCAACCAACCGCCTGGAATGGTTACCGCTGCCAGGGGTGGGGGAGGCCCCTTCCGTCCACCAAAAACGCGGCGGGGCCGGAGGACTGCTTCCGATCCACCCGGGGAGGCACGGTTGTCATCCGCTAGAGGGTGGAGGAGTGGCCGAGGACCAATCTACGCCGTATCAGAGAACTGGCGAGAAAGTGTTTTTTTTTTCTCCTCTCTCTTTACATGTTGGCCTTTCCCTCTCTTTTAAATTTTACTTTGGTTTTTAGGGGGTACTGCACTGTTACAGGGAGTACCCCCTGTGTTTTTAATTATTGTTGTTTCTCTCTTTTAAATTTTACTTGGTTTTTAGGGAAGGCAGCTGATACATGTCAATTTGGCAAAATCATGGAAAGATATGCTACCAATAACCCCATGTATTGTGCTAAAGGTGGAGAATTTATGCAGCAGACTAAACTATATTTTAGTCTTGGAATGTCTGGCATCACAGCCACATATTTTCAATGAAACTGCTGTCGCATGTGGTACTAGTTCTGCAAATTCATCCAAAAAATGTTTTAAAAATAAATCATATATCCCAGGTGACATGAATTAAAATTCAGTCTGAAGTTTAAATGTTTTTTAATTTCTACCAAGTTTATGATGATGGAAGGTTTGAAGAGCACTTTCAACCAACTGTACTTATATACTTTTAGAGTATACTTATCATCTAATCAATAATAATGTAGTGAGGTAAGGATTTTTAGTTATTCATTTTAAGCTGAATCTGGAAAAAAAATGTTTATCTTTCAAAAATTATTTTAGGCCCCTCAAAACATTCTTGACCAAAGACATAAATTAGCAAAACATGCTTTGGTGAAATACATTTTTAGGAAAATTCTTAAAGCTCTGTCAAACATAGACTAAAATCTTCCCTCTTAGATAATTCCTTCCACCTTCCCGAATGGAACTGTAGTTGGCCTCCAGTGTCTCAGACTTATGTAATATCCCCATGGTGGCAAGGAAATGGCAACGATATGGAAAAGAAACCTCATCTATCATTCTCCCCCCCACACACACACACAGACTTTCCATAGACATAATGGTTTTTATACTGTACTAACTTTATATTCTATCCCCTAACCCCAACCCTACTTCTAAACCTAACCCTCACGGAAAACTTTCTGCTTTTGTACAATTTCAAAAAACATAATTTAGTATGATTTACAAGCTTTTTTCCTCATGGACACCGACAAAATGTCCCCACAACGTCAAAAAATGTGGGTTTTACTATCCTTATGGGGACATTTGGGCCCCACAAAGTGATAAATGCTCACTCACTCACTCACTCACACACACACAATCACAAGAGCTCTTCCTGGTTTTGATCTCCTGACCAACAAAGTAAATCTATTTGCCTTGTTTTAAACTCTCACAATATATGTTGATTATCCTGATTGATTTAGACCTCTTCATACGTAAGTATCGTCAAGAGAGCATTGTTTTTTTCCAGTTTTTCAACTTTTTTATGATACATGATGTAATATTAATAGTTTATAAATGATTTGATTGAACTTTGATCAGGTGAAACAACAATCAGCTTATTGTTTCCAGTTAGATAATATAATGTTAATAATCATTTGAAAATAAATACTAATTATTACACGGCTAAGAACACATCTGTTATAATAATAGTAATAATAATATTAAATTTATCCCCATTTGGACCCAAATATATATACTGTATAAACCAGTATACTGTATATGTATTAAATTGAACTGCATCTCTGCTTAGTCACTGAACTGACTGACCACAAAATGACCTGTGATGAACCACGTCTCCAGACCCCATAGGGGATTGCTAGGAGAGTGAAACGTATAAAAGTCCCGAGAGAAGAAAAAAGGAGTGAGGGGGAGAGAAAGAAGCTGAAATAAAGTTGGTAGAGCAAAGTGGATGCAGAGAGCGAGAGAAATAAAAGTTATGAAACACAGGGAGAGGAGGAGGGGATATTAGCCAGACGGCTCCCAAGATTCAGATGGGGAGCAGGTTGTCACACAGTCGCAGTGATCACTAAACAGGACGCTTTGTGAAAAATGGAATCTATGCAATATATTGCCCAAAACTACTGTTTGATATCTTTGAGTTACGTTCTACTCTTCTGCTGTTACATGAACCGTTTTGTGCTTCATAATCGTTTTCCTGTATAAATTTAGCTGAAAAGCCATTAAATAGTCATTAAGTATTCAATGGCATGTTCCCATTGTCACAAACATGCCCCATTATAGGCACAAAAAGTCAATGTGAGCTGTATCATAACGGTGGACATATTCAATAGTTTTTTGTATCCAAGTCTAAAAGTTATTTGCCAGAATTCAGCTAAACCCTCGAGTGGGCAACATGTCCATCAGCTTAATCATGGAATCGTCAGCGTTCTTCTCTGACTCATGACTCAGACATGTTTCTGCTGAAAGAAAACAAAGAGATTTAGCACATTCACCGAGTCTGTCCCAGCTTTCTTTTCCCTCCCTCAGTCACTGTGTTTTATAAAGTGCTGTTGGAAGACTGGGAGAGGGGGTCAGGGTACGCTAAAGTGTGAAAGATGTAGTCACCTCAATGAAAACAATGGGCAGAGACCTGAGTAACAAAAATACATGGTCATGTCCACTGACTTATGCCATAGCTGCACTTAGTGCTAGTGCTCATAAAATAGGCCCCATAGACACATTTGGCAGAAATACAGTAGGAAGAGTAGTATGCCTTTCCAAACTCAGCCTGAGAGATCGGTCTGGACCAGTTTAAAACCACTGTTGTTACAATTCTGCGTCTGTGTCTACACTGTACTGTATTAATACGTTAATATCAGTTAAATTTATTGCAAATTTAAGGATAAACACCTGCAGCTGTCTTTCTTCCTGATAATAAATAATAAAAGACTTTCTCAAATCTTCCCGGATTCTTTCAAAGTCTCCTCCATAAATTAAGAACAGCGCCAATGATACTCGCCAATGATACTTTCATTGTTTCATTTAAATTTGGTCCAGACTTGTAATATAAACTGCTGAGTAAATATTAGGATTTAATCCTCCCTTTTGCTTGTCTTGTGCATTATACGTTTAAAGCCGTGGTTGTGTTGTAAACATTTTATTGCAGAGAAGTGAGCGTTTTTCTTTCAAGTTGTATGGTCTAGTCTTTAATGTGCTACAAAAAAAAAAAAAAAAAAAAAAAAAAAGTACATAACACACACACACACACACACAAAACTGTTTTGTTCTTTTATTCCTAGTGAAAATACTATGTTTGCTCTGTGTATGTGTGTATATGCACAAACCCTGCAAATAAATGGTTTGGCCATCATGTGTGTCTTTCATCCAGACAGGATGTCATCTGGCATAGGCATTTCAAACAGAGAGAGGCTCTTCAGACTAGCCAGAAGCAGACATCATCCAGAGCTGTTCTGGAACTAAAAGAGAACTTGGAGCATTTTTTTCTATTGTGTTGCAATGTTTACCTAAAAAAAAAAAAAAAAAAATCATATTATTTTTTATCTACTCTCAAAAAGAATACAAAGCGAGAGTTTACATTTAGAACACACTTACTGATAAAGCACGTCTATGCATTCCAATGGTAGCACCGTTTTCTTTTACACACCTGTTGTTTTTGCTATCATTACTGTTAATATAATACATTAATAACTGGTTTTATTACATTAATAACTGGCATTATTACATTAATAACAACTGGAATTAAATTACCTAAATTGAATAAAACATTGCCTAATTTGGTTATTGTTTAACATTGACCAATAGCCCGTGCAATCTTGGTTATATCTGGAAAGCCATTTTAGAAGTGGAGCCGGTTATTACATTATGATAAGAACATTTATAAAAAAAGAAAAGAAAAAATCTTTAGAACATTTTGCACTCAAGAATTGCATACACCAAGACCAGGAACATGTAAAGAATGTAAACAGGGTCTTTTTAATTTCGTAATTTTTTTTAAACGTCAAGGATAAAACGTGCTTTTAGTGCTGTTAAAGAGAGTTGTCTTCACAAAACTTATTGAATCTATTCTTCCCTCTTATGTTGAGATTTTTCTCCCTGCCTCAGTGAGATGTTTGTGCTCTTTGATTCAGCCCTTCTTTAAACTGTGTCCTGAGGGACCAGTCTTGTCCTGCAACCCTGACTCAGTTGCAGAGGGACAGAATCAGACCCACTACCAGAGCATGTGTGTGAGAGTGCCAAAGCAGCAGGTTTACATTTGATGTTCTGATGTGTCAGCCAGGGTAGTGGAGGCCAGACAGCTCAAGGCTCCCTTATGGAGCTGCATATATTTAATTATATGCAAGGGAAAACATCAGATTTAATCAATGTCTTTGACTTTAATCGGAGTACCTCAAAACTACTATATAGTCTACTCTATAGTTCCAGAATATTACAGGCATAAAAGACAAAGCCTTTCTCAGTACTAACTCAGTAACTTAGTTAATCAATTTGTAGAATGGATTTAAATATGGTAAAAAAGTGTTCAATGGAGCTGAGAGTACTACAATTTTATCAATATCGAGTGCAACAGTGCCCGCCCACTTCTTCAGCCGTCTTGGGCTCCAATCCCATGAAGTGTTGTGAACGATTTAATCGAATTAAAAACTATGGGACAATATAAACTAATGATTTAAAGATGTTATTTATAAGTATGGAAACATTGGTTTGGTAAATCTTGCTGGATCATGGATATTGTAGTTCTTCACAGGACTCTATCTAGCAAGAACTCAATGTACTTCATGTGTTCACATCACAAGAAAATAGCACATGCTCTATGAAGAAACCAAGTGAGAACTCACTCCAGATGAAAACCACAGTTGTTATTCATAAACGGCCCGGATATGAGAAAACGCGTTCAGTGTGAAAAACATTTGCTTGTCTGTTTCTGAAGGGGTGCCTCTACATTTCAGCAGCAGTCTGACCCCTAATGGTGAACCAACACTATTACAATGCAAAAGGTCCAAGATGTTACAGATATTTCCAGCTTTATTGTAAAGAATTGCAACGTAACACTTTTTTTTATTTTTATAGTTGCATTTATTTATTACTCTTCATACGATACATCACTGTACCACCGCATATATTCTGAAATATATTTTCATTATAAAATAGGGATTCTACAACCAAGGTTCAGATATAGTCAAATGCTCTGAGGCATCATACCACACAAAAACAACTCATCTCAAAATGAAGCACAGGACTTCATCTGTTTTAGGTTTGTATTTCTTTTCTTTTTTTTCAGCAAATTGAATCTGATTGGGCCACTTTAATTAAGTATTTTGAAATGGAGAAGGGGTACATTAAAAAGGAAGATACTAACATTCAGAACTGTAAGATCTCTCCAAATCAGCTTGATATCTCAAACCCAGTCATAAGTGTTCCTTTTGGTCCAAACAAATATTGTGCCATAGTAGAGTGAATTGTTTTTGACATACTGTAACCATTCACGAAAGCACAGCGAATACCAAAGGCCACAAAATTGTCTGATTTGTTTCGACATTAAACCAATAAGATTGATAAAAACATCCTCCAGCAAAGGTTTGCGTTTCAGCGTGTAAGACTATGGTTTTCACAAACAAAGGCTATAGAAATATATACTGTAGAAGTCAATATTTTGCAATGCTGCATTAGTGTACATACATACATATACATACAGTACATTCCCAAGCTAGGTAGATTACTGCAAGAGACACCACACACCATTTTGTGCTACAACATGGAATCATGGCTGTCCTCAATAAAACGTCTGCCCAGAAGAGATTTGTCTGAAGCCTGAGGTATGCATAATATGCCCAGGTAACAATCATACTGTTACAATCATATATTTTTGTTATATATATATATATATATATATATATATATATATATATATATACACACACACACACATACACACACATTAATAGTCATCTTATATACAGACCACCCTCTCCTTTGGGAAAAAAACAAATATTAAACAACTAATTGTGCACATATACCAGTCCCATAATGATGATTGTTAGACTTGTAGCTTTGATTGTTAAGAAATATATATATATATATATATATATATATATATATATATTTATATTGAGGCAGTAAGCTAAATACATATCTAAAGAGTTGTACTGGCATGTGTACATGACAGTTTAAAATATTCTAAAAGGAGTGCATGGAATATGACGTGTGGGAAATAAGGGTTTCTTGGGTTGTACTCTCACTTGACAATATTTGTTATATTGCATCTCCTCTCAACATCCTAAAATGATGCTACTTTTACATTCACTCGAAGTCTTTCTTAGTGTTAACTTTGCTTCAATTTGATAAACTAAATGAAACACATAAATGCTTGCCGTGGACTACAGCGATGAATTGCTGTAGATTCACCAGGGAGTAGTTATAGAAGGGTTATGACAGTCATAAATTGTGTTGCTTACCGAACTAATACAAACCAGCCAAACAGAACTAGTAAATAACCCAGGAAAGGGTGATTTGCCCTTTTATATAAACATTCTTTTCCCATCATGCTTTTTGCTCTTATTCAGGTTTAAAAATACTACTCCGCTTTATATAAAAATGAAACTGCTAAAGTGACAGGACTTCTACTATACATCCACTGAGTATTTATATCCATGTGTCGTTTCAGGAAAAAAATAAAAAAACTACAAAGAGCATTAAATTCAAACTGAAACATTCAGAACGCACTGTATTCATACCGTACAACAACACTTTGGACTAGGTAACTTAGACTAACATATGCAACCATAGCGAGTTCGATTAACAAGCTTTTTTTTTTAACAAGGAATTTAAAAACGACAATTGCTGGATGCTACATCTCTAGCGCTACCTGACATGCTAACATGACGAGAGTGCAGAATAGGGTTGCAAAGGGAGAGACGGACTGTCCCCATCAAGTTTTTTCCAAAATGTACAGTACGTCACAGTCAGTTTACAAGACTGCTGCAGCTCTCACATCTTTATTGGACCTGAACTAAGGAGAACAAGATGCAAATGACAAAAACACATCAAATTCTCAAATATTTGATGCATTACCATGATGTGGCTCGACAGTAAATAAGGTAATCTCTTTTTCTGTGTTTAAATCAACAAGTATCACGGTGTACTTGCTTGACTATACTATAAATGTGTCTAAAATGACTATTTGAATGTACAATGCTTTATGTTAGATGCAAGAAGTTGCCTTGTGTTGCTTTTAGATACCGACTTGCAGTTTTCCACATTTCTCATCCACCTCTGAAGGAAAAATCGTTACATATCACATAATGATTAAATGACCTGTAGCTTTCTAGCAATTATTTTATATTAAGCCATGTCTTATAGACACAATTAACCATAATAAATCATTACACACTTGCTTAAAGTGCTTCAGAGAGCTTTAAAGGGATAGTTCACCCAAAAATGAAAATTCTCTGATCATTTACTGTCCCTCATCCCAGATGTGTATGACTTTCTTTCTTCAGCAGAACACAAAGATTTTTTGAAGAATATCTCAGCTTTGTAGGTTCATACAATGCAAGTGAATGGTGATCAGTCCTTTGTGTCTCCAAAAAAATAAAATAAAATAAAAATCCCAAACGAAACATGAAAGTAATCAATTATCCAAGTCTCTACTGTTTAAATCCATATAATCAGTAGTGATATGATAGATGTGGGTGAGAAACAATATTTAAGTACTTTTGTTTACTGTAAATCTCCACCACATGTGATTTTCAGATGTAAAAGTGAAAGTGGAGATTTCAAGTAAATAAAAAAGACTTACATTTTTATCTGTTTCTCACTCACACCTATTATATCGCTTTTCAAGATATTGATTTAACCACTGGAGTCATATGGATTACTTCTATGTTCCCTTTATGTAATTTTTGGAGCTACAAATATCTGATCACCATTCACTTGCATTTTATGTATCTACAGAGCTGAGATGCTAAATGGTTATATAAACATTTAATCATTTTGTTATACAGGTCGCCAATATGCATTTCCCCAAACAAAACAATACCATGACAAGTCACATAGTCTCTATGTCTTATTGTGACATCTTTATCTCTCTAAAGAGACAAAAGAAAAACTCTTTGGCCAATAGAGGCTATTTCTAACCAATCTTTTGATATCTCACTCCATTTTCAACAGTGAAGGGTAAAGTGCCAACAGCAATATAAATGCAGCCAACTTTTGTGAATACTGATCTGATCACAGTGAATACGTTCAAATGATCAGGAGGATCACAAGGCTTTAGACAACACAGGTCTTTAATCAAATAAATCCCTGCACAGTCACCGCAGCACACAAAGGAAATCATTCTCACTAAATACCACAGTCGTGGCAAAGGTGCTGGATCATTTCTGGAACCCACTTTACATTCATCAAGACACGGCCATTCCTCATTGCCACTAAGGCGGTAAATCTAGCATTACAATTTCTGAGATTATCCTTGTAAAGGGATAGTTCACTTAAAAATGAAAATTCTGTCATTATTCAGTCACCCACAAATTGTTCCAAACCTGTATAACTTTCTTCTAAAGTGATATGAGGCCCCATTTGGAAAAAAGATGCAACGTAAGTCAATGGACACATACCATACTGCAAACATCTCTTTTTGTGTTCCATTAAATAAATAAAAAAGACATTAATGTTTGTAACAACATGAGGATGAGTAAATGATAGTTCACCCAAAAATGAAAATTCTCTCAGAATTTACTCCCCCTCATGCATCTAAGATTTGTATAGCTTTCTTTCATCAGCTGAACACAAATGAAGGTCTCTAGAAGAATATTTAATCTATGTAGGTCCATACAATACAAGTGAATGGTGGCAAGAACTTTGAAGCTCCAAAAAGCACAAAAAGGCAACATAAAAGTAATCTATATGACTCCAGATGTTAAATCCATGTCTTATGAAGCAATATGATAAATGTGAAGGAGAAATAGATCAATATTTAAGTCCTTTTTTACAATAAATTCTCCTCTCTGCCCAGTACGTGGCAATATGCACAAAGAATGCAAATCACCAAAACCAAAAGAAAAACTCTTAAGACAGAAGAGAGCGATTAGGAGGGCTGGTGAAGATGGACATTTGTAGTAAAAATGGACTTAAATATTGATCTGTTTCTCACCCACACTTATATCACTTCTGAAGATATGGATTTTCAATCTAGAGTAACATTGATTATTTTATGCTGCCTTTATGTGCTTTTTGGAGCTTCAAAGTTATGGTCAACATTCACTTTCATTGTGGGTACCAACAGTGCTGAGATATTTTTCTCAAAATCTTCATTTGTGTTAAGCAGAAAAAAAGAAAGTCATACACATCTAGGATGGCAAATAAAAGTAATAAGTAAATAATGAGAATTGTCATTTTTGGGTGAACTATCCCTTCAACTCTTATGTATTGGCTTTTTTCATAGAAAGCTTTGAAGAGCTAATAGGTACCCTTACTGAAAATAAAAACAACAAAAGAGTATTATGATTTGATCTGACACTACAGTTAAAATATAGACTTGTCGATGAGTGTGCTTAAGCATGAATAGACAGAAAAGAAATTAAGAAACAGAGAGAGAAAGACAGAGATAGAGCAAGAGAGATACTAGTAGAGACTGTACAAATCAAATTCCCATTCAAACACGTTCTTTAAAAGATAGTTCACCCAATAATGGTTATACATGACCTCATGTTGTTTCAAAACTGTATGACTTTTTTCACAAAAGAAAGAAGACTAAAGGAGATGGCAGAATGTTCGCCTCAGTTCCCATTCACAAAAAAAAGATGCAATGAAAGTGAATGGTGGCTGAGACTAACAGTCTCTAACATCTCCTTTTGTGTTCCACAGAGGAAAGTCAGTTAGGAAAAACTTTTTTCAAAATGATTTTTTTATTTTAGGGTGAACTATGCCTTTAAGTGTGTCTCATCTCTCTTTCTCTCAGTCTCTCAGATGAGTCTGGCCTCTCCCTCCATCTCGGGGGGAAGCTCACAGACTCCAGTAAAGTTAATCTCTTTCCCCTCCTTCCCACCCTGACTCCCTGCTCGAGACCCACTGTCACCAGGTGAAGGGTTGCTATGTGACAGCGTGTCAGGTGATGTTCGGTGTCCTGTCCCAGCACGTCTCTCTTTCAGGTAGCCCTCGAGACGTTTAAGAATCTGTTTTGGGTTCTTCTTGGCTAAGAGCTCCACTTCTGTGCATTACAGAGCAGACAGAGACAAAATCAAGCTGCTAGCATGCCCAAGTCTATGTATATTATAAGACGGGGTCATATAACATAAGAGTTTGATGAACTATGCAGACATACTCAACCCAACACAAAGCAGTCTCCTCAGTCCACCCTGACCATTTAATTGCAAATATATATACTGTATACAGTTGAATTAAGAAGTTTACATACACATTAGCCAAAATACATTTAAACTCAGTTTTTCACAACTCCTGACATTTAATCTTAGAAAACATTCCCTGTCTTAGGTAAATTAGGATCACTATTTTAAGAATGTGAAATGTCAGAATAATAATAGAGAGAATGATTTATTTCAGATTTGATTTCCTTCATCACATTCCCAGTGAGTCAGAAGTGTAAATACACTTTGTTAGTATTTAGTAGCATTGCCTTTAAATTGTTTAACTTGGGTCAGATGTTTTGGGGTAGCCGTCCACAAGCTTCTCACAATAATTTGCTGGGATTTTGGTCAGGTTTGTAGGCCTCCTTGCTCGCACACGCTTTTTCAGTTCTGCCAACAAATTTTCTATCGAATTGAGGTCAGGGCTTTGTGATGGCCACTCCAATACCTTGACTTTGTTGTCCTTAAACCATTTTGCCACAACTTTGTAGGTATGTTTGGGGTCATTGTCCATTTGGAACACCCATTTGCGACCAAGCTTTAACTTCCTGGCTGATGTCTTGAGATGTTGCTTCAATATATCCATAAAATTTTCCTTCCTCATGATGCCATCTATTTTGTGAACTGCACCAGTCTCTCCTGCAGCAAAGCACCCCCAATACATGATGCTGCCACCCCCATGCTTCACGGTTGGGATGGTGTTCTTCAGCTTGGAAGCCTCACCCTTTTTCATCCAAACATATGTTACATGTTTGTTTCAGCAGACCAGAGGGCATTTCTCCAAAAAGTAAAATCTTTGTCCCATGTGCACTTGCAAACTGTAGTCTGGCTTTTTATGGTGGTTTTGGAGCATTGGCTTTTTCCTTGCTGAGCAGCCTTTCAGGTTATGATGATATAGGACTCATTTTACTGTGGATATAGATACTTGTCTACTTGTTTCTTCCAGCATCTTCACAAGGTCCTTTGCTGTCATTCTGGGATTGATTTGGACTTTGACCAAAATTACTTTCATCTCTATGAGACAGAACGAGTCTCCTTCCTGAGTAGTATGATGGCTGTGTGGTCCCATGGTGTTTATATTTGCGTACTATGTTTGTAAAGATAAACGTGGTACCTTCAGACATATGGAAATTGCTCCCAAGGAGAGCCAGAATTAATAATTATTATTATTATTTTATTACATTTTTCTTGGCTGATTTCTTCCCATGATGTTAAGGAAGGAGGCACTGAGTTTAAAGGTAGGCCTTAAAATACATCCACAGGTACACCTCCAATTAGCCTACCATAAGCTAATTGCCTAAAGGCTTGACATAATTTTCTGTAATTTTCCAAGCTGCTTAAAGGCACAGTTAACTTCTGACCAACTGTAATTGTGATATAGTCAATTAAAAGTGAAACAATCTGTCCGTAAACAATTGCTGGAAAAATTACTTTTGTCATACACAAAGCAGATGTCCTAAATTACTTGCCAAAAATTGCCATAGTTTGCTAATATGAAATCTGTGGAGTTTTAATGACTTCAACCTAACTGTATGTCCAACTTCAACTTCTAACTTTATATACTGTATATATACTGCGTATTTGATACTTAGAAGTGCATATATTGCATAATATAGGAAGTATGTCCATGTTGAGGGTCACTGCTATACAAAATGTTACTATGCAAAAATGCAATGCTGTTAATTTGGAACTGCAAAGAATGAGTATGATTGAATAATATTAGTACCTTTCAGTACATGGCCAGAGTCAGAGATGGTTTTCTGCTGGCTCTTCCACAGCTGGTAGAGGTGCAGGAACATTGCAACATAAAAATCATTCAGCACCGCCACGACCTGTTGCCTTCGATTACACTCCCTAGGTGACATCACAAAGAAACAAAACATTTTATTGCCATGGAAACAACTGTTGCAGAGGTATGGGGACATAAAAATTTTTAAACTGAGGGCAACTTCCCACTGGAGATAAACACAGCCACATGATTTTACAGATTAAAATCATACAATTAATACAGTACAAAACAATTCACAATAAATGTTCAGAAGTGCATTTGGAAGCACATTTTTTTTTATGACAAATTATCCTGACTTACTTGGACAGCACCTCCTCCCTGAGAGCATGCAGGGCAATTCTGGTCATGTTGATGGACATCACACTGAATGGAAAATTCTGGAGGTGTTAAAATTGAGTATTTTTGCTATCAGTGAATCATTTTGGCCAGGTTCTAATTATTATGCAAAGATATGAGAGTGTCCAACATAGTTTGCCCATGTTTGATAGTGTATTACCTGGACTGGATGTTGAGAGAGTTTGTAGATGTCTCTAGCCAGCGGTAGTATCTCTGGGTCCATGACAAAGTAGAGAGTGTGCATCAGGCCCAGAAAACCTGTTCCCCTTAGATCTGTGGCAGGGTCTGAACCTGTATGTATAACACAGACACACACACACATATTGCACAGATATAGGCCTCATTTTACTGTGGATAAAAACTCAGCAAAAAAGAAACATCACTTTATCAGGACACTGTATTTTAAAGATAATTTTGTAAAAATCCAAATAACTTTACAGATCTTTATTGTAAAGAGTTTAAACAATGTTTTCCATGCTTATTCAATGAACCATAAACAATTAATGAACATGCACTTGTGGAACGGTCATTAAGACACTAACAGCTTACAGACGGTAGGCAGTTAAGGTCACAGCTATAAAAACTTATGACACTAAAGAGACCTTTCTACTGACTCTGAAAAACACCAAAAGAAAGATGCCCAGGGTCCCTGTTCATCTGCATAAACGTGCCTTATGCATGCTGCATGGAGGCATGAGGACTGCAGATGTGGCCAGCACAATAAATCGCAATATCCGTACTGTGAGACGCCAAAGACAGTGCTACAGGGAGACAGGAAGGACAGCTGCTCGTCTACGGAGAGGCAGACCACGTGTAACAACACCAGCACAGGATCAGTACATCCGAATATCACACCTGTGGGACAGGTACAGGATGGCAACAACAACTGCCCGAGCTACACTAGGGATGCACAATCTCTCCATCAGTGCTCAGACTCTCCACAATAGGCTGAGAGAGGCTGGACTGAGGGCTTGTAGGCCTGTTGTTAAACAGGTCCTTACCAGACATCACCGGCAACAACGTCACCTATGGGCACAAACCCACATTCGCTAGACCAGACAGGACTGGCAAAAAGTGCTCTCCACTGACGAGTCGCAGTCTTTAGTTTATCATTGAAGGAATGAGCATTACACCGAGGCCTGTACTCTGGAGTGGGATTGATTTGGGGGTGGAGGGTCCGTCATGGTCTGGAGCGGTGTGTCACAGCATCATCGGACTGAGCTTGTTGTTATTGCAGGCGATCACAATGCTGTGCGTTACAGGGAAAACTTCCTCCTCCCTTATGTGGTACCCTTCCTGCAGGCTCATCCTGACATGACCCTCCAGTATGACAATGCCACCAGCCATACTGCTCATTCTATGCAGGATTTCCTGCAAGACAGGGTTGTCAGTGTTCTGCCAATGCCAGCGAAGAGCCTGGATCTAAATCCCATTGAGCACGTCTGGGACCTGTTGGATCGGAGGGTGAGTGTTAGGGCAATTCCCCCCATAAATGTTCCAGAACTTGAAAGTGCCTTGGTGGAACAGTGGGGTAACATCTCACAGCAAGAACTGGAAAATCTGGTGCAGTCCATGAGGAGGAGATGCACTGCAGTACTTAATGCAGCTGGTGGCCACACCAGATACTGACTGTTACTGACCCCCCCCCCCTTTGTTCAGGGACACATTATTCCATTTCTGTTAGTCACAAGTACGTGAAACTTGTTCAGTTTATGTCTTGGTTGTTGAAACTATTTATGTTCATACAAATATTTACACAAGTTTGCTGAAAATAAAAGCAGTTGAAAGTGAGAGGACATTTCTTTTTTTTTTGCTTAGTTTAGATACTTGTCTACCGGTTTCCTCCAGCATCTTCACAAGGTACTTTGCTGTTGTTCTGGAATTGATTTGCACTTTTCAAACCAAAGTTCCAAAAGGTTGAGCACCCCTGCACTAGATAACATTTACACTTACAAGTCTGACTTTTTGATACAAATTTTCTTTTCCCCATTGTTTGCATTCACTTTAGACATAACTCACTGTGTTTACATGAACACCTCACCAAGATGTACATTTTGGCGGAATTTGGAAACGTATTTGACCGTTCAGGCACATCGATCTCATGATGGCACGGCAGATGGCCACCTCGCTGTGGAGCTCCCCAATTCTTTTGTCGTTTTTGTTTGTTTGTCCAGTGTTTAGTAATCCTTTTCCAGTCAGGTTTACCAGGGACGAACTGCTGAACATACGGCAGCACATACGAGATAATCTATTCCTGGTTTTTGAACATTCTGACGTTTTGCTGGACATTTTAGTGGGAGGTGCAGCTGTGTTGTTTAAACACGCTATGAGATGCAGGAAAGGGACGTGAGCCGGCGCGCTGGTCAAGCTCCGTCGGCACGTGTTCGAACAGCACTGCCGAGCATTCATCTAGCAAATCTCCACACTTTTCCCAAAAAAATGGACGAATTACACCTCCTCACACGTACAAATAAGGACTTTTCAAACTCTGCTGCACTGTGCTTCACTGAAACCTGGCTGAGTGAAGCCATTCCAGACAGCGCGTTACATCTGCCGGGCTTTCAGCTGTTCGGAGAGGATCCAATCGTGGAGTTAACAGGGAAAACGAGAGATGGTGGAACATGCTTATACGTCAATGAAAGTTGGTGTACAGATGTAACAACGTTTAAGAGGATGTGCTGTCTTAATTTGGAAGCATTCTTTATTAACTGTAAGCCATTCTACTCGCTGCGGGAGTTTTCCTCTTTTATTCTGGTGTGTTTACATCACTCCAAACGCGTCTGGGAACATAGCGCTGCAACAGCTGGCTGATCAAATCAGACACCGAACAACAATACCCGGACTCAGTTATTATCATTCTTGGGGGATTTTAACAAAGCAAATCTTACACGTGAACTGCCCAAATACAAACAGCACATTACATGCCCCACCAGAGACAGGAACATACTGGATCACTGCTACACAACAATAAAGGATGCATATCGCTCAGTCCCATGTGCAGCTTTGGGCTCACAGATACGGTTACATCATACATCAGTTTCTGTGAGGACATGTGCATCCCTACTAGGACATTTTTATAATTGAACAATGATAAACCATGGTTTATAGGAAGACTCAGACAGCTTCATCATGCAAAAGAGGATGCTTACAGGGGTGGGGATAAAGTCTTGTATAATCAGGCAAGAAACACGCTGAATAAGGAAATCAGAGTGGCTAAAAGAAGCCACAAGAAATCTGAGAACCTGAAAAACAAGTTTTCAGCTAACGACCCTGCATCAGTGTGGAGTGGCCTGAAACAATTGACTAATTACAGGACTCGTAACCCAACCCTGTGGTGGACCAACGACTGACTGACAAGCTGAATGTGTTTTACTGTAGATTTGAAAGGCCCAATCTCACACCCACACCCACTTTGACCTTCACTACACACAAACACCAACACCTCCTGCACCCCCCCCCCCATCCCCCCTCCTGCTACTTAACCTGCACTCAAGATCTGTGAAGATGATGTGTTCCACGTCTTTCAGAAGCAAAAGACGAGGAAGGCTTCAGGCCCAGACGGCGTCTCACCAGCGTGCCTCCGATCCTGTGCTAACCAACTGGCCCCCACCTTCACACAGATCTTCAATAGATCACTGGAGCAGTGTGAAATCCCATGCTGCTTCAAACTCTCAATTATTATCCCTGTCCCTAAGAAAACAAAAATCACATGACTTGATGACTACAGACCTGTCGCCCTGACATCTGTGGTCATTAAGTCATTTGAGAGACTGGTGATGGCCCACCTGAGGGACATCACTGGACCCTTTCTAGATCCCCTTCAATTTGCTTATCGAGCAAACAGGTCTGTGGATGATGCAGTCAACATGGGATTGCATCATGTCCTGCAACATCTGGACAGACCAGGGACATATGCAAGGATCCTTTTTTGTGGACTTCAGTTCGGCTTTCAACACAATCATCCCAGCTATTCTCCAGACTATGTTAAACCAACTCCCTGTTCCCATGTCTATCTGTCAGTGGATTACCAGCTTCATGAAGGACAGGCAGCAGCTTGTGAGACAGGGGAAATGAACTTCCAGCACATGTACAGTCAGCACTGGTACCCCAGGTATGTGTGCTCTCCCCACTACTCTTCTCCCTCTACACCAATGACAGCACCACCAGGGACCCACTTTGTCAAGCTCCTGAAGTGTGCAGATGACACCACTGTCATCGGCCTCATCCGAGAGGTGCTATCATAACAACCTGGAGCTGAACACGCTCAAAACGGTGGAGATGATTGTGGACTTTAGGAGGAACACTCCAACATTGTCCCCCCTCACCATTCTAAACAGCACTGTGGCGATAGTGAAGTAATTCAGGTTCCTGGGCACTACCATCTCACAGGACCTGAAGTGGCAGACACACATTGACTCCATTGTGATAAAGGCCCATCAGAGGTTGTACTTCCTTCGCCAGCTGAGGAAGTTCAAGCTGCCACAGGCGCTGCTGATACAGTTCTACTCAGCAGTCATTGAGTCGGTCCTCTGCACTTCAATAACTGTCTGGTTTCAGACATCAGAAGACTGCAGAGTACAGTTAGGACTGCTGAGCAGATTATTGGTTGCCCCCTGCCCCTCCTTCAAGAACTGTACACTTCCAGAGTGAAGAAAAAGGCTGTAAAAATCACTCTGAATCCCACTCACCCTGCACATTACCTTTTTGAACTGTTGCCTTCTGGCCGATGCTTCAGAGCTTTGAGCACCAGAACCGTCAGGCACAGGAACAGTTTTTTCCCTCAGGCTATCCAGCTCATAAACAGCTAAAGACACCCCATTGAGCAATAATTATTTGCTATACACAGTTAAGTCTATTTATATTATCTAACATATCCTCTTCTGCCATTTCAAACAAAGGGAAAAAAAAAACGTTTTGCACTGTACATAACATATTGTGTTTTTGTACTTATATAATGAATCTGTTTTAGATTTGCACTACGTATGTGTGTTTTTTTGAAGGTGTGTGTCTGTGTGTATGTACTTATATGTGCAATTATATTATATATATATAATTATTTATTTTTTTTATCTATGTCTTGCTGCTGTTTTTGTATTGTTTTTTGTATTGTTGTGCATTGGAAGCTCCTGTCACCAAGGCAAATTCCTTGTATGTGTAAGCATACTTGGCAATAAATCTCATTCTGATTCTGATCTCCGCAATACCACAAGAGTTCTCGGGGACACGCGCAGGTTCAGCACACATACAGAAGCCGTCTGTCCGTTAAACAGAGTGCAGCTATTACTAGACTACAAGCGGATTATACAATTATGTGCTCTTTTTTATTTTCAACAGCAAAATAAGAATGCAGTGCTGTGAAAAAGTATTAACCCCCTGATTTCTTCTATTTCTTTGTTTTCATACTAAATAGTTTGAGATCTTCAAACGAGATATAACATAAAACAATGGCAACCTGAGAAAACACAAAATACAGTTTTCAAATATATATTTTTTTTTTATTGAAGCAAAAAAAGTTATCCAACACCTATATCACCCATGTGAAAAATTAACTGCCCCCTTAAACTTAATAGCTGGTTGTGCCAACTTCAGCAGCAACAACTGCAACCAAATGCTTCCGATAACTGGAGATCAGTCTTTAACAAAGCTGTGGTGGCATTTTGTCCCACTCTTCTTTGCAAAACTGCTTTAGTTCAGCCACATTGGAGAGTTTTCGAGCATGAACTGCCCATTTAAGGTCCTTTAAGGTCCTGCCACATCCTCTTAATTTGGTTTAAGTCAGGACTTTGACTAGGCCACTCCAAAACTTTAATTTTGTGCCATTCAGAGGTGGACTTACTGTCTTGTTGCATAATCCAGTTGCAAGTGAGCTGACATATGACACATGAGTGAATGGGCACTTAAGAGCATTTAAGTAGATTTGATTTCTTTTGCAGACCAATTAAACATTAAAAAAAAAAATATCACATGACATGTTCTGGGAAAATGTTTCTATGAGAACAATTGTAGAGATGTAGGTAAATTTGCACCAACTTGCTAATAACTCTGCACGCTGGTGTTTTCATGTTGATTGATCTTAGCTGACTGAATGGGGATTAGTTGTCACCTCAAAGTAGGTGGAGCTCTAGGCCACACCTACCGATGACGTAGACCAATTTTAGAAGCCGGTAAGACGTTTTCCTAAAGCTTTTACATACCACCGAATCAAAATGTATAAAACCTTTGTATTTGCCCAGATTTTGCTCTAAATAACATCACACCCATTCGTTCCTCAGTTTCGTAGAATTTTTAAATAATATAGTGCTGCCTTGCAAGAACTGTAATTAAATACAAACAGACACATCAATAAATTGCAGACAAACAAACTTTTCACATATACACAAACCTTGGAAGCCCACGTTCTCCCAGTGTGGTCCATAACGAGGGCAGTCTGCACGGGTGCAGGTCAGTTTTCTGTAGATTGTTTGGAGTACACGCATGTGCACTGACTGCCCATTATCCAGAGAACCTACACAATAATTAAAACAGTGACATCAAGTATGCAAGATATTTAAGCGGATACTCTGACAGCGGTCTAAACAACTTAATTGGTACATCACCTTTGGGAAGTCTTATAAACGAGACTGTAGTCATTACAACAAATTATGCAGCTACCGCATTTGTCACCTCATTTAGAGTAAACATTAACTCTACTTACACTGTGCAATGGCAAACACTAGGTCTCTCTCCTCTACTAGCGCTTTTTGTAGCCGGGGAGGACCAAACAGGAAGTGGGTGATGGCAGCAAATCCAGACCTGCGAATGGTGGGCTGAATGTTCTTCTGACAGAGGGGAAGAGATAGTGTGAAAGAATAAAAGAGAAAGGTGATTATATAGTAGCATACATAGCCAAAGATGATTTTGTGCTGTATATATTCACTTTAAACAAACTCACAAGCAGGTCTCCGAGATCAGTTGTCTGAAAATGCTGCAGTGCCTCGTTGAATGAGATCAGCGGTGAGGGAGTGAGATCCTCAGCAAGAACTATAACGGACACACCACTTACTCAAACATACTGTGCATGCATCCCTGATTCATAAGCATGTATCGTTCCTAAAATCTGCTTGTAAATATACTACTAAAAAAAATCAGATGGCCAAAAGTCTTTGAACACAACCTTCTCATTAACGGATTTAGCTAATATTAGAGAAATGAGAATTATAGAGAATTGTGTGCTATGAATTAAATTATTTTGTGTAATTATATTAAAGCCAATGGTTTTGAAATTAAAAGCACAAATAGGTGTGGTGTTCAGGTGTTCATAAACATTTGCCCATATTGTCTGTCACTACAGCACACATATTTTTTTTAAAATCGTGAATTGTGAAAATGTGCAATATTTGCACCGGTTGTGCAACTTTAGGGTACAAATTATGAATTCTCATTAATTATGTGCATGTCACAATATAATCAAAACCACACACATTAATACCTTTATCATATCCAGTCACAGACTAAAAATCACTCAAGCCTGACCTACATGTTCATACCTGAATTTAATGTAAATTGATGCCACAGTATTTAAGTTTCCCTTCCTTTAACCCTAATGTTCCTGTTGCTCAACTGCTAGAACTTGGTGCACACAATACAAAGGCCATGGGTTTGAATTCCAGGGAACACATAAACTGGTGCTTGAATGCACTTTATGTAACCCAGATAAAAACTTTTGCCAAATGAGTAAATGTAATATGTCAATGTAATATAGTTCATTTTAATAGTCATATCTGCATATATACAACACAACACATTCAATGTTTATGTGGACTATGCTCTATATATAGACATTATGCTTTACAAATATGCCAATAATTGGCCACACATCTCATCAGGAGATGCCAATGCTCCAGATTGCAGCTGACAGCAATCAGGTTTCGTAATGTATCTATTTTAGCCAGGGAGGTGATGCCATCTCTCCAGGGTAGGGGCGTATGCTTAGCCATGGTGACGTAATGCTCTCAGTATACAGGCCTTCAGGATGTTGTTTCCATGGAGACAAGGTAATTGGTCTCACCTGGTTGGATGCTCTCCAGGGCATCCCACTCCTCTTGTGCTCGCTCCACCTCCGAGCTCACCTCTAGACACACATTACACAAAAACAGAGTAAAAGTTCTGAACTACTGACATCAGTGAGTGTTTAACAATGTTTCTGAGTGAGAAAAGGATCAGTTCAACCAAAAGTGAAAATTCTGTCATCATTTACTCACACTCATGCCGTTTAAAGCCTGTATGACTTGCTTTCTTCTGTGTAAAAAAAAAAAAGGAGATGTTAGGCAGAATGGTAGGGACTGACAGCCTCATTAACCATTCACTTTCATTGTATGGAAAACAGATGCAATGAAAGTGAATGGTGACTGAAGCTAACATCCTGCCTAACATCTCTTTTTGTGATCCATGGAGGAAAGAAAGTAATATGGATTTGGATCAACATGAACGTGAGGAAATTATGCCAGAATGTTCACTTCTAAGTGAGCTATCCCTTTAAGTCATTACCTTCTATTTTAGTCTGATTGCCTCCTGCTGCCAGTGACTGTAAGAGGCCATTCTGTTTCAGGGCTGAGATCTACACATCAAAATTTCACACCATTACCTTCTCTGTTCACGCTAATACTTGCACTCACATAACAACAGAAACCAAATTTCACATCATGTGACTGTATGTTTAAGACTCACCGGGACAGTTCTGATATAAGGGATGCCACTGATATTGCCATTTTCTTTGATGCCATTACCTGGAGTGAGTCCATTCAATATCTATAAAAAACATAGAAAGGACAGAAAGCAACTTTAGCACTTAATCTGACGTAGATACTGATGAGACAGTTTCATGTGCAGTATTTTAGCAGTTGCTTCTTACAGTTGTGCATTTGGAGTGTCCATTGGTTAGATCTTCTGTCTGTTTACACTCTTGCGGTAAACCATTTAAGCCCTAAAATGGGAGAGATTTAAAAATAATTTTTAAATCATAGTCCGCTTTGGAAAAATATTCATTACTCTGAAGAGCTGCCATTTTCAAAATTAATTTATGTATTTATTTTAATTTTTCATTGCGAGTCAGAGTAAGTCTGAAATGAAGCTACATTTGAAGGTGGCACATTCTGTACAAAATTAAACAGAAAATGCAAACCGAATTTGAATTTGCACTTTCTAATAGTGCAACACACTATTTGTCCTTTCATGTTTAAGAATGTACCATTTCTGCCTAATTTCAAATAGAAAAGGAGTCAATTCAACGTTTTATTGTAAATTTCCTAATAAGTATGACGCAGCTCCATACCATTCATTTATACCTCTTCTACATGTTTTATTCTGGGCACAGATATCACACAGGAAATATCAGCATGGCGCAGTTAAACTGACAAGAGAAAAGGTCTAAATTACAAAACACACACAAATGGAAATACGATTTTTTTTGTATTTAAGTTCTCCCTTTTTTAGGTAATTTATTTTTAATTAATACAAGCCCATATTAAGGGGGGGGTCCCTTTTTTCGGTCATTTATTTTTAATTAATATGACCCAATGTTTCAAAAGCAACACAGATCATGTCCTTGATCAAACCATATTCTTGAAAAGTGCTATGGCAGTATAAAATATATTGGTGTAGTATAGTGAAGTGTAGTGTAGAATAGTGTAGTAATATTGGAGTGTAACATAAGTATGGTGTTGTTTATTAGGCAATAGTTTAGTGTCATAGTGTCACAGCATGATGTACTGCAGCATATCGTAGTGTAGTACAGTATAGTAGAGTATAGTGCAGTATAAAATAATATAGCGAAGTACAGTATAGTACAGAATAGTATAGTATAGTGTTGTAGGCTACAGTATTGTATAGTAGTGTAGTGCAGTATACTGTATAGTTTATTATACAGTATTATAATGTAGTGAAGAATTGTATAGTATAGTATAGTGCCCCACAAAGCTACAAAGCAGTAACTATGGCATCACTGAAAGTAAGAAAAATGTTTTAAAAGTTTTTTGATTGTCCAGCCAAATGTGGATTATAAGTAGGATGGCATTTTAGTGTCATGTCAAAATAAAAATCAATGCTTTTGAAAATAAGTCATAGTAGCATTATGAGAATTAAGTCGTAATGTTTGAAAAATATAGTCAAAATTACGGGAATATATTGTGAGGAAAGTAACATCTAATTGGTGTGGTGGACAACAACAACGTGCGTCTGTCTTTACATACAAAATACACCACTTACCATGGAGATAACAAATGGTATGAAAATTTGTTGCCAAGTTAGCCAAGCTGAATTTAATGTAGGAAGTTTTTAAGAGTTCTCCGTTCATGAATGATGTGTGCATTAGTACAAGAGTTTTCAACCTGTGGGCACCTGTCAAGGGAGGTGCGAGAATATAGGCTTACATAAAGTGGCTGTGAGGTGCAAAACAAAACAACAAATCATAAAACACAACGGCAAGCCAGAAAACGAAACGGCAAGCCAGAAAACGATATGGCAAGCCAGAAAACAAAACGGCAAGCCAGAAAACACAACGGCAAGCCAGAACACAACGACAAGCCAGAACACAACGAAAAGCCAGAAAACACAACTACAAGTCAGGAAACACAACAGCAAGCCAGAAGACAATGCGTAAGGCACTAAAAGTCCACAAACTAAACATTGGTGGCACCCAATCGTTCATTCAACTGACTTACATGTTCTCACCTAACACATACTTTTATTAAAATAAATTCAAAATGATAAATTTACTTTCATTCATTTGTCTTTCAGATAAATGTTCCGGTTGCTGCCAATGAATAGACTGACTTACATTAGGTGAGATTTTCCCAGTCAGTCCAATATTATGGTTACAGTGTTCAATTATTTTAGAAAAACATCACTAAAATGAATCAAGATGTTATTTTTACATTCCAAAGGTTGTAGTTCCTGTGGTGTGAATTACTAATGTTTTTTTGTGATTTATTTAAATAAATACATTTATTGAATATTGCATTTGTTTAATTGCACATGCTGGGAAATCTCACCTAACGTAAGTCAGCCTATCCATTAACATCTTACTACAACATTTAGAATCTGAAAATAATACCTTGATGAATTTCAGAGTACATATAATTGGACATGCTGGCAAAACTTAATATGTAGTAAGTTAGCCAACACACTGGGAGCCTACTGCAACCTTTTGAATGTGGAAATCCTTTTTTAATAAGTGTTTGTTGCATTAGAATGTCAAGTCAATTGAATGAATGTTTGGACACCACGGATATTTAAGTGCAGTTTGTGGATGGTCTTTTATTACGGTCCCTTAAAACCAGTATGAGGATATTTGACCTTTAACTAACTTTATCCAGATCGCTCTTCTTGCTCTGTGTTATAAAGTGTCCCATTACTGTTTTACTGAGTGAGAAACCACTCTAAATGATTCAGTTTTCAGTTATTAAGTTTTGGCATGGATTTTGACATAATCAGTGAACCGGTCATGAAGAAAGGGCTAGGTAACCTCCACAGCTCACAGCCAATCAGGTCAGAAGATATAGTTCCTACCCTACCCTACCCTTTCTTTTTCGACTCACTTGATGTTGTGTTTCCGGACATGCCTTTATTTTTTCTGATTTGCTCATTTGTTTTAGGATTTGCTGTTGTGGGTTTTCTTGTTGTGTTTTCAGAAATGTTATTTTGTTTTTGGATTTGTTTTGTTTAGCAACTCACCACCACAGTACTTAAAGTCAGAGAAGCAGAAAATAACTGCATAAGCAACAGAATAAGCATCACCCATGCACGAGCGGGACTGCGTGAATGTCTGTCTGGTTCTTTCTCTTGAAGAAATTCAATTTCCTATATAACCGCTGCAGTGTCCGGATACTAATAATAACTCTGTGCTGATGTGCCAAAAGACCAATGATTTATTTATTGCTAAATCATATCCTTAAGTATGATTTAATTAAATCGTCCATATCTATTTCTTGCATTAATTAAGCTGTTGACTTGGTGTCCGTTCTATCTGTTCATTATTTTTAGTATATTCACACATTATGCTACTTTAATCTTATAAAATTACAACTTTATTCTTGAAACTTATTCTCATAATACTATGACTTTATTCTCAAAATCTTAGAATTTTGTTTTAATGTGGCACTAAATCGTCATTGTATATAAGAGACACGATATCTATCACAATAAAAAAAAATATACTAAGCCTAGTTACTGCGTTTTGCCTTTGCAAGGGAGTCAATTACAGCAGAGAACAGTTCTGGCTGATAGTCCTCAAGGTAAGGATGTCATACATACCTCTGTATGTACTGCAACTGCAACGACCCCTTCCATGACATGAGACCACTGTTTCGCCGTCCTCCTACTGTCCACTCATCCAGTGGACTAGGCCAATCGTCAACACTGTCCATTGGATGCACATGGTTCTGCAACCTTTTCCCCACAAGCACTTGTAAAGCATTCAGAAACACCTGCTGTCTTTCCAACAGGCCTGGATAAAGACTGACACAGTAGCAGCACTTTCAGTGGCAAAGCATTGTTTAATTGTGATTCAATTAATAGTAGATAACAGACTTGGGCCAATAAGTATAATTTTGTTGAATAATATCAAGCCCGGGGTTTGTTTTTAGTGGGAGAGCTTAGTGCACCAAATTGTGTATCTTGATGGCCTTGTTGAGGATGGATTTCACAAGTTCAGTGAGGGCTGATTGAATTGGGCCTGGAGAACTGGCTATGCCAAGTCAATGTGTGAGTGTTAGGCTTTCTTTACCTGTGCCGAGATCACCAATATGAGATCAGAGCATGAAGAGATGTACTTCAAAGGTGCATCGTAAGAGGAACAGAAATCAGGAGTAGAATACTACAGCTGGGATATGAAGCTGTATATGATGGTGTTTCTGTGTAGAGGACAAAGTCCCTGATGAACGAGTTGCAGGGTCAGCAGCTTTCTTCTCACACACCTTCCAGTGGTCTTTGGTAGAGAGGTACATTAACACCCGAACACGTCTGTGTTGAGGACACATTCAGTAAGTGAAACAAAATACAATTAGAACATTAAAATTGTGATTAACACTTCAAAATGCATATGCATTGCAAACAACAAGATCTGCTCAAATATACACGCATGTACTCTCCAGCTTTATTATTGAACATTATTATTTGACCACAGAGATAACTGAGCAACGCAAAGAAGAGCTGCACAGGAGAGCAGCATCCGAAAAGGGATGACGTCATCTGATCAAGACCGCATCTTTCTGAGACAGAAATAAATGGAGGGCAATGATACCAAGACCGATTATTACTTTTAACGTTTCAAACGCTCCCTTTTGTTTTGTTTTGCAATCTATTGATTGTGCAGAAAGGGTTTATACAGCGGGACGTGTTTCATTGATAAGCAGAGAAAGAGGAGAGGTGACGTCATCTCCATCCTGACTCACAAAACCTGAACTAACCAAACAACAATAAAAATAAAAAAAACATCAGAAACCTCAAAGCCAAACGCACTGATCGATAACTAATGTTATATTCAATAAAAGCTGCATTTGATTTTATGTAGGAGCGACAAATGCTGCACACCACGAATCTATGACAGCATCCAGTGAACTGTCAAAAACATCAAAAGACCTCTACAAATGTTATATGAGATTATTTTGACGCGAATTTCACGTTAGGAATTTGTTAATCCAGCTATAATGATTCAATATTCAAATTGAATGTATTTCTGTGATGCTAATAATAATAATGATAAAGAACAAATAGAAAACTGACCAACTTGCTCACATAATGACAGTTATTTCCGACACAAATAACGGTACATTCAGCCCTCCTGCTTATCCCTGCCTCTCATTGCAAGTTAAATAGACAACACGTGCCTCCGCAGTTCCTGTAGTTGTTTCTGTTTAAAAGCAGGCATCTGCTGTTAACGGTCTTATTTCAGTCCGTGACTGAAGCCGCTGTCTCGCGAGCAGCTCGCGCTAAACTGCCTCAATCTTTTTGTGCTCTCGCTTCTAGCTTGGCTAACTTGGATATAATAAGTCCTTCTGCCAGAGAATATCAGCTGAAACGTATAAACAATATGGCATTGTCTTTCCTAGCTGCTAATTGCGCATATATATCGTTGCTGGAATGATAGGAGTGAAATATTAGTTGTAATGTTTTACCTCGGCTTCTCTCCCTCCAATCTCGGACTCCCTTCCCCCTTTCCACAGTGACTGAAACGGTGCCTTATGGGAATTGTGGTTCTTCTACTGTAAATAGACTTCCGGTACTGTAGGGAAAGCAGTGGCTCTCTAATGTTCTTATTTGGGTACTTGATATGAGATTTATGAACTTAAACATGCTATTGATAATCTAAATTCTTGTGTCATTTTCACACATGCATTTTTTTTTAACGACATCATATTAAGAGAATTTAATTTTCACACCACATAAACAACAAAAGCTTAAAGGGTTAGTTCACCTAAAAATGACAATTCTCTCATCATTAATTCACCCTGATGCCATCCCAGATGTGCATGACTTTATTTCTTCTGTGGAACACAAATGAAGGTGTTTAGAAGAATATTTCAGCTCTGTAGGTCCTTACAATGCAAGTGAATGGGTGCCAAAATTATGATGCTCCAAAAATCACATTAAGGCATCATAAAAGTAACCCATTAGACTAATTTCTGTTTAAATGCATTTATGCCTACTCTGAGCAACATTAAACAGTCTGTGTAAAGGCATCTAAGTGCCAGATTAAATGCAGCTTCTGTGTTTCGGTTTAAGGAAGTGACTTCTTTGTTCCTTGAACATTTCCTGCTAGTTGTCAAACTCATTCAAATCAACAGCAGGAGGTGCTTCATTCATTGTGACACGATTAACATTACTAACAATAACACGATTGTCATAAAATATCTTTATTAAAATGTGCACCATGTTGTTTGGTGGCTGGATGCTCCCTGTATGCCTGGAACTAATGGAAATTAAAGTGTTTACACCTTGAAAAAGCAAGCTAAAATGAACACATGAACAGCTGCAGTAAAGCGAGACGGCTGGATACATGCAGCAGGCCAACTGAAAACTGCAGCACATGTCTTGTATAGTAGGTGAATGACATTTTTGCCAAATAATTGTAAGTTTGAGAGTTAGAGCTCTAAAAGTGACTATAGATCGCACCCACTGTTATGAATAAAGCTGTGCAAGTCATTTACTATAACATTTAGTCATTTAGCAGATGCTTTTATCAAAACGACAATGAAACAAAAAATAAATCCTTGCCTTGTCCGCACTTTTCACACAGACAGATTTATTGAACTGCTTTATTGATTATAATTGGAGCGATCCAACATTCCCGATCTTTCCACTGAGGAACTAATTGTGAGCATCTGAAGTATGATGCAGTTTCATCACCTCTTGCATATACGCTCAGTATCAACAACATGTCTGGATAAGTAACGTCAAGTAATCATTTGATGTTCTTTGAGAAAATATGCTAATTCAGAGCCTTATTTAAAGGATAAAAGTAAGGATAACAGAAATGCTTAAGGGTCAGTTTCGTTCTAATTCCTGTGTTATTATTTACATCCTTGAAATTGTCTATATTGATTCATATTATATATTCATGTAAATTGTATCCTAAAATCATGATGTTGAATTGAAAAATGAATGTCTATGTTATTACAGTTCTGTACACCTCGAATATGAATGCCAAAGTTAGAAGATAACTACATTGACAAGCAAAGGAAAGATTTAGCTAGTTTTTTTTTTAACAATGATTTTCTAAGAAAAGGGTTTAAGTGGAAACCTATTTCATACTGAATAAGAATCCAGTCTGCATAGCTTACTCTAATGGATCCATCCCAATGCCTGCAGTTAAAAATATTTAAATTCAACATGTGTCTTTTCAGAAATCTCTCCTAACTATGAATGATGAGGGGTCATTTACAAATCTACTGCTTTGAAACACATTCAGTATAATCATATATGGCCCACTGCGTTGGAAAATTTGAAGGACATTAGGGATGGAAGGACAGGCCCACCTTTGGCCAGAACACCAGTGTTTACCTCATTTCCTGGTTTCTGCGATGTTGGACCAAACGGGCCTTAAACGGTTCCTCAAACACATGCGAATGGCCAAACACCTGCTTGCTCTGGCAAACTCTGGCTAATCCACTCCAGATGACAAGACATTTTATGAACCTCAGTTCCTCATTGTAATCAGCATCACATTCCCTAGCTGGCGCAGTTTGCTTGAACATTTGCGAGACGATAATGGGCATAACTGACTCAAAATGTTGTTTATGTAACTGGCTGAGTGGCCTGCCAAAGTTTGTTGATGAAGCTATTTCCTGTATTTCCTTATTCATCCAGCACATCAAGGCATCGTAATTTATTATCCTTCTTGAGGCAAGGGTGTAACATTTTTGTAAGAAAATGACACCAATGAACAACAAAAAAGACTCATTCTCTTTGTAATTTCAATAGTTTTATTGTAAACTAATTTAGCAGACGTCCATTTTCAGGGTAATGCAATATTATTAACTTAAAATAAATATTTTTTTTTACAAACAGTGATAAAACTGGAACTAGAATAACAGCCCAAGAATAATAGTGAGTTGAGGAGTGTTTTGCATTGAAAAGCAGAAGCATATGAATGAGCGAAAGGAAGTGTGAGTCACATATTGGAGCTCACAGAGGAACTAGACTGACTTTCGCTGATCTGAATTTACTGTACATTCTGGTTTAAATGAAAACTGTTTACTGAGTTATAACCATCCTGTGCATTCAAAAACTTGTTGACAGCATTACTTGTTGACACAGCTATTCTATTTCATGGATTCACACCACTTTGGTCAACCATATCCAACTTTGTATCTCAGGAAATTGTCTGTTGTGGGAGCTTGCAGTTAGGCTGTACTTGAAGCGTCTTCAATATTTTATAAGTGCTGGCTGTTCCTAAGAATGGGTGTGGTGGTTTTGAATAGATAGAGCTCGACCCTGAAAGAAGTCTGCCATGGTTGTCATCAGTGATTTTAAGGTATGAGTGTGAATATTAGCAGGCGATGGCTGCTTCCATACTGACATTGGATGCCATTCTGTGCCTGAGGTGGTTTGCAAAATCCACCTGGGTCTGCGAGAGTACGCGGTTGATGACGGTCTTTGGGATCCAACCCTGAATAAAGGAAAGCAGGGACAAACCAGGCATTAGAAATTACACTGAATAATGTTGGAAATGTGCCATAATTACAGTACATCTATAGAAGCTTAGTATCTTTATTGATGTAGATCGACATAAAGAATTAGTTACTCAAGAGCTTCCTTCAGGTCTTCCTGGGAAGTTCCTATGAACGAATTTGGAAACAGTTATTATGACTTGTGTGATTTTGTTGGAATAAACTGGGCGCGATTGGTAATTTCACATTCCTTTATTTAAATCTCATTTCCAGACAAACACGTGAACGTTTTTGAGCTATAGCAACAAAATGAAAAAAGGATGCATGTTAAGTGTGTAACTGATGCTTTAGCTTTGTATTTTACAGGCTGAAGAGAATGTTTGAAAATGTAGCTGTCACACAAGCCAGTACGCTCATAAAACTGCACACAAATTGTGTACAAACTAAATTGTTCAGTCAATATTCACAATTAAATCTTAATTATGACCAAAACAAATTTGATTCCACCATAATTCTTCAGATGACACATCTCCAACTTCAAAGGTTTAACCCTAAATCAGAGTTTCCCAGTTGTAAATATGATATTATGGTGGCATTCTTGTGCTCTTATCCAGAAAACATTACAGCTGCTTTTACTGAGAGGACAATTAAATCGACTCACCTTAAGGTCTAAACTGAGCAACCAGGTAAACTTTGTCTTGTTGGGATCATGTGCACTTGGTCGCATCACAATACAGGTGGGTCCATTCTCAGCTCTGCGAAAATAAGAACATGTGGATTAGATTTGTTGTTAGTTCGTAGAGGTCTCAGAATAATTCATTGCAAAGTGATGTCAAAGTTGTTATTTTAGTGGAAAGTGGCAAAAATGTAGCTACATATATTGTTTTAGTTTTTTCTACCTCACAAACCCTTTCTGCTCAGGCATTCCAGCGTGTTGAGTGGACATCCCTGCCAGGAAGCACGTAGATCCCCTGCGCTTGGCACAACGGACACTTACAAAGTCTCTTGGGCCCACCACATTCCCAGGCATTTCTGCCGAAACCTCATGTGTTATCATAGTATTCTCACCAATTTTCTGAAGTATCTGAAGGAGAGAGTGACCAAAGTTGCATTGAATAACAAATATCTCTTATATCTGCAGCAGTATGTATAAACGTTAAATGATGATGGAGGCTTGTGGGTAAGATACAATAAGATATGCACTTCCTTCCTTAAATGTACAGTGACTATAAATGCACATTGTGGTAAAGTCTGCAGAACTGGATTCCAACAGTTTTTAGATTGGATTGCAGACCCATTGTTTAGTCTTTTATTAGAATAGATTGCATTAAAACTTTGTGTTTTCAACTTACCTTGACTTGTTTGACATTGGGGTTCCACTCTCCCATTTGTTCCATGTTATCCACCAGCTCTTCATACAGATCATCTGTTTGCTGTTCCAGAACCACCTCCAACTTGAAAACCTTACCAATGTCTGGTAATACTTTACTCAGCACCTTATCCCCATTTGCCTAGTGCGAGAAACCCACATACACACTGTTCACACACAGAAATCTGTACATTTTTCCAGTGTTAGGCAAGCTACTCAAAATATGTAGCTAGTTAAGCTACCAACTACTCAACAGAAAAATATGTTAAGCTAAGCTAAAAGCTACAGTTCAGAAAAAGTAGCAAGTTCCAATACAAGCTACATGCCAAAAGTAGCTTGCTACATTTAAGCTACTTCATTTTCTTTCAACCGAAGCTGCACAGCATAGACAAAGCACCTAAAAGACATAGTCACATGACGTTTATCAAAGCCATGATACAGTATATAACAGATTAGTGCAATACAGTTTACAAGTATACAGTAGGTGCAATACATATGTGCACGTAAAAAAACAAATTTATATTTAGACATTCTACCTCTACAAACCCATGTTTAACATGTAAAATCACAATTTTTACATTTTATTTTATTTTTCACATTCTACTAATACAAACTGAAGTTCAATATGAAAAATTACTATTTTTAAATTGACATTTATATATATATATTAAACGCAATTTTATTTTGTGCATGCATGCACACATCTGGGCAATAGTTTGATTTCTGATGTTATCAAATGGTAATACATAGTACTTTGATACTTCAAAGAATAATGTTACTACCATGGTAATTTGATATATGATAACCATATTCATATACTATTGTATTTACATGGTGCTTCAAAGTATTTAAAAAATACCATGGTACTTCGCTATATTACCACATTCATATACCATTGTATTAACAGTGCATCCAGGTAACGGTAGATGTCCAAAAAACATGGTCATGTCATGGTACTTTTTAAAGTGTTTTCATGTAGGCTAATAATTGTTTTGATACTGTTTTGGTTGGAATATTTCTTAACATGCAGAAGTCGTTCACAAGCTGCACACTTATTGAACTTAATAAAGGTTTAATTTCGATTGACTGACTGAAGATCCACTGCAACCAGCTTTATCTTTAATTGCAGTGTTATAAAATATTTAGTTAGCTTGTTGACAAGTGAGAGCATGCACAAATGATTCAGCAGCGTGAGCGCAAGCTTCCTGAGTCATTCAGATTGAATCTCGAACCGATTCAGACTGCTTTCCTATCATGTGTGACCAATTCATTGTAAAGAACCAACTCAAATGAGCAATTCATTTGTGATCAGACATCTTTAGTTCTGATTCAAAACTTCCATTAGTAAACACCACGTACAAAGCATGATGTAGCGGTGTAGCTTTTGTCAACGCTACACTGCTACCTTATCAAAAATATAGCCTGGCTACTGAAAAACGGCTTGATTTAAAAACTAGCGAAGCTAGACAGCTAATGCCATCACTGCATTTTTCAAACATTTAAAGGCATGTATTTTACCAGAGGTGAACCTCGTTTCTTGAGTAAAAAAAAAATCATAATAATCAATAAGAAAACATGACCAAAATATTACCATTATGTATCTTTAGCCATACAAGTATCAACTAGCAACAAGCTAAGCTAAAAGAGAAAAAGTGAAAAAGCTTAACAAGTGAAGTTTTCTTTTCTATGTTGACGTATTTCCTATTGAAATGGGGGATATCAGGGTATATTGCTTGACTACTTTTTTAAAATATCCAATAGAGCTGTTCAGGTTTTAGTCCAAAAACCTGGAAGACAATTAGCATTTTCGAACCATGGGTTCCCTCAGTATTTTCCTATGCTTTTTTATTTTATTTTATTTTATAATGGCAGTTTTGGATTTATGAGTGTAAATATAAGGTCTGTTGTAAACATTACTTGAAGCTACTTAGCTCAATAGCCTTTACTTTATTTCACAGCCATAAAACATGATTTGCTACTTGCTATTGCTTGTCAGAAGTATGTGGTATTAAGGGGGAGGAACATCTTGGTCAAGAGAGAGTATTTGATTGGAAACATTTTGTAAATGCAAGATAAATCAGCAATATTTTTGGTCCGTTTTCCCGGAATAGAAAGAATGCACATTTTAAATGTTTTATCTTCTAAAGATAGTTTTGGTCAACTTTTATTTATAATGGTTTGGTGACACCAGTTTCAAAATGCTGACATTGCTAAAACTTACACTCTCAATCTCAGTTTGCCATCCGTCTTGGTCACTGAGGATGCTGATGGACTTCTGCAGAGCTTCCTGTCCCTGCTGCACATAACACTGCTCAGCGTCACTGTATGGTTCCTCTGCAATCCGGCTGCCTGTGCAAACAAACAAACATGATCGTCTAAGAAAACAAACAATAAATAAATACTGAATTTTTACATTTTGTGAGGAAAATGCAAATGCTGCTTGCCCATTACAAAACATCGCCACGATGCTTGTGGTGAGTTGCTAGGCTTTTGCTAGTTGCTTTTGCTAGTTGCTAAGGTGTTCTGCATGGTTGCTAGTACATTCTGTGTGGTTGCTAGGTAGCTAGGCATTGTTAAGGTATTTAGAGTGATTTTTAGGTTGTATTTTAAGAAGTCAAAAGAGCCCACCACTAAGTCTTTATGATATTCTGGTCCCTACTTGGGTCCCTCACTCAATGTAAGTGTATGTTGTTGTTTTTCTACCCATTTTAGCATCTGGGAGGGGAAAAAAATGTACCTGAGATCGCAGTACACCTGTCCCCAACAAGCCTCATGATTTGAGGTAGCGCTCGTGTTAATACTTAGGGTTTCTTTCAGGATACTGAAACAACTCCGACCCAAAATATGAACAATAATGGCAATAACCTGACATATATGTAATAACATGCATAACATCTTTAGATGAGGGCAGTTAGGGCTGCTCTACTGCCTTTACATGTACAGTTAAAATTTACAGTGTTTTTCAGCTTTGAAATGGTTGAGTGAAGTTTGCTTACTAAGCAGGGAGCTCCTTCTTCTGATATGATGAATCCAGGCACTGGGTCCAGGTCCAGAAAGCTTGTTCAACTCATGGTGGATTGCAATCATTGCATTCTTCCTCAAACCTGATTGTAATAAAAGAGAAAAACATATAAATGTGAGTGCATAGTGACATATTTGCAAAACTACTGCTTATTATATCATACAAACATTTTACTAATACATTAGTTAACTTGTGGAATAATGAAATACAACTCCTTACCTGTCATGTTTCTCATGTGCCTGTAAGAAATGCCAGCGCACAGTTTGAACGTTGCAGGCAACATTATTGAATTTGTCTTGACGAATGAATGAATGACAATACTTGAGAATGAGAACTGGAATCTGAAGAGCAGCTGGCTGTTTCAGCCCCTATATAGCCCCAGCTGGTCAAGGCCATGGGCTTGTCACCTCGCAGATAAAACTACACCATCACTCAACTCACGGGGCGACCCTGTGTGTCAAGGATGTGCAACGAACACAACGGCCTATCTGTTACTAGTGTAAACACGTTGTTACAGATAACAGGCTGTGCCTGAAGACAACCCACACAGAACACTGGTCGGTACACTTAAGTTTCTCTGATTTCTTAGTTTTTTTTCTTAGTTTTTTTTCTATTTACAACAAACTGATAAGGACAATTAAACTTATCTTCAGATATATTTTAGGATATACAGTAATGGAAAACTCTCAATATGACATGCTTGGTTCTAGCACAGCTTTAGGTCAGAAGGTCAAGTTTACAATGTGACAGATCATCAGGTAAACATGTCAAATATCATCACAACTTTAAGGGGACAAATACAATGACATCATTACTTTGTGACATCCCAAATGGAAACTACAATGCTTCTGGATAATTAGGACTTTTGAAGAAATATGATGTATGCTGTAGGCTAGAAACTTTGTGAACCCCATACATTGGCTCCATTAAAGTATTAAGCCATGCTTGAAATGTATGAATGAGGTTGCATTATGTAAAAAATTATGAAACGGTGGTTATTTAAAATATTTAAAAAAAAACAGCACAAACACACTTTTCAAGCAAAACATGTCACAAAAAGAAACTTGTTTGGTTTCAACCCAGATAGCAGACATGCATCTTCGAGATGCATGCTTAAAGGAATATTCCGGGTTCAATACAAGTTAAGCTCAATCGACAGCATTTGTGGCATAATATTGATTACCACAAAAATCAGTTTTGACTTGTCCCTCCTTTTCTTTAAAAAAAAGTGGGTTACAGTGAGGCACTTACAATGGAAGTGAATGGGGGACAATCCGTAAATACTCACTGTTTCAAGAGTATTGCCACAAGACATAAAGGATATGCGTGTAAACATGATTTTTGGTGTGATAAAATCACTTACTAACCTTTCCTGTGTAAAGTTAGACAATTTTACAACTTTGCTACCATGACGATGTAATGTCAACAAACCCTAAAACCCTAAAATGACTGTAAAAATTACAATTTAAACAAGTTTACAACTCAAATAACACATGGATATCAACAGAAGAATTAATGTAAGTGCTTCTATAAAATTATAAGCTTCAAATTTCTGCTTTTTAACCCCACACAAATTGGCCACATTCACTTCCACAGTAAGTGCCTCACTGCTCCAATTTGGCATTTTATAAAGAACAGGTGGGACGAGTCGAAAATAATTGTTGTTTTTAATCAACATTAATCAAAAAATGGTGGCAGCTGAGCTTAACTTGTATTGAACCCTGAATATTCCTTTAAGAGCGTTTCATCTGGAAAGCATTGCCTTCTAATGAACATCTGCAAAACATCTTAAAATAAAGCAGATTTCCAAACATTACAAATCAAATTATAAAAGACATCAGAAGACTGTCTCATTGAATCCAAGAGGAAACGTCTAATAGACGCATTGCAGATGAGCAAACACCCTAAAAACTTTGTCCTTCAGATGTAAACACACACATCAAATAGACATCTGGCTGATGTACGTGACGTGCTATCTGGGAAATTATTTATTTGGACACTTTCTGGTTGTCAAATGTTAGTGGGACATGTTCATATTTAATGTGATGAACTACACCTGTGGTTACTCTGCTAAAACACCAGTGGGAACTCATACTTGGGAATAGCTAGTTAAAATCAACTGAAAAATGGCTCATGCTGTGCAATGACATCCATACATACAAATGTGACCAAATACTTTTTGGGGGCACATTGTCACCACTTTGGCAAAAGTGGTGTCACTGACGGAGATGCGAGTCTGGACTGTAGCAACACAATCACAAGGGAAGTCGGCATGTTGTTTCCGAGAGTTCTGGTATCCTAGGATCGGCCAATTTTTGCCGACACATTGACAAGCACCATCTCCAATCAGACATTTTTGCATCCACTCTAGCGTGTTTACCTTCTCTTGTGTCATGACCAGAAGCTTGTTGCATCTCATGTTAAAACCAGAAGTAATTATAGCCACACATTAGGAGAGCGATTCGGAGGTTGCATTTTTCCCTCTTACATTACATTTTTACTCCACTGATGGTTAGGTTTAGTTTTAGATTTGGTTTGGCGGGTACAGTTTATAAAATATGCATTCCTCTAAACGTATTACAGCCTAAAGTTACAGCTGAAACCAACTCGCTTCACAACACGCTTTTGGCGCCCCTCTGTGGACAATACACCAGGAAAATGGAGCTCACATGTGGCCACACGCCAACAACATTTACTACTTTGGCCACTGGGGGCAGTGTTTCCAATATCAGTTAGCACAGACTGGTTTCAGCTAAGAAAAGTCAACCTACTGTTTCCATTGTCACAGTCTTCTGCAAATCCAGGCCACATCTTGCCACAGAGCACACCCATATCAATGCTTTGACAAATCAATGACAACATAAAAACCACAGTGTATTCCTGCATAAAAGAGTGATCCGCAGCCTTGGTCTCAGCGCCAATGGAAACTTTCCTAGTCTTATGAAAATATTGGTTTAATGACTCTCGGTTTCAGACTGACGTAAAGTCAACTTGTTCAAGAACATTTCAGCAATATCACGTGGGGGAAAGTGGTTTTATGAGTGGAATTACCTTAACCCACAACCCTCAGAATGTCCCTCAGAATAATTTATACTTTAGGCCTTAAACTTATCAGATCACCTTCTCCTCTTAAGTGGGGAAACCTCAGCCACAGAATGTTGAAATGAACAGTTGTAAACCAGAACCATTTTAACCAAAAGAATTAACATTTTCTGTCTACACATTATTATGTGTTCATTTAAAGGGAAAGTTTATCCAAAAATTTTAATTCTCTCATTTTACTAATCCTCATGTCATCCCAGATGTGTTTGACTTTCTTTCTTCTGCTGAACACAAACAAATATTTTTAGAAGAATATCTCAGCTCTATAGACCCATACAATGCAAGTGAATGGTGAGCAGAAAATCTCATAGCTCCAAAAATCTCATAAAAGGTAACATAGAAGTAATCCATATGACTTTAGAGGTTAAATCTATATTTTCAATAGTGAAATAATAGGTGTGGGGGGGAAAAAAAAGATACAAATTAAAAAATTTTTAACTCCAAATCTCCACTTTATCTTTTACATCTGAATGTCACATGTGGTACCTGTTTAGTTTCACTTTCACATCCGGAGAAAGGTAAAGTGGAGATTTAGAGTAAAAAATTTGTTTCTCACCCACACATATTTTAACTCTTCCAAATACAGTGAGGAAAATAAGTATTTGAACACCCTGCTATTTTGCAAGTTCTCCCACTTAGAAATCATGGAGGGGTCTGAAATTGTCATCGTAGGTGCATGTCCACTGTGAGAGACATAATCTAAAAAAAAAAATCCAGAAATCACAATATATGATTTTTTAACTATTTATTTGTATGATACAGCGGCAAATAAGTATTTGAACACCTGTCTATCAGCTAGAATTCTGACCCTCAAAGACCTGTTAGTCTGCCTTTAAAATGTCCACCTCCACTCCATTTATTATCCTAAATTAGATGCACCTGTTTGAGGTCGTTAGCTGCATAAAGACACCTGTCCATCCCATACAATCAGTAAGAATCCAACTACTAACATGGCCAAGACCAAAGAGCTGTCCAAAGACACTAGAGACAAAATTGTACACCTCCACAAGGCTGGAAAGGGCTACGGGGAAATTGCCAAGCAGCTTGGTGAAAAAAGGTCCACTGTTGGAGCAATCATTAGAAAATGGAAGAAGCTAAACATGACTGTCAATCTCCCTCGGACTGGGGCTCCATGCAAGATCTCACCTCGTGGAGTCTCAATGATCCTAAGAAAGGTGAGAAATCAGCCCAGAACTACACGGGAGGAGCTGGTCAATGACCTGAAAAGAGCTGGGACCACCGTTTCCAAGGTTACTGTTGGTAATACACTAAGACGTCATGGTTTGAAATCATGCATGGCACGGAAGGTTCCCCTGCTTAAACCAGCACATGTCAAGGCCCGTCTTAAGTTTGCCAATGACCATTTGGCTGATCCAGAGGAGTCATGGGAGAAAGTCATGTGGTCAGATGAGACCAAAATAGAACTTTTTGGTCATAATTCCACTAACCGTGTTTGGAGGAAGAAGAATGATGAGTACCATCCCAAGAACACCATCCCTACTGTGAAGCATGGGGGTGGTAGCATCATGCTTTGGGGTGTTTTTCTGCACATGGAACAGGGCGACTGCACTGTATTAAGGAGAGGATGACCGGGGCCATGTATTGCAAGATTTTGGGGAACAACCTCGTTCCCTCAGTTAGAGCATTGAAGATGGGTCGAGGCTGGGTCTTCCAACATGACAATGACCCGAAGCACACAGCCAGGGTAACCAAGGAGTGGCTCTGTAAGAAGCATATCAAGGTTCTGGCGTGGCCTAGCCAGTCTCCAGACCTAAACCCAATAGAGAATCTTTGGAGGGAGCTCAAACTCCGTGTTTCTCAGCGACAGCCCAGAAACCTGACTGATCTAGAGAAGATCTGTGTGGAGGAGTGGGCCAAAATCCCTCCTGCAGTGTGTGCAAACCTGGTGAAAAACTACAGGAAACGTTTGACCTCTGTAATTGCAAACAAAGGCTACTGTACCAAATATTAACATTGATTTTCTCAGGTGTTCAAATACTTATTTGGAGCTGTATCATACAAATAAATAGCTAAAAAATCATATATTGTGATTTCTGGATTTTTTTTTTTAGATTATGTCTCTCACAGTGGACATGCACCTACGATGACAATTTCAGACCCCTCCATGATTTCCAAGTGGGAGAACTTGCAAAATAGCAGGGTGTTCAAATACTTATTTTCCTCACTGTATATGGATTTAAACACTGTAGTCATATGGATTACTTTTATGTTTCCTTTATGTGATTTTTCAAGCTACAAATGTCTGATCACCATTCACTAGCAGTGTGTGGACCTAAAGAGCTAAAATATTCTTCTAAAAATCTTTGTTTTCTGCCGAAGAAAGAAAGTCATGCACATCTGGGATATCATGAGGGTGAGTAAATTAAAAGATAATTTTCATTTTTGGGTGAACTATCCCTTTAATGTTAGCATATGTAACCCAAAGCACAGTGTTCACACACCTCTTGTCCAATAAATATCTTTAAGTACTTTACTTCTGTACTTTTTCCTCAGTTCACTTATGATTACATGGACTATAATTTTTCAAAGATTGCACTTAAAAATAAATCTTTTATAAATGTAACAATCTATATATACTTTCTACAAAAAAATCCATTATTTTCCATGTTTTGTTTTAGGATTTTCTACCTTTAGAATTCTAGGCCTAGAATTTACCATTTAATTTCCCTCCATTTTCAGGCTTTTCTGGAACTATGAAACCCTGGAAATACAAACACACTGACATTTTATAAATAACTACACCTTTACGTTTAGGCCAGCACAGGTTTTATTCAGAAGGAATTTGTCAAGTTTGGCTTCACATGCAATCAGCGTAGTACAACATCTCTCTTTAAAATGTGTATGTGTGTGCATGTTTACATCATGTGAATGACTGAAGTGACACACAAAGTGCAAACCGTGTCATGGGCAACCTGGACTAGACTGCTATAAAGGAGGCACTTCATTGGGTTTTTTCAGAATGTAATTAAAACTCTCTTCAAGAATTGTACAAAAAAAAGGGAATCCAACAGGAGCCATGTCCTCAGTTTCAAAAAGTGATCTTCCCTTTAGTGAGAAATGTCAGTTTGTACTCCTCAAGTTTGGTCATTGTTTTAAAGGCAAGATTCCTTTATACACCTATTACATTTCTGTCACCACAAGGTCATTTGTCACATTGTTGCATGGAGAAAATACAGGTAGTATACAAGAGCAATGTATTGACTTTCAGTCTAAGGACAAGTTTGCCATCTTTTTCAAACTTCACAGCTGTTGCATGTTAAACTTCCCTTGAAATGAAAGAGGCCTGGGAGAAATGCAAATCTGCAGGAAGTGGAAGGTCATTAGGTCAACTTACTCAATTTCAGACCTAACATTATTCCATTATTACACAAATAATGCAACTTCAATGCAATTCATCACACATGGGCTATTACTAAACACCCCTCATCCAGTTAGGATGTATACATCTTAAATAGTGAACCTTTCTTTACATTTTGCAATAGGTACCACGTCAACAGTTATTTCCCAATATAGCATAAAATATCAGTTTACATCAGGCCCTCTTTAAGGTATACATTGCTATTACACTTAAAACATCAGTGCACCATATAGAAATAATATGAACAGTTTTACCTTTGCATATACAGTATATAGCGGGAAGGTTGCTTAAATTGTCAAAGTATCAAATTAAATTACGCCTTGTACCAACTGGCCAACCAGGTTAATGGGTTTACCCAAATCAGATACTTGACAAACTGCAACATTGGCCACAAATTTTAAAAACAAGGGAGCGTATTAGCATGAATCAATTCTGACTCAAGTTGTAAATTGAATCTGAAATAGACCACATCACAACAGCGTACCCCTAAGTGGCATTTAAAGCCTTTTCACAGCTAACAACAGCATGGCAGTCCTATACACAGAATTTAGCCCCCTACAAGTGAGCACTCAGTCTTTCCCTCCATAAAGCAGCTGTGACTGCACAGAAATGCCCTCTTCAAACAGACACACTGGTCCCACTTAATGACTATTGAATTTACAATGTAATGTGCAGTGCAATTCATGTAACGTGTAGTAATTTCATGATACAGTGCAATAATCTGTTATTATTACACATTCATTCAAAATGAGAAATAATGTGAAATGTTTGAACCTGCACTATGTAAGGACATTGCCGGCATATACTGTGGTTACACAGTCATTGGAGATCCTCATCACGTTCCCACTTTAAAACCTTCAGAGAATATTTCTGGCATGGTAAATAATAGCATAACTGATAAGCTTAATTGAATTATTTCCTGTCACCATTTTAATACACTACGGAAACTTAATTCGATGTACAAGTGAACTCTGAGGCGTATAAAACCTTGGAATGGTATTTTAAATGCAAGAAAAGTTGAGACCATTTATATTCTGACAGCCAAATATCCTTTTCCTATTTGAGTTGCTATTGGTTACTGATAAACTACACATTTATGAAAGAAACATACCTACCACACTTCCCCATAAACTTAAGTAATGCATTTAAATATATTGTTTAGGCCTGTGCGTTCTGGATTTCCATGACGTCTATAAACTGAAAACCAGTAAAATTGGGGAAGAATCCCTCAATTTATCAGAAACTCTTGTCCTACCAAATGTATAAATAATAGATAGCTGCTGAGGTATGAAAATTGATGGTAGTCTAGTTTACTACGAGTGTGTACAGGCTGAAATGAAGTGTTGCCAACTGTCGTGGTTGAACGTAAAAAAAAAAAACATGCTTTTTTTTTCATCAGTTTTTTTTATTTTTATCAATAAATGCACATAAATATTTCAGCCTGTTTTTAAGATCTACGATCTTTCAATTCCATAATAGAATTGTGTAATTTTTTACTAAATGAAATTAATAAAACATTGTTTTTTTTATTATTTTGTTTAAGATTTCTTTTTTTTTTTTTATCGAAATGCATAATTCTTAAAAAAAAAAAAAAAAAAAAATTATAATAATTTTAATATTACATTTAATTTTTGCAAATTTTTTTTTTTCGAGTGTTGACAGTATTATCTCCACTTAGAGCTTCCAAATTCCAGCAGTTTTTATGTTTTTCCATTAAAGCAATAGCTTAGTTCTAATTTAAAGAGTACAGCTGCAAAGTCCAAATTCAACTCCAAATGGACTTTAAAAAGTACTTCTTTTTTTTTTTTGGACCAAAAGCGATCATATCACTTTAGAAGACATACATTTAACCACTGAAATTGTATCGATGAAGTTTATGCTGACCGTCTGTGAATTTTTGGAGTTTCAAAAATCCGATCACCATCCACCATCTCCAATGTCCAAATTCAACTCCAAATGGCCTTTAAAATGTTAAGTGACCAACCACTTCAGTCATTTCTGTTTAACCAAGTATTTTTTTTATCTGGTAAAAGAGTTACTTAATGTTTGGTAAGCAAATATATTCAAGTGATGAGATGAGAAGGACTCCCTGACAGATTTCTTGCGCTGTGATTGGCAATGTATCTGCTGGCTGACCTCCTAAAACCATAACGACTGAAATGGCTCCGCCCTATACGGCTGTCAATGCCCTTATATGCACTAAGGAAGAGATACAGATACTTTTTAGCTTATTTATTAGACTATGTATTGCCCAACAAATGGAGCAGAATGAGATTTTGAAAAAACAAACATTGTCTTAAAGGAATATTCTGGGTTCAGTACAAGTTGAGCTCAACAGACAACATTTGAGGCATAATGTTGTGTAAAAAAAACAAAAAAAAAAAACAACTCAATTTCTTTAAAAACAGCACAAAAAAATTACAATAAAATGCACTTACAACGGAAGAGAATGGGGCCAATTTTTATTTGGGTTTAAAAGCAGAAATGTGAACCTTAAAAAAATAAAATAAATAAAAAGCATTTACATTAATTCTTCTGTTAAAACGTGTGTATTATTTGATATATAAAGCTTATTAAATCATAGTTTTTAACAGTCATTTTAAAGTTGACCGTGTTTTGTCATCATAGCAGCGAAGTTTCAAATTTAGATACAACTTAAAGCAAAACAGGTTTGTAAACAATTTTATTGCACCAAGATCATTTTAACATGCATCTTGTTTGTCTGGTGGCTATACTTTTGAAACAGTGAGTATTTTAACGTTTATGAATGGGCCCCCATTCACTTGCATTGTAAGTGCCTCACTGGAACACTGATTTTTGCTTTTCAAAAGAAAAGGTTAAATGTTACAATTATTTTTGTGGTAATCAACATTACGCCACAAATGCTGTCAATTGAGCTTAAAGGGACAGTTCACCCAAAAATGAATATTCTCTCATTATTTACTCCTCATGATATTGCAGGTGTGTAGGAGTTTCTTTCTTCACCAGGACACATTTGAAGAAAATGTGAAAAATATCTCAGCTCAGTTGGTCCTTAAAATATAAGTGAATAGTGACCAGACTTTTGAAGCTCGAAAAATCACAAACAGTGAGCATAAACTTCATCCATACGCCTCGAGCTGTTAAATTAATGTCTTCTAAAGTGACACGATCACTTTTGTGCAAAAAAGATAAACATTTAAGTACATTTTTTTTTTTAACTCTAAACTATGCTTCCGGTCAGAAGTGGTACATGCGTGACGTAATCGCATTGGCATTTGAAACACGTGAGATCTGACACATGTGCGTCACAGTCGGAAGAGCAGTGCTGTTTACAAGTGAGAAGGAGGTACACTGTACAGTAGCTTGGGTGGTTTTGGTTTAGATCTGTATTTGTCTGTTTCTTTACTCACAATGGTGTGTTTGTGTGCTTTTCCTGGATGTCTCAACCGAATGGAGAACACGAGATTACGTCTGTATCGTAGCAACGTGAATACGTCACACAAGAGACCTCTTGGACTCCACCCTCTCATGAAGTTTACAGTAAGTGTTGGATTACAGTTAAAAAGTACTTCTTTTTTTTTTTTTGCACCAAAAGCAATCGCATCACTTTAGAAGACATACATTTAACCACTGGAATCGTATCGATGAAGTTTATGCTGACAGTCTTTGAATTTTTGGAGTTTCAAAAGTCTGATCACCATCCACTTGTGTTTTAAGGACCTACTGAGCTGAGATATTTTTCTAATTTTCATCAAATGTGTTCTGGAGAAGAAAGAAATTCATACACACATGGGATATCATGAGGGTGAGTAAACGGTGAGAGAATTTTCATTTTTAGTTGAACTCTCTCTTTAACTTACATGTTTTTAACACAGAATATTCCTTTAAGGGTGCGACGTCCATTGTGCGACTCTGTGGATTGGAGGAGGCCGAAGCTGCCAAATACAGTTTGTTTTTTTGAGTTATTTCACATTCTATGCACATGCAATGGGGGAAAAGACAACCAGCTTAACCAAACTCAGATTCTTCTTGTGCTTTTAGGCCTTATGTCACTCTCTGGAACAAAATATGGCGAAGGTAATTTAAATACATGTCTTCCCGTAATAAGCTCTATCTTTGGCCTGAGAGTATGCAAGACAATGCACATTTTGGGATGAGGTTAAATGTGTTATGTGAAGATGGAAAGAAAAAATTATATTAAGACCGGGATGAAGGAAAAAAGAGAGAGTGAGTGTGTAAAGAGTGTCAGAAGTTCACTATATTATCTTTCCTTCGCAAAACAAACTAAATTTAAAAAGCCCCATTCCCGTTCCCTGTTGAGGCCTCTTCAATGTCGATAAAATCCCCTGAATAATATGAGTTAATATTCTGTCATTGTCAGTGGCTCTTTACTGGTCCAGCAATCCTGAGGGAGCATGAGGTGAAGGAATAAAAGTCCTCTCTTCGGTCACAAAACGGATAAATAAAGGTCTTTTCGTCTCTTCAAAGGAGTTTGTTTGGTCTCCTGTCCTCTCTGCAGGCAGTGGATGGTATGTGTGGGCAGAGGCGAGGAAAACAGACACTTCCACGCTCTGAAGAGCAGCTTTTAAAGGGCAGAAGTTCCTAACTCTAATTTTTTTCCTCTCTTTCTCTTCATCGCTCACTTGTTTGTGTTCCCTGTAGTCCCGCAGCTCTCTGTCCACTAGGGGGCAGAGTTTGACATGGAGTCAACAGAGTTGATGCTGGAAGACGAGACCTGGCTGTGAGCAATGGTCACCTCTGGATGCTAAACGGAAACAAAACAATGATGGGTAAAAGAAAGAAATCATATTAATGGAAAAGCTTTAATTGATAGTCTCTCACATAAAGACATACGGGCAGCTGACAAAACATTTTAAAAGCAGTATCCTGTGGGACCACAGTCTATTATTCAATGGTTCTTCATGCTTTTACCATGAACATTACCATGACCTACATTGGCCTCAAAAAATGCAATTGGATGAGTAGTGAAACTGACAGTTTTAGTTTCTAGATATCTCTTGAATTTCAATGTGCAGCCAATAATTCATCACAGTAAACAGATTGTGGTCAGAAAAAAAACATGTGAATCCTCATTGTACTCATTGTGCAGGTAAATGCATATTTAAAGGAACAGTTCACCCCAAAATGAAAATTCTTTCATCATTTACTCACCCCCATGCCATTCCAGATGTGTATGACTTTATTTTTTCTGATGGACACAAATTAAGATTTTTAGATGAATATTTCAGCTCTGTGGGTCCATTCAATGCAAGTGTAAATGGTGGCCAGAACTTTGAAGCTCCAAAAAGCACATAAAGGCAACAAAGTAATCCAAATGACTCCCAATGGTTACATCTATGTCTTCAGAACCAATACGATAGGTGTGGGTGAAAAAGTCCTTTTTAATACAAATTCCTCTCCCTACCAAGTAGGTGGCGATGCGCGAGAACAATGCAGAAAGTGAATGTAGAGATTTATAGTAAAAAAGGACTTAAATATGGATCAGTTTCTCACCCACACCTATCGTATTACTTCAAAAGACATGGATTTAACCAGGGTGAGAATTACACAATGAACTTCAGGGTGGTCAGAGCGGGTTTGGGGTGTTGTTGTTGGGGTTTATGATTTAATTATACATTTTATGTTAAGGTTATATACGTTAACACATGCACATGTAACATGTATTACATTCCAAATTAGGTTTCACGCGATTGTTCATCTTGGAATTTTTTGGTTTATGTTCATTTATACAGCATATGCAATATTGTTAATTCCTTGTTCATGTTAGTTCGTAATGATGGTGCGTTACAATTTTTTTTTATATTAAACTCTATTAGTATATGTAGAAATGCACATATACAAAGATTAAAAATGGTGCAAAAATATTGTTCATTTTTCAAGTCAACCTTTTTTATGGCGAGTAAAATGAGTTACTCATTTGAATAAAAGTGAATCAAACAATACTTCCATGGATAGACAACCTAAATTTAAATTGTATCATGCACTTTCCCAACTACTCATAAATGAACTTTTCATCATTAAATAGTAAAATCTTCCCTCGTTGTTCTCTTTCTCTGGTTCATGTTGTCTTCACTGGTGATTGAAATGTCTGTACAAAAGGATGGATTTATTTATTTGTTGCAATATCACTCCATTTTGCTATAATTCGCTATCATTAAAGGGCTTAATTAGACTTTTTCTTGGTTCAAACAGTGCATTTGTGAGTAGAGTTGTTTCTTACATTGATTGACAGGTAAAATGCTAACTGTTATTTAAGCTTTGTTGTTAAATTTGTGTTTTTTTTTTGTTATTTCAGAAAATAACTTGCTTCAAACATTAAAATCATCAGCATCAAGTCAGAGGGTAAACTTTATCATTCAACTGGACTGTATTCAATCATTTTAGACACTTACATTCGCTGTGCTCTGTCATGCAAGGAATGAACCCGCGTCCTTGAATGAGTCATACAGTACACATCTGATATGGTATGAGGGTGAGAAAATGATGAGAGAATTGTTTGGGGGGTGAACGATTCCTTTAATGTAGTCTGGATCAGATTTTATTTTACCTTGTACAGATTTGTTCGTGGTTTTTGAGGATAAGGTATTCATTTGTGTCAAAATACTCTTATAAAAGGAGATTATTATTCTTTTTTTTTTTGCTATCCTAGCTGTACATACAGTCAACAACATAAATTAGATCTGCAAACCATTTTTGGTTTGAAAGCCAGCAATTGAGAGCCACTGATATAAATTACCTAAAACTATTCTAAACAAAATGTTTCCAATTCTTCCATAATTATTATCCATACAATTGTATGACCTTATATTAATTGAATTTAAAAAGATTCATGGACATGTTATTTGTCAACTACCCACGTACAAAGCTTCAGCCTGATCGCTCGTGTTCTGCTCTACATGTATGAGTGTTTGGTGTCCTGATGGGTGTTTAACCTGGTCTGTAGTTAACTATTGTGTTCTCTGGGGTGTTCCTCTGTGGTGGAGGTGGAGGTGATCCTCACATGTCTCCTAAAGATCCTGTCCAGCAGGCTTCGGCGGGGTGGTTCGGGAGGCTGGTTCCAGTCCAGGTCAGCGGGTCGCGACCCCTGAGGCCCAAATATGTTAAGGTCGCTGAAGCACTCTGTCTCGATCATCTTCAGCAGAGAGGATGAGACAGAAGAAGAGAAACACACAGAACATACAAAAGACACAAAAGCAAAAGATAGAGACAGACAGACAGACAGACAGGAAAAAAAACTGATGATGAGATGGTCAAAATAATTCTTAGCAACTTGTAATGCTCATTATAACACAGATTTGGACCTGGATGCTGATTGGTCAATACATTGTTCAGGCCTTGCTAACTACAGCAATAAGCCATGAGAAGTTGTGCATTACAGTGTTTCTTCGGCATGACCTGAAGCAGATTGGCTTACTGCTTTTATTAATCAAAAACTTTAAATGAATAGTTAAATCTTTTCTACCTCCACAAAAACTTTGCCACACAGCAATATAATGGTGACAGCAGAGGTTTTATTACAGCTTTATACCTCGTTCTGCCATGGGATGGAGACACTGCCAGTGGCAAACTTGGAGTAGAAATCATTGTCTGTTTGGTCCAGGTTGACACCCTTAACTGTGGAGAACTGCTCAATGTCCAGAACATCTTTACAGTAGACCGCCCTGGGCTGCAGAGGAGAGAAAAATAGGAAAATAAAGATAAGTCACAAAGAGTGCATCAGGATAAGAAAATGTAGCATTAAAGATGAACTCCGTACATTATCATGCTCTGTCTTACATGGATGTACACTCACTGAGCACTTTATTAGGAACACTATACTAATACTGGGCGGGGCCTCTCTTTGCTCTCGAAACAGCCTCAATTCTTCATGGCATGGATTCCACATGATGTTGGAAACATTTCTTTGTGATTCTGGTCCATGTTGACATGACTGCATCACAAAATTTCTGCAGATTTGTCAGCTGACAGAAGAACAGTGAACTCATTGTCATGTTCTTGAAACCAGTTTGAGACGACTTTTGCTTTGTGATATGGTGCATTATCATGCTGGAAATAGTCATTAGGGGATGGGTAATTTGTGGCCATGAAGGGATGCACATGGTGAGCAACAGTACTCAAATTGGCTGTGGCGTTCACTTGATAATTGATTGGTATGAACAGGCCCAAAGTGTGCCAAAAAAAATTCCCCACACCATTACACCACCACCACCACCAGCCTGGACTGTTGACACAAGGCAGATTGGGTCAATGTATTCATGCTGTTGGCACCAAATTCTGACCCAACTATCTGTGTGCCTCAGCAGAGATTCATCAGACCTGCCTAATTTTTTCCAGTCTTCAACTGTCCAGTTTTGGTAAGCCATTGCCCACTGCAGCCTCAGTTTCCTTTTCTTGGCTGATAGAAGTGGAACCCAATGGGGTCTTCTGCTGTTGTAGCTCATCCGCTTCAAGGTTTGAGGTGTTGTACATTCTGAGATGCTGTTCTGCTCACTACAATTGTACAGAGTGGTTATCGGAGTTACTGTAGCCTTTCTGTCAGCTCAAACCAGTCTGGCCATTCTCCGTTGACCTCTCTCATCAACAATGCGTTTGCATCTGCAGAACTGCCGCTCACTGGATGTTTTTTTTGGCACCATTCTGAGTAAATTCTAGAGACTGTTGTGTGTGAAAATGCCAGGAGATCAGCAGTTACAGGAATACTAAAACCAGCCCATCTGGCAACATCAATAATGTGACGGTCTAAATCACTGAGATCAAAATTTTCCCCATTCTGATGGTTGATGTGAACATTAACTGATGCTTCTGACCCATATCTGCATTATTTTACGCATCGCACTACTGCCACACGTTCGGCATATTAAATCATCGCATGAATAAGTAGGTGTACAGGTGTTCCTAATAAAGTGTTCAGTGAGTGTATACTGACAACTAGTGGTGTGGATGTAGCATCATGAAAAAGCAAGTATTTGCTATTCGCAGTCAGCTATGATTCATTTATTCTAAAACAAGTGTCCGATAACAGTTACTGACATAAAGTGAGTAGTATTAGGCTGGTCATGTCATGTCAACATGGCGGCCTCCATGGAGGTATCATGTTCCATTTCAAATAAAACATATTTTATAAGGTTTCTGATAGGACTAGAGACTTTGTAACAAGTGAGTTTACAAGAGTTTAAATGGGCAGTTAATTTAACATGTCAATTCAGTGTGATTAATGATACAAAGATTTGAATATAATGCGTAACACAGTTAATCATTTCCCGGACCGTGATTAGGAATATTCTTACCAGCTGAGCAATTCAAGCTTTAAGTACCACCTATTTTCAGCAGGGGGCAGTAAGATAAACTCCAGCTATACAGGCAACAAACCACAAAGGCTGACTTGACAGTGACAGTGACAGCACAAGATGACAGCACAAGATGAGAACACGTTCTTCCGTTCAAACACAGTTGGACATAGCTTAATTCTGAACGCAGGGATCTCGAGACATGTTTTCTAAGTTTCAAACAATGTTTAACTAGACACAGCATCTTAAAAATGCTGTATTTAGGACTAACCAGAACCAATGTGTGATGCTCCAAAAGCATTGTTTGACGCATGTGTACATCGATTTATTATAACGTTTTTTTATAAGAATGTGTCTCGGACATATTAACAAATTCAATTGCAAAATGGATTGCTGTGGACTGTAAGGCAATGATATGGAAATATAACATTTTTAATTACATTTATTATATACCTTATATTTGTAATTATTTAAACATATTTAACCCTTAAAGTGGAGTTGTGCCCTCACCTTCTTAGTATTCCTCAACCTTTCTGTAGTTTGCAAAGGGTGAATATAATTTACAAATCGCTACTTTTTGTTTTTATTGGCATTTTTCATACTGTCCTGTATAAATAATGAGTACTATATTTATACAAATTACTACTAAATCACATTGATTTTCAGTGCAACGATGGTGAATTATCAGTATCCCATATGCGTGTACACATGCATATTATACATGCTATTTGTTCACCACTCAAGGTGGTGCTGTTGTTTCAGTGATTGACTTGGGTGTACTATTGAAATCCTGTTAGTTGTGCATCTTTTTACAGTAGACTCAATATGTGAATGAGAAAATACATATGTGTAGCTCATATGCGGTTTATGTGTTATGTGTATCTCAATATGTGTTTGACAGCCAGTTGCGTCTCATGAACTTTCAGTGTGAAAGTAATGATTCCTGTTCTAGATTTGTCCTGATTTGTTGCATCATGCCTTTGATATATATGGAAAATAAAACATAAAAATAAAATCACAACATATTCTATTGCATTATTTCCTAATTGCCTTGAAAGTGCTTTGAAAATGTTACACTATCTGGGAATTCTGTAGATCCATTTGGGATAGATATACTGAAAGTGCTGGGTCTCTAAAGACCTGAGTATGTAGTAACGTTTGATCAAATATACATGCGTTTAATGGTTAATCATTATATATTGAATTATTGTTATTTTGGAGGCTTTCTCGTCAAATATTTATCTATGCGATTAATAATAAATGTCATCTAATAAAATTCAATAAAAAAATATAATCCATTGACAGCGACTAGTTTAAACATACTTGTCAAAAGCACTATTCATTCCTTTAAAACATTTTAAATGAGGAAAACCTACTGAGTGCACCTTCAAACTCCAACTCAACAAAATTCCAAGGAACTCACATCAGGCACAAAGGAAGGGTCCAGAATGCCGGCCTCTAATCTCTTGAAGTTGATGTTCTTGAAGAAGGGGTGGGCTTTGACTCCGGCACCTCCTTCTGCGTGGCAGCCAAGCCTCTGCTTGGGATCTTTGGCTAACAGCTGTGGGACAGGAAACAGAGAACGGCCAGCCAAATGTTACGAACACAGGTTGTACAATTTTTAAGAGAGGAATGTAACCTATTAAACCTCAGCCAAGGTTAGTCAATGGCTTTGAAATATGTAGAAAAAGAGGTTGTCTGCCAAATGAAGACATTTAAATGGGACAAACATCCTAAAACTAGGATTGGCAATCACAAACCAGACATCACAAAACTGCACACTGGGGCCGAGTCGGGGTGGGAACATTCGTGAGTTTTGTGACATGGTTAGGATTACCATGGATGCCATTCGAATGATGCAACACTGAACTTTTCATTAAAGACAGTTAAAGGTATAGTTAAAAACATAATTCCCTCACACTCATGTTGATACAAACTCTTATGACTTTCTTTTTTCAGAGCAGCACAAGGAGACGGAAGGCAGAACGTTCAACCTGGTCTTTTTATCATTCGATGATGGTAAATGGAAACTGGGCCTAACAAGCTCAACAAATGATGTCATAACATCAACATAAAGAACCTAAAGTAGTCCATATGACTCAAGCATTGTATTCGTGTCGTAAATACGCAACCGTTTATGAGATTTGAGAGCTGTGGTGGAGGGAAAGATTTTCAGATTTGGTCTGTTACTCACACAAAGCTTTATATAACTTCAGAAGACTTCATATACGTAATAAAATGAAGAAGAAAACAGTAGAAATGAAGATTGTTTTTCTTAAGAATGTGCCATGAATCTGGCCCCCAGCCCCTTTCTGATTCATTGTATGGAAATGAGCAGCCTTGACATTCTGCACAACGTCTCCTTGATTTCCATGGAAGGGAGAAAAACATATGGGTTTGAAACATTAGGATGAGTAAATGACTGACTTTTCATTTTCAGGTGAACTATCCATTATCAGCTCTTTTCCCAGTAGAACACATGCACTACCAGCCAAATGTACAGAAGTGACCCAACTTTTCCAGCTTTGTGCACTCAGTCAGTGACAGACTAAATCAGCCTCTATTGAGTGTTTGAATGAAGAGATAATGTAGCTTTGGATACAAGCTCTCGGTTGTGCTCTACTGCGTCATCTTGGATGCTGACCAGCATAGATACTGTCTGCTTTGTGTGTTTGTGTGTGGCCTCACCATCCTGCAGATGGCTTTGGTGTCTTCTGAAAACTTGTCGCTGTACTCTTCTTCTTCCTCCTGCACCCTCTTCTCCACCTCCTCCCTCTTCACTCGCTCTTTGCGAGCACGGAAAGGCGATCGCCCAGCGGTCATTTCGTAGATCAGACAACCCAGCCCCCACCAGTCTGGACTCATGCTATACCGCTCGTTATTGATCACCTCTGGAGCTGTCCATCAATACAGATTGAGTTTATCAATCAATGAACAACATTTTAACGTTTGATATTCCCATCACTGGATATCTAATAAACATCTTATAAAATAAATACTTCAACTTAAAAACAAGACATGGTGTGACCACATATTTTATGTAATATTTACATATTTGTTAACATACAATTTCAAGCAGAATAATTTAAACAATTCCAAAAAAAATAAATAAAAATCATTCGTTTTTTCTGTAACTATTTTAACAAAATTTTCTTGTAAATTTATTATCCAAGCCATTTTTTTAAATTCACATTATCTCATTAATAAATGGAATATTTGTGCTTTTACAAATATATCTGTCACACTACAGGACAATTTAAAAAGAACTAGTCAAGGCAAATAACTAAGGACCTAGGATATACACTTCCCCTTATACAGTACATACATAGTCCACATTGAATACCTGGGACTCATGTTAACCTGGCTAACTCTGTATAAAATGATGAAATTCATTTTAATTAAAAAAAATTTAACTTTCCATTCAAATGACTATGCTGAATTTGTAATGAAGAAGAAACAACTATTAGAAAAATGCTAAATGACTTTTGAACCCCATAGATGAATATAAACCAGTTCATTGACATCTCATATGTCAACTATCCATTTACTAATCAATACAGTTATAGAGCATTACCCATGTAACCCACTGTCCCCACCCGGCCCCGGATCTGCTCTCCATTAGGCACTTTAATGGCCAGCCCCAGGTCTGAGATCCGGATATGACCTACAGACAGAGAGAAGCAGAGATGAACAAACCAGACACAATATCCAAGTCAAAACCAATGCAATGGTTTTTATTACGATTATTTGAAAGATAAAATGTGATTAGACTTACCGTTGTCATCTAGGAGTATATTCTCTGGTTTTAAATCCCTAGAAAGAACAAATAAATGTAAAGCTGAAAGCATTACTCAAGTAGACCGTTTCACGATCAATTCGTGAAGTTGGATGTATTTGAGAGTGGTCTAGAACCAGACTTCAGTTCTTGCACACCTGTAGACGATAGACTCTCGATGCAGATGTTCTAGACCACAGCAGATCCCAGCGGCGTAGAACTGCACACGGTCCTTCTCAAAGCCTGGTGTTCCCATGTTATAGATGTGAAATTTTAGATCTCCACCATTCATTATGGTCAGCACCAGACACAGGGCATCTTTGGTTTCATAGGCATATGCTAAACTCACCTGAGAACAGCAAAAAAAAAAAAAATGTCAAAAAACATAAGTATGTGTAGAATAATAATGCAGATCATTTAAGTTTTTAACCTATAACCTAATTGATCCAGACATGCATTGTTTTCTTTCATGCAAAGTAAATGGTGATTGAAGCTAAAAGTAGCCTTACATCTCCTTTTGTGTTCCAAAATACAAGGAAATTCATACGGGTTTGGAACAACATCAGGGTGAGCTACTTTTAGGCACCCTATCCCTTTAAGTGTCCATTAAATAATTGTATTCTAATAATTCTTTAATATAAAACACCAATTCAGATCACAAACTCTTTAAAAAGCCAAAATAATTTCAAATGTTTTTACACTCCTTGTACAAAACTGAGCCCCACTCCAGCCAGGCTTCAGACAGATGTAATAAGTTATGTATGTAGTGCTGAAATCAGAGACCCCTTCGTCAACAAAATCTGATCACAAGTGGTCACTTGAGATGTATGCTAATTCCAGGAGAAAATGACAATCTGTCTCCGCTGACCACTTGTGATCAGATCACCGGATGGACGATGGATGTTTATACCAGGTGTAAACAGAGCCAGAGTGTAGGGGGAACCTGAAAGGATAGATCAAAAGAGGAGTGAAATGGAAGAAATGGATATATGAACAGATTCCACTTACCACAAACCTGCTGTTGACCTTCTCAAGAATCTGTTTCTCATTGAGAGCCATGGCCTCTCCCTTTCTCTTCTTTATCCTTTTCTTCTCCAGCTTTTTACAGGCATACATTTTACCTGTGGCTCTCACTTGGCATGCACACACCTGGACACAGATGGACAGGTATTATCACCACAAACAAAAACACTGGAAGTTTGATACAGCCAAACATAACCTCACAAACCATATAGTACTGTATAGAATCAACCATGAGATTAGTAGACTCCTGTGTGATTCACTTCAGGAATGCTAATTGTGTGATACCCACCAGTAGCCATTTTGTTCAATATTTGTGTGCATATTAAGAGTATTGTGTAATTAGCTTAGCAACATGCTAACATCACACTCTAGTGAAATCAACTGTGAGCGTTGGCTGAGTCTCTTGTGCGATTCATGTGAGGAATGCTTAATTTTTTTTATGTCCAAAGCCATTTTGTTTAAACTTTGTGTGTTCTATGTATTATTTGTGCATGGTAGAGCATTAGATCATTAGCTTAGCAACATGCTTACACCAGACTCAAGTGGAATAAACTGTGACCCTCTTGGTTGATTCACTTCAGGAATGCTAATTGTGTGATACCCACCAGTAGCCATTTTGTTCAATATTTGTGTGCATATTAGAGTATTGTGTAATTAGCTTAGCAACATGCTAACATCACACACTAGTGAAATCAACTGTGAGCGTTGGCTGAGTCTCTTGTGCGATTCATGTGAGGAATGCTTAATTTTTTTTATGTCCAAAGCCATTTTGTTTAAACTTTGTGTGTTCTATGTATTATTTGTGCATGGTAGAGCATTAGATCATTAGCTTAGCAACATGCTTACACCAGACTCAAGTGGAATAAACTGTGACCCTCTTGGTTGATTCACTTCAGGAATGCTAATTGTGTGATACCCACCAGTAGCCATTTTGTTCAATATTTGTGTGCATATTAGAGTATTGTGTAATTAGCTTAGCAACAAGCTAATATCACAGTCTAGTGAAATCAACTGTGAGCTTTGGCAGAGTCTCTTGCGTGGGTCACATGAGGAACGCTTTATGTGTGGTGCCCATGAGTAACATTTTTGTCCCATATTTGTGTGCTTTACACTTTGCAAATTGTTACATAACAATAAGCTTAGCAATATGCTAATATCAGACTCTAGTGGAATCGACTGTGAATCTCTTTACTGTATCACGTGAGAACGCTATTTTGTGATGCCCATGAGTAGCCGTATTGTCCAGTATTTGGGTATGAAATGTATTTGTGAATTTTAGAGTACCGTGTCATTAGTTTAGCAACATGCTAAAATCACACTCTAGGGGAATTAACTGCGAATGTAAGCCAAGTCTCTTGTGCGATACACAAGAATGCAAAATTTTGAGATGCCCATAGCGATTTTGTCCAATATCTGTGTGTGCTATGTTTTGTTTTGTGCATATTAGAGTATTGTGTCATTAGCTTAGCAACAAAATAACACCAGACTCTAGAGGAATCAACCGTGACTCTCCTGTTCGATTCAAATGAGGAATGCTATTGTGTGATGCCCATGAGTAGCCATTTTGTCCAACATTTGTGTGTGCTATGTTTTTTCGTGCATATTAGAGTATTGTGTCATTAGCTTAGCAAAATGCTAACATAAAACTAGTGGAATCAACTGTGAGTCTCTTGCACGATTTACGCGAGGCACGCTAATTGAATAATACCCATGACAAACCATTGCTGCCTATGTACTGTATAGTGTTTTAAGTCAGTCACTATTTCTGAGTCACTTATGAGGATGCTTAGAAGCTAGTTGACTATGTAGACAGTAGGCAGCTTAGTAGGTTTTGCAACAGAGATATTGAGTCTCTTATTGCAGATCAAAAAGATATCTCACACACACTTTGCAGATTTTTCTCACCTCCCCAAAGCCTCCTTTCCCCAGAACTCTATACTGGCGAAATGTGTCTTTTGTGATAGGCTGTCTGAAAAAAAGACCACAACATCTGACATCAAACCAGCACAAACAGGAAACACAGCTGAATTTTCACATAAAGATCCATTCTATAAAACTAGGTGTGGAACAATCTACATATAAATTACAATCATATAGTCAATAGGAAACACATTTTCTACCTCATTGTCAAACAAAGTCTTCATGGAATTGTGTTGGGGAAAAGGGGAAGGGAAAGATCATTTGTTAAGTATTTTTCTATGGACCACTAAAGCAAAGTTGCTTATGAGTTGTTTCTGACTGGTTGCTTTCATGTGTAAACAATTACACTAACAAATAATTTAACTGGATTCACGTCAGAACCACTGTTACGGCTGACTGTGATTAAGCCAGATGAAACAAAAGCAGGAATTCTGGTTTAGCCCGAGCTAAGAACTTCCTTCAGTATAGCAAAGAATAAAGCTGTGCACACAAGGTTGATGCATTACAAATAATCGAGTGTTTGCAAAAAATCGGGTATATCAACGAAATTAGAAAATATGAAACCAATGTAGTCATTGCAATGATGGCAGTTTGCCATTTGACCAGGAATCAGAGGTTTAGAGAGCAATATGCCTTTGTTGTGGATATAAAACTAGCCTCCGCTATGGCTTGTAATACATTTTGAAATAAACTGACATTTGACTTCGTAGTCTAAAAGGGTAAGGGATAGAGAAAAGGATGAGGAAGAAAGACAAACTTTACCAACCTTTCTAGCATCTTCCATTGGAGGAAGCGGTCAAAGTACATGCTATTCTGATAGTCAACGAAGGGTGCACCACTCAAGTAGTCATGAAGAGCTCTGTGTGATTGCAAACAACAGTGCAAATGTTTAAAACTAAATTTGTATTTGTATTTATATATATATATATATATATATATATATCTCTTATAAAGGTTTATAATAAAAAAACAAGTGTCTGAGCCGTGTGCTCGCATTTAGCACAGATGTGCATAACCAGCCAAACTTCATATTTCAACAGGAACTACACTCACTGAACACTTTATTAGGAGCAATATGGTCCTAATAAAGTGCCCAATGTCGTTTTATGCTGTTGTAGCTCATCCGCTTCAAGGTTCAATGTGTTGTGTATTCTGAGATGCTGTTCTGCTCACTACAATTGTACAGAGTGGTTATCTGAGTTACTGTCGCCTTTTTGTCAGCTTGAACCAGTCTCTTTAATCAACAAGGCATTTCCGTCCGCAGAACTGCTGCTCACTGGATGTTTTTGGCACCATTTAGAGTAAATTCTAGAGATTAATTGTAAATGTGAAAATCCCAGGAGATCAGCAGGTACAGAAATACTCAAACCAGCACATCTGGCACCAACAATCATGCCACGGTCCAAATCACTGAGATCCCATTTTTTGCCATTCTGATGTTTGATATGAATATTAACTTAAACTGCTTACCCATATCTGCATGATTTTATTCACTGCACTGCTGCCACATGATTGGCTGATTAGATAATTCCATATTAAGTATGTGTACAGGTGTTCCTAATAAAGTGCTCAGTGAGTGTCAACACAGAAAAGAAAACTGCACTTGTTTAGTGATTTAATGAGGTCTGTAAGTGAAAGGGTTGGGTGTAGGGTTAAGAGTGTAGTGATAATCCTAATTTATAGAATAAAATAAGACAACTGGATTTCCTCTCATGTACACAAGTTTGTTTGTGCGCGTCTTACTTGCGACAGTCACTGAAGATCTCTTTGCAGGGGCTCAGTTCGAGATTCTCTCTGCAGCTCTCCGCAAGACCCTCGGCTACATCTACACACTCAGGGGACTGTTGGAGAAACATCATACTCTCAGGTTAATGATACACATATAATCTCAAATCAACATACACACAAATGGAAAGTTGATTCACACCTGCTTGGTGAGAAACTTCTTGACGATCTCATCTCCTCGACTCTTTCTCTTTTCATCAGGCATCACCTCGTAGTCCTCCTGAACGACCAGATGCAAACAGAGTCCAGACAACAAGATACAAATGAACGTATGGACAAACAAACCATTAAATTATCAAATAAAAATGACACCTTAGGTAGGTGTAATTTCTGTGCTTCTAATTTCACCAAACTGAATTGCAACAATAATGATTGAGCATGTTTAAATGCATAGCAACACACTGGTAACTATCTTATTTAAAACTATCTTATTTAATTTAAGATTTAAATTTGAAATAATAATAACAACGTTTTGTAGCAATATAGCACAAAGTGCTTCACGAACTCGCAAAAATGTATGATTGGTTTGATTGATTGGTTTTTCTTTAACCCTGATAAAGTAAAATTGTTAAAGGCACTTACATGACCACACATGTGTTCACTGTTTTAAAACTGTTTCCTGAACAATCTCATTGGCTGTCACTGGTCAACCCTATGAGATAGTCCCTCCAAAATGACACCATTGGTAAATATTTGAATATTGCTGGCTGGTAACTTGACTTAATTTACATTTGACACTGCTATTTGATGAAGAAGCAACTGATGTAAACTATAGCAAGTGTAACACATGAACAGTATTATATGGCTATTGACATTTGGGTGTACTACGGAAATCCTGTTAGTTGTGCATCTATTTAGACTCAACAAGTGCCTAAGAAAGTACATATGTGTAGCTTATATGTAGCTTTTGTGTAGCTCAATATGTGTTTGACACACGTTTGACAATGTATATTGCACTCAAAAATGGCAAGAGCTTTTCCAAACTGGCAAGCTTCAAGCTGGTATAGCTTTACGTAATTTTTAGTCAGGGTAAACAGGTTTTTACCAGTGCAATGGGAAACAAAGTCAGGTTTACAAGCTGAATTCGGCAGACTTTTGCCAAGTTCGTGGCTTTGAATTTAAATAAGCTGAATTGAAATTGTATTACACACACCAGCATATTCATCTTTCCTCTCAGGGTTGTATCTAATGTCACGTTAACCACCTTAAACATTATGTTAAAAAAGCAAACTTTGTTCAAACTACGTGTAATAGAATTGCCTCTTGGACTGAATGAGTTGCAATGGACCAAACTCTGAGTTTCGATAGTTAAAATATCAAGACTAGTGAAACAAACATGGACAGCAGTGTTTTAAATGAACTTTTCAACACTGAAACTAGTCACTGAATACAAAGTCGTCATCTCCATTTCTGCCAGTATCCATTCTATATGCTGAATGGGGGAGAAACATCATGTAATTCTGTCTGTGAGTGATTACACAATGAATGAGCTCCACAGTCTGGCACGTCCTTTCCCTAAGGGCCACAAATGTGCCTGTGTGTGTGTGTTTGTGTGCATATGTGTGTATGTTAGAAGGGATGATACTCAACGACACCCTCATCATCACCCTCTCCAGCCCTCGTGCTCTGTGTATCCCATTAAGCAAGACTCTTCTTAAGACCACCTGCCCCCACCAGACTGATGTAAACACGCACACGAACACACACAAGTGCCTGTGCCCACTCCAGAGCATATGTACCTGCAAATAGGTTTCCACACATATCAAGTGTCCGCACACGTCACACGGACCCACTGCAGGGTACCAAAGGCACATACACATATGCTAAACTGCCATGCACACGCTTCATGAAGCCCATCGTGTGTGACTTCTGGTTGCTTGGTAACCAGCCAGTCAACACGGCAGGATTCCGTAAGGTCCTGGAGTGCCACAATATGGCCCAGCAGCGTCACTAAATACATTGAATGTCATTACATAATGGGGGACTGTGTGTGTGTGTGTGTGTGCGCATACTGCATCTCGACACATAGAGCCTTATGATTTCCATTCCCCTTAACAAGTTTGGCAACTCCTCCATTGGAAGATTTAAAATAGCGCTGCGAGTAATGAGGGAAGCAAAGAATGTTAATGCTAACCTTACAACTGGTGGTTGCGTTGAGAGGACGATGGTTAATGGAATAGTTCAAAAATAAAAATCCTCTTTTATTAGGCTACTCACCCCCTCTTTTCACTCCAAACCTGTATTGCTTTCTTCAGAGAAACACAAAATGTGAAATTTTGAAGAATGTACTGGTTGCTGTTTTCGATGCAATTACAACAGATGGGGACTGGAGACTTCATGCTTCGAACAGGATACAAAAGAATCATAAAGTGTTATCAAATTGATCCATACAACTTGAGCGCTATATTCCAAGACTTCTAAAGTCATATGAAAGCTTTGTATGAAGAACAGGCTAAAATGTATGACATTATTCACTGAAAACCTTAAATGAACGCAAAACTAATTGTTCTTTTGAGTCAAATCTTTCAATGAATCGGCTGATCCGGTTCACACACCCTCACCCAAAAAGCTATTGTATGGCTTCAAAGAATTGGATTACAGCGCAGAAGTCTTAGAAAACACTTTTTTTTAAAATACTTTTATGGTGCTTTGGTGTACTTTATGAAGCCTGAAAGCTCAAGTCCCAGTTCATTTTAATTGCAGAGAAAAGTACGAACCAGTATATTCTTAAAAAAATCCAAACTACTTACCAAGTCTTCAGAAGACATATGATACCTTTGGGTAAGAATCATATAGAAAATGTATTGTTACATATGCCCTAGTGCTCCTTAGCTGAACGAATCGTTCTTTTGAGTCAAATCTTTTCAATGAATCGTTTGATCCGGTTTGCAAAACCGCAGCACTCGTACGGCTTTAGAAATCATGGATTAAAGCGCATACGTTGTTTGACACTTTTATGATAAATTCCTTAATTTCTTTCTTGTGTGAAACACAAAATGAGAAATTCTGTGAAATGTACTGGTCGCTCTTTTATGTGCAATTGCAATGAATGGGTTCTGGAGCTTTCAAGCTTCAAAAAAGTGTCATAAGTGTTTTTTTAAAGTGATCCATACAACTCGTGTGCTATAATCCAAATCTTCTGAAGTCACGTGATAGCTTTGGGTACAAAACAGACAGAAATTTAAGTCGTTATTCACTGAAAACCTTCAAATCCTTTTAATCAATATGTCGATCCAGTTCACGAAACCACAAAAAGCTATTGTATGGTTTCAAAAGACATGAAGCATAGCGCACAAGTTGTATGAACCAATTTTTTGATACATTTATTGTGCCTTTGCATCCCTTTTGACGCTTGAAAGCTCCAGTCCCCATTCATTGTATTTGTGTTTTGTGCTTCACGAAAGAAAGAATGTCATACAGGTTTGGAAGGACATAAGGGTGAGTAAATGGCAGTATTTTCAAATTTGGGTGAACTACTCCTTTAAATTCTGCTTCTCAGCCTTCTCTCGGTCATCTTTTGAATGAGAAATGATGGAATTTGCAAGGGAATTTGCAATGCCTGCATGTTAAAGGTCACTGCATGGAAAAAAGCAGCAAACACAAACACTCGCAATAACACACACTCACACACACAAAGAGGGAGAGCTCCAACCATAATAGTGGTTTGAGAACGGACCTACGTCAGTGGCTCTGAACGGTACAGTAGAGCGATCAGGTCAAAACAAATGGCTGGCTGCCTCTGACTCGAGGGAACTAGGCCAATCTGATGTGTGTGATAATATCAGACTGTTCTGCCTCCGCCGTGATGGAAAAACAAAACGCAGCCCAAACAGGTCAGAGACAAACACATCTCGTTTGCGTTAGCGTACAGTATAAACCCATAAAACTTAATAGTGTGTGAAGAAGCTTAAAGTATAAAGTTCTTACACATAGGTTTGGACGATATATGAATACATTCACAATGATTTTGCTGGTGTATATAAGGAGGTGTTAGCTTCAGTAACCATTCACTTTCACCACATCATTTTTTTTATTTATTTTTTTTGGAACTATTTTGAATTATTTGGAACATTTTGAATCTAATTAGCAACAATAACGGTTTGGTTAAGGATTAAAGATTCAAGATAATACAGCCTATATTGAATATATTCAAAAAAGCTTAAAAATGTTGATTTCAAATTTGTAGCTACGTAGCACAGCCCCATTTTACACCCAAACACACACAGATTTCACACAGTGCAAACACAGACAGAGCTGTCTAACGCTCAAACAATTGAGACCCCGCTACTTTTGACGTCAGAGCAGGCTTAAAAAAAAAAAAAAAAACCCCTGGGCTCCGTCCTTATGTTGGCTCGTACTAACATGTGCATGCACACTTGCTGCCTCCGGAACTTACACATTCATAAAATACACTCAAACATCTTTCACTCATTTCAGCACATCTCACTGTTCATTTTTTAATCCTCTAGTCAAGATCTGATTTAGAATTGATTTTATGAAAGTCGCCCACAAAAAGGCACTACTTTTTCTCCTTTGGCTTTAGACCACAATTTATTGTGTGAATCTCACAAGATCAGTCAAGAAAATATCAGAATCATATTTAACCCCAAAAGATTTGAAATTATATTTTGCATTAAGACAATTAAACCTATTTTCAGGAGAATTTATTGTATTTGATTTTTTTGCACTTAATTCATGACAACTGAAAATGTTTCCTCTACGATTTTTATTACCGTAATGCATTCAGATGTATTACTTTAGAGTTTGTTTGTAAATGTGCATATAAATGTACATATTTTTAATTATCATCTACAGTACAGTTTTAGGCACTTATGAAAAATGTTGCATAGTGAGCAAAAATAATGCCACAAATAGTTTTCATTAATTACTTAATGTCATACAAAGTCCAGCAAACATAATAAAAAAATAAATCAATATTTGGTGTGACCACCTTTGCCTTTAAAACAGCCCCAATTCTCCTAGATACACCTGAACACAGTTTTTCTGTGTTGTTTGCAGATGGGATGTTCCAAGCTTCTTGGAGAATTCACCACATTTCTTCTATCAATCGCTTCTGTCTCTTTATGTAATCTCAGACTGACACGATGTTCAGTGGGGGGCTTTGTGGGGGTCATGACATCTGTTGCAGGGCTCCCCGTTCTTCTAATTATTTCTATTTGCAAAAGTAATCTTTGGGAGTCTAACATTTATATTTCCTATTGACACACTAAAGCTGAACCATCTTTAGACAAATGCTTTTCTGAAACATCTTAAGACTTTTGCACAGTACTGTACATTAGATTACAGTAATGAAAATCAACTTCGTCCAAACATTAAATCAGCATAAAGGCAGTATAACAAATACTGCAAGGATGTATACTTTTACATGTAATGGATTTAAATGAAATGATTGCATTTTTTTTTCAACAATAATATGGAAAATATAAGCATTTAAAAGAAAATATGTGCTTGATATGAAAATAATGTCACAATGCAATAGATCTTTATCGTCCTAAATAAAAATAAAATATAAAATAATATAATTTCTTCTTTCTTTTCATTTTAGAATTAAATATGTTCTTGAAAGGCTTTGTGGGATTCTCAGAATTTCTTTTAAGGTGAATTTTCCAAACATAAAACTGTATTTTCCATTAATGTCAATGGGAGAAACAAAATGTGCAAAATGTACCTATTCACCTTTTTCTTAAAAAACACCCAATAAAATGCCAGTCGAAAATCATAAAAATTACTAAAAACATCCTAATGTGGCATTTTCCCTTCATTATTCACAAATGATCTGCTCTTATCTCATTAGCTGAACGCTTGTTATACGGGTTCGACTGTAAAAAGTTTTTATATTTGGAACGTTTCTATTGTTTTCTGATCAGCTTTCAGACATTCGCTTGTGTCTCCGAAACACATCCATAAGGCTGCTCTATACAGTTATGACTAAAAAGCACAAAGCTTTTTTGTAAAACTGAGGAGGAGAGAATTCTACGACACCATAAACAAGATGAACACCTTTTCCAAGTCCTAAAAAACACAAATATGCTACGCCATGTTTTATGATGGTGATTTCCTGTCATGTCTAAGGTTGGTGGGCTTCAGACGGTTTGGGGTCTATAGGGGTGTTGAGGACACCAGACAATGGCCTCATTCAGTGACCACATGCCGGTCCTGATATTTTGGGCTTTACTCCATGATAGCCCAACTAGTCATGTGGGAGGCATGTTATCCAGGCCAGTGGAACATTGCACAGAGTTCGTAGAGGAGAGGCGGGGTGGAGGGGGCAATAAGAATCCAGACAGTGGAGGGCTGACTGAGTATTTAGGTGAGCGAAATATTTACAATGAACAAAACTTAAAAAAACATTTATTAATCTTGGTTGGTGTTATTTTCTACTTAAATTAATTCTATTTTTACATTAAATGTGCATACATTAATATTAGTTGATGTAATCTGGATTATCATGAACAAACAATGAACAACAGTCTTTTGATGAATTAACTTTAAATCAGCGTGTGCATGTGTGCATTGACGTACCATGGCGTCTAGAAGTTGTATGCATCGCTGCAGCTCTGGTCTGGTCTCACAGTAGAGGCGGAACAGGAGACTCCCGATGGGCTGCTTCTCACACAGGCTGAAGTAATCCCGCTCTGAGACACACACGTCAAAATACATACGGTCAATTACAGTTAATTTGCACTCAGGAATAGAAATGGCCAATAGCATGACAATGGCTACCTAGCAAAAAGTACAGTGATGGTGTCAGATGGTAATATCATGGTACTTTGATATGTACTCTGGAATGGATTACCATATTAAAGCACCATGAATGGGTACAAGGTACTGTAAGGACAAGTTACTTCATAGAATACCATGTTACTATCATGATACCAAAAACATGGTCCTGTGTTACATGGTGTTGTTTTTGTCATTGCCAAGTACCAATATGAATATTAGAAATACGTTATTACTGGAACTTGTATTAAGTACATAAATGTCAAACTTGCTGGGGCAGGATCAGTCTTGCATTTGTTGAAAGTTGGAAGGGAACTGTCAACTTATCGTCTTTGACACAACAAGGGGTTATTGGTAACATTAGCTCAAAGAGCATGCACAGATTAATACTTGGGCGAGTCTGACACATTTATTACTGTATAATTCAGAATGTATTCATATTTGTATTTTACATTTTTGTATGCAGATTGGGATACAGCCTATAACAAATGTAAACTCAGAAAAGGGTTAGGCAATGAACAACAACAAAATTACATCACAGGTGACAGACAAAGCCTGCGTTCATACTCTGTGCAGCTTTCAGAGTCAGAAATTAAGGGGGGCTCGGGGCAAAAAAAAAAAAAAAAACACCCAAAGTGAAAAATATGCCAAGGAAATTCAAAATGTGGGGGCAAAAAATGTGTTTTTATTTGTAACATCTGGTATGGTTATTTTTGTTCCATTGCAGGAATAGTTGCACATAAATGTACTGTAAATTAATGTTGATGTCATTTTATAAGACAATCATTCAATATATATTAAAATATACTGTAATGAGATTTAATGTTAATTTGTAATTTAATGAAATAGTACGATTTTATGTTAAATGGATAGTTCACCCCAAAATGAAAATTTTCTCATCATTTACTCACCCTCATGTCATCCCAGATGTGTATGACTTTCTTTCGTCTGCAGAACACAAATATTTTTAGAGGATTTCTCAGCTCTGTAGGTCCATACAATGCAAGTGAATGGTGATCAAAACATTGGAGTTCTAAAAAGCACATAAAGGCTGCACAAATGTAATCCATAGGAATCCAGTGGTTACATCTGTCTTCTGAAGTGATACAAGTATGGTTGAGAAACAGATCAATATTTATGTATAGTTTTTCTGTAAATCTCCACGTTCACGTTCACATTCTTATTTAGTTTTTTGGTGATTCACATTCTTCGTGCATATCTACCCCCACCTACAGGTCAGGGCTGGTCAAAGGTGGATATTTATAGTAAAAAAATATAATGTAAATATTGATCTGTTTCTCATCCACACTTATCCTATCGCTTCTGAAGACATGGATTAAAACTTTGAGTTGTACGGATTAGTTTTATGATGCCGTTATATAATTTTAGAAGCTTTACATATCTGGCCACCATTCACTTGCATTGTATGGACCTACAGAGCTGAGATATTCTTCTAAAAATCTATGTTCTGAAGAAGAAAGAAAGTCACACATTTGGAATGGCGTGAGGGTGAGTAAATGATGAGAGAATTTTCATTTTTGGGTGAACTGTATTATCCCTAAAATGAGTTTGTTAAAATGAATTGTATTTGACATAATGGATGACATACTGTATCAATATTATAGATTTATAAAAAATAAAAAAAGCTCTGACAAAAGTGAAAAAAATGCCTCTGAAAATTCAATTCAGAGGGCAAATGTTAATGTTAATTTCTGACACTGGCAGCGTCGTTTCAAAATTTGTGGCAAAAATTTGCACAAACCTTTGACACATTTGTTGTCGCCATGTTGTCTTTGTGAAGTTTGCATTTGAGCATCATACCAAAATGTGTACTTCTGAACAACCTCAGAGAGACATTACGATAGTAACCAAGTCTAGCTACAATTTCCTCAACTGGCACATGCAATTGTAAAAAAAAAAAAAAAAAAAAAATGAACGTCACATCCAAGATAGGTTTAAACCAATCATCAATATTCTTCGGCTAGCCAAGTTCCCCAGGGTCAAGAATTCAGGGATGTGCACGTAAAGGAGAAATATCGGCAAGCGAACACCTTTGCACAACAAAAAAAGACATAATTCGTCATCCTTTTCAGGCGAACTAAAAGAAGCTTGTTCACCCAGTACGTATAAATCAGCCTTTGGAGAAGAGCACAGGTTAGAAAGTACATGAAAATGACTCTTGAAAGAGATACAGAGAGTGCTGATACATTACCGATAGTTTTGCTCAATTCTGCGCACTGACTGATATGAGGGAAGCGAAGGATCTCCCTCCATTTTTTACTCCTTCCTTTTCGTTTTCCTCCTCCCCCTAAGCAAGAGAAAGAGAGACAAATTTAGTTATTTTAACTAAACTCTAAAATACATCCAAACTTACGATGTAAAGTAACTTCCGAGCCTGTTATATTAAGGTTATTGTGCGAAAAACATCTGCAATATTCTGGTAAAATACCTTCTCGTATCCACGCATAGATAACAAAATAAAAATATATATTTTTGCAATACCGTTTAGTGACACTAGTGGTGCAGAAATTACAAACTGTTGTCATAATTTTTTACAAAAATGTATGAATCGTTTTAATACTATTTACAATACCATTAATTTCACTGCTTACTTTTCATTATCCAATCATATCCTGACTTACATGGCTTCCTGTTAAACATTCTAATTCAGTCAAAAAAATAAAAGTCACATGATGAAAGTTAAATGCATAGCTTCTTTAATGTCAGGATACTTTATTTGACCACTAATTAGCTTTTAACCTTTTAAAATCTCCTCATGACTTTGAACATGTGCAGTATAATAAAACATATCAGCATCTGGTCTTTCAGCTGAGTGTATGTGAGCTCTTGTTAAAAAGAGAGTGCCATTTCTGACGTCAGCACAGGTCAAAAATATGCATTCCCTCCCAAGAGAAAAGCAGAACTTTTATAACAAACCATGGCGAGCGTTGCAGTAACAGTTTATCTTATGAAACGTACAAACTTATACAGTGCAATAAAATGGAACTGCTTCTTGTACACATTCATTAGTTACACAAGTGTTCTTTATCGTGTCGGCAACTCCAGCCATTAGAGCAGTTCTGAATTCATGGAAAAAGAGGTATGTTGTTTCATACCGCTCTGGAATGGGAACATGATTTACCTATAGACTGAAAAAAATAAATGTTTCTCAATATTTTTGACAAACTATTTTTGTAAGCTTATCTAAATGTAAAAGTGGGTGTTTATGTTCTTCTTTTTCTTTTTTTAGATTGTTTTTGCAGTGTAGTCAAATTCCCATCAAAATGGAGCATTTAGCCCTAGACAATTCCAGAACTGTGAATAATGTTAAAGCTTTCCAAACAAGCACAATCAAAGGTAGTTAAGGCCCAAGACCAGTCCTTAAAGACATTCATCCGTCCAGCTCTTTCAATTCACACGTACATGACATGCCTCACTGATTAGAAGCCACTGACTGAAGTGCAAATTTAACACCACAAATCAAACCTTTCCCCACCGAATGGCAGGATTGTGCCAAATCTTACAAGCCACAGATTCACCTTAAATATGAGAGGAATGGTACAGTAAATCTTTCAGACTTGGCAGGGTGTCTTCTGTGTGTGTGTTTGTGTGGTAACTCTGAAACGTTAAGCAGCAGAGCAATGTACACTAAAATACCAACAATAAAACTGAGAAATGATTGTAAAAAAATATTATAACCTTTTACTTTGTGTATTGCTAGAAAAAAGACGTAACATTTTGCACAGGCATTATAACAGTGAATCATTTCTTTAACCAGTTCAGTTAACCCTTGAATGCACTTACGGTTCAGTTTAACCCATTTTAAATTTAAACACGGATTTACATAAACTAAACTTTAAACTTTTCAGCCTGAAACTCCATCACATCCCTCACGGAGGAGATGTGAACCTGGCAATATAATAATTTTTATTTCAGGCATTTATAAACAAAGCTATAAAAAAATAAAGAGCACCTAAAACGTCTTGATGGGTCAATTTGACCCGGTTCATATAAAGACTTAAGAGAAAGCTGTCAAATGGTAGAACACTTCAAAATGTTAATTCTAAGTACAATCATACTCATAATTGCAAAGTTACATTTTTGCGCTCACATAGCCGCACGCACGCACGCACGCGCGTTGGTGCAGCTGTCATTATGAAGGACTCTCCATAGACATAATAGTTTTTATACCCTACAAACTATAGATTCTATCCCAACACACACACACACACTTCTCAATTTTCACATTGTACCTGTCCACTGTGTACCTGTTTTTTTTGTCTAATTTGTGATACTGTCTCAGTCCACTAGTCATCGTTATTTTTTGGAAACCAGTCAACTTGAAAATAATATTATTGTAACATATTCATATTATATTGATTATTATTTATTATACAAAAATACTATATTTTGTAAATGTACATGGGATTGCAGGTAAATCTAAGAGTCCTAAACCATTAAGCTTTATGTTGGCGACATCAGCATGAAGTTTCTGTGTGTAGCTGAATTCACAACAGCTATATAACACGCTCCTCATTTCAACTTTTCCTTCCTGTACCATGGGGTGTATTTGTATTTGTATATTAAAATGTAGCAGCCAAACATATTTGGAATTATGCAAAGTGAAATGACATTGAATCTGGAGTGCTCAAAACAGGGGTGCTCATACTTACGGAATGAGTTCTACTTTTTCATAATGTTAGTACAGTAAGATCTACCATGCGCAATATAATGCATATGTGAGCAGTGTTGTCACGATACCAACATTTCAATAGCTAGCAGTGAAATGTGATGACTATCGATACCAATTTTGATAGTATAACAAAAAACAACACTGTACATATTTAAAAATTAGTATTAGTAAGTGCTGTTTGTAAGTGCTGTTTGTAAGTTCTCTGCAAATTATTCAAGACAAGAAAAAACAAGCAAAAGCATTGAATAGAAACACATTAAAATCATAGAAAAAAAATGCTTTTTAACAGCTTTAAACATTTTTAACATCAAGTTTTCAAATAAATGTTCAGAATGAAATGAAATGTGACATAAAACTACTACTGGTCTTCACTGTATGATTCTAAAACATAAATACTTTTTTAAAGATACTAAAGTTATCCAGCCAAGAGCAGAGTGTGTTTTCTCATTTTCTGTATTGTTTGATTAGTGCCAAAATGACATATTAGACAGAGCCAGGTCTATTATGTTACATTTCTACTTCAAGTCTGACATTTTGATACAAATCAGATTTTTTTTTTTGTCCCATTGTTTACATTCACATAACTCACTGTGTTTACATTAACGCCTCACCAAGATGGACATTTTGGCAGAATTCAATGAATTGATCGTTTTGGCATGTATCGGCAAGACCACGAGTGCTCTCGCAGCACACGAGGATAAAGCGCGCACACACGCACACGCGCGCACACACACACACACACCTGTCAGTCAAACAGCACTTGCCTGCAGAAGTGAGGAAATAAAAATTCCATAAATTTTTTTTGTTGTCGTCGTTTCAATCTCTATACTGTTTCCATTTTGGCCTGTTATCCAGATCGACCAATGGTAGTCTTGCGATCGATGTAATGAACACACTTGGCTTAAAATATAATGCGCTCACGTCATGTAAGCAATGCAAACAGATCTGAGCTTGGAGCACATCTGTTACTATGAGCATGAGATGAACTGTGATGCACAGAACGACTCTGAAAACACTATGAAAATGCAATTTATTTAATTTTTTTAATGAATTACTGACAGGACACCATATCGCACATAAACTTTGACGCGAGCAGTACAAGCACAATATTTATTTAATTCAATCGCAGCCCTTTGCGATTTCAATTTTATTTCGATTAACCGTGCAGCCCTCCTGTATATACATCCTGTATATACTGTAAATGTGTAGCATTTATTGTATATAAAATTTGTAGATTTTACATGTGTAGGTTAGTTATTAGTACATTTGTAGGTTAGTTATTAGTACATTTGTAGGTTTGTTATACATTTCAATGTTTAAACAGTTGTTGGGGAGAAAATGTGAAAATTGTGAATGTAGAACTGTGATTTCACAAGATGGGTCAATTTGACCCTCTAAGTGCAACAGTGGTAACTGATTGCCAAAGCCAAGAGCAAGGAACAGTTTAATGAATCGACAGAATAAACTGATTCGCCAAATCAAAACGCTACTTGATTGAAAAAGTAGCATTTTACTGGAAAAGCACCGTTTTGAAAACAGTTATGATACTGTTACACTATTGGAAAATGTAGTTTAGTTAGTACTGTAGCTAATTTATTTTTTATTAGTTACTCTCCAACACTAGTGTAGTTTTATCCTTTTCGAGAGCAAAGAATCATGGCGTCAAATTCACCAGTGCCTACCCAGAATATACAGGCCGTAACTTAACCATCTACTCACCTTACCATTTAATCTTTTTCCTTTTTAACATTTCCTTCAAATCCTATTTTTATGAGGGAAATCAAATTCAGTGTGTGTTCCTGCAAGTCATAATGATGGTTTTAATTGTACATGCTTTGAGACTGTAATTTAGAGTCAGGCAATGAGTTAGGTTTAAGGTTTGAAATTAGAAAAGACGTACAAGATTGTAGTTCATCCGCTTCAGATGCAACAAGCGCAGCGATCAGATTTTTTCAAAATGGACCACTTGCCAAAAACCTGCAGCTTACATAACCCATAAACAGTGTGTGTATGTGTGTGTTTGTGTTACAGGTTAAGGGGAATGAAAGGGCAGGAGTAATGGTCACTATATTGCCACAGAGAAAAAGCAAATGCCAATCAAACTGGGAAAGAAGGTTTGCTTTACATCAATGGTTCTCAGCTTATGACTTCTGGTCATATGTTCTGAAAGGGCACAGATGGCAGGGAAAAAAAACAATACTAAATGTAAATAATAATATGCAACTGACCATATAGCCTACTCGTATAGTTAGGATAGCAAAATAAATAGATGAATCGACATTTCAATTTAACAGACATTCAGAAACCAAAATTGGCTAATTTGCTTTTTGTTGGGCATATAAATTTCATTAATAATAGCTCAGCTATTTTTATTGAATTACAATGGTTGATTTTAAGGCCATTTTGGTTACATTGGTACAAAACAGTTTTGTTACATTGTTGTGTTGCCACTTGATGTCCCATGTCTCACCTTGGTCCTGTAGTTTTGCTTCAGGACCAAGATTATATATCATGATAGCATGCATCATGAGACAGCTTAAGTCAATGCACCAAACAATGTCAATACACCTGGAAAAAAGTGCTTCAAAAACTGAAATGTAATACACCTTCCTTTCTGTCTCTCTCTTTCAGTCTGTCCTAAAGCCAACTTTAAGAGTCAGATTGTCAGAAGGCTGGCTGCTCACTCATTCAAGTATTATAAACAGGATTCAAACAATCTGACAATGTCATTAGAGAGCTAGATGGACCTCGTGTTAGTGGGGACGATCAGTCAGACCTGGAGGATAAAGCACTTCCTATAAGATTGCAGCAGGATAGGTGATCCGGTCTCATTTCTTGGAGAGATTTAGAGGAAGTGAGATGTACATGATATTTGCGTAAAAGCAAACTGTTCAGATGTGCTCGCATAAGATCAACTCTCAATAAATTTAATTCAAATCAGACAGTTGCTAGGGTGTTGTATATGTTTGTTAGGGCGTTGCTATGCTATGTGGTAGCAAAGGTGCTCAGAGTATTTTTCAGAGTGATACAATGCAGTTGCTAGTGTGTTTTGGGTAACTGTCAGGGTGTTGCTATTCTATGTGGTTGCTAGGGTGTATTGGTTGGTTGTCAGGGTGTTGCTATTCTATGTGGTTGCTAGGGTGTTTTGGGTGGTTGTCAGGGTGTTGCTATTCTATGCGATTGCTAGGGTGTTTTGGGTGGTTGTCAGGGTGTTGCTATTCTATGAGATTGCTAGTGTGTTTTGGGTAATTGTCAGGGTGTTGCTATTCTATGTGGTTGCTAGGATGTTTAGGTTGGTTGTCACGGTGTTGCTATTCTATGTGGTTGCTAGGGTGTATTGGTTGGTTGTCAGGGTGTTGCTATTCTATGCGGTTGCTAGGGTGTTTTGGTTGGTTGTCAGGGTGTTGCTATTCTATGCGGTTGCTAGTGTGTTTTCGGTGGTTGTCAGGGTGTTGCTATTCTATTTGGTTGCAAGGGGAATTCTGTGTAGTTACTAGATTGTTGCTTACAAGTCTTTATGGCAATGTGAGTTGAAATATGATTATTAAAATATTTTTAAATCCATTTCAGAGTGTCTGATCAGAATCTAAGCATTTTTTTTTTTTTGTAATTTGGGATACAACCTGTATATAATTTTGTGCAAAAAATGCAGTAGTGTTTACAGTCATTTCTGAATTCAGTGATCTGTAACGAATGGTGACTAAGCAATAAGGTGTAAATACAGTACTGTGCCTCGGTGTATAAAATTTCCACCCATTTTATGTCTTCAAAAAGCCACGTAATTTCAGGCATAACTTATGTAAAAAATATTTTATCATGTCTCCTTTGTCTTTGTAAATATCATTAGAGATGACAATAGAGACCTTGGACTCTTTTAAAGTCAACAGGTCGCACGCACACACGCACGCACGCACGCACCCCCACACCCCTAAGATGTTATGAAGGAAAACGGATCCCAGTGTTTGGCATTTACGAGTGCTTGGCAAACTCACTGTGTGCCAGCACATTTAATTGTTATCCATAACAAAGTGAGTCAGGATACAATCCAAGAATTCTAGCCATGGCATAAGAGAGGCCACATAACTGCCAGGCGCGTGTGTGTGTGTGTGTGTGTGTGTGTGTTTTATCTCCATTTAGGAATGGCAAGCACCATTTTTTTCTACATCCTGACTGACATGCCTTAAACCCTTGTTTGTTCCATGACCAAGGTAATTGCACAGTCACTTCATGCGTTTTGAAAAAGTCAAGTGTAAATGCCCTCCAAGATGCATTCGAAGCAAATAGCAATTCGATTACTTAAGCCACACAAACCCTTACCTAATGTAACATATAAGACGAGACTTCCAAATGGAAATACATCAGCACATGTCAGCACAGTGCAATCCACGAGTAAGCAAGCAATTATGGGTGAGATTCATGGCTGGAGCAACTGCAAAACCTGCCTAAATTACATATTGGGCACAGAAAGGTTTTTTTTCCCTTTTCTTTTTTCTTTAAACCAAAACAAAATGTATCTTAAAATTGTAGAAACAAAATGATCTCTGTAATAAAAATTGCACAGCCCTGTATTAGCATCATCACGAAAGCAAACTCTGCTGTATTTGACTATCATGTAGGAATAGTACATCAGATTTATATCTGCTTCACAGAGACACATATATGTGATGATGTGTAAAGGGAATGTGCAAACCCATTCGTATAAAAACCTGACTGATGAAGACACATGAAGTAACTGAATGTAAATATGCACTTTCTCTATTGTTGGCAGTTTCTCAAGGCCAGTTTCAGTAATCCTGTACAACAGGCTGTTTCCTCTGGGTGAGTACTTGTTAAAAAAAACTGTCCGGTTGTGTTGGGCTTAAATAAAAGATGACCCTATTATATCCGAGAGAATTCATAACTCAAAATGAGTCCCATGGCGGCTGTCCAGCAGGATTTTTGTTTTGAGAAGGCCCTGGGAATCGTTGGAAATTCTACTGGAATTTGTAATTTATTTTGTCCTGGATGTCAAACACATTTATAATGTTTGGATAAAATCTAAAATCAGAGAGGCAAGTCTTGGCATGAGTGTTCTGGACACTGTTGGGATGAAGGATGACACTAGGGATGTGCAAAACTACATGTTTTCAAAATCATCTAGCAAGTCGGTAGTTAGAACGACTAAACACTGCTGGGTTTCGGGTTAACCCAACCCTTATTGGATGTGTTTCTAAGGGGGCATCTACATAACAGGTTCTTGGACTCAAAAATGGCTACATGCATCTGTGATGTGCAACAAATAGAACAGAATGCAGGGGTCTTGAGATTTATTTTTAAAAGCTGAAGTTCATTTAACTTGACAAAGCATCTTAAAACCTTTACGCTCTTGGCACTATACGCTGAAAAAAAAAAAAAAACCCCCCATCAAAATGTGTCACAATGGTCAAAGACAACAATCTAGAAAAAAAGATGGACATCCTGTGTTAACAGGCCTTAGTGGCAGTGCTTTAAAGGAATAGTTCACCCAAAAATGATAATTCTCTCATCATTTACTCATAAACGTATGCCATCTCAAACTCATATGACTTTCTTCTGCACAACCCAAATTAAGATTCTTTTGAAAGAGATATGATGTTTATATCACTTATAATGCAAGTCCATGGGGTCTAGGCATGAGTCAAGCACAAGGAAGTGTAATCCAGCACAATATCATAAATCACACCAAAGAGACTGCCGATGCCACTCAATACTATCTTATCGCTTCGGTAGACATGGATTAAATAACTCACATTGTCTGAATTAACTTTATGATGACTTTTTGGACCTTTGACCCCATTGACTTTATGGACAAGAACAATTCATATCACCATCAAAAAATCTTTGTTTTTGTTCCGCATTAGTGAGAAATTCATACGAGTTTAAGACGGCATAAGGTTAAGTAAATTATGAGAGAATTATGGTTTTGGGTGAACTATTCCTTATAAGTGGATGAATTCATTGTTTCTGCACGTTTTATGAAGCTAAATTGAAGACATTTTAAACACTTATTTAAGACCAACTTAAGGAAATTTAAGTAATAAATTCAAGGGAACACAATATGTCAGTGCATTGTACACTAAACGTAAATGCCTAGGGAGCACAAGAACAGTATTACTGTATACAGTAGTAACACTTCACAGTTTAAAAAACACAACTTAACATCTCCATTCCTTTTAAATGAATTTTCAAAAATGTAACAACATGGCTTGAATACCTCTGCCCCTAACCACCAGAATGTGGAAATAACTTTTACCTTCTGATCAGACCCATTATATCAACTACATTCCTCTACACTGCTCTTTCAGGTCTCATTTGAAAAAAGCTCTATAAAAATACAGGTGATTACCACTAAGCATGTAAAAACAAGATGTTTTTCAAATAAAATTGGTCATTAAGTCTAGCAGCTTAAATAGCATATATGATTTTATTTTAATTTGTTATAAGAACCATTCTACAATCTAAATCCCTTTTCCTAGATTAGACAATACACTTAATACACTTACAGAAACGTACACACTGTGTCCTTCGGTTGACATGATTCATGAACAGCAAATAGACATGAAGCCAAGGTTGGAGTCGACATACAAGTGCGGATTATCTTTTGAACTATAGATGGCGATGTCTCAAAACTGCTCAGGTATGTTCAGGACATGATGCCAATGATGCGTACCAAATTTCTTATAAATCTGACAAAGCATTTAACTTGTTGAAATCCTCATGACCCAAGGAATCCAGACACATTTCTTGATCCATAGGTGGCGCTGCCACCAAACTTTGCATGTACCCACAGATCATGGTCCTGATTAATCATACCACATTTTGATTCAATACGACAAGCTGTTGCAGAGATATAGCCTCACTTCTTGTTTTACGTCAACCTCGTTAAATTTGTGTTAACGTAACTTTTCAACAAAATAAAAAAAAATAAATTTAGTATAATTAATTTTGTGCAGATCAGTCTGGAGATTATTTTGAGCCTTTGTTTTCACAAAACGGGCAAAGTTTAAAGGAATAGTAGCTAATAAACGATAAACGCCATATTCCAAGATGGCGTCCACCATAGTTCTAATTTAAGCAGTCCATTTGTATTATCTGGAGAAGCGTAATTACATACAGAAAGAGTTTCTAGGAAAAATGGTTCAAAAGATACGCCAAGGATACGCAAAAAAAGTGAATTGTTTAACTGGAGGTGGGGCTATAGAGTGTGTCCTAGAGTCCGCAAATTTGGTATGGAGGCTAATATTGCCCAGAAATTACTTTAAAACGACTTCTATGCAACAAGAAACCAATTCCTCATGCAAAATTTAATACCATAACCATTTAAGACCATTTTCTCCAATTTAATACCTTTTTAAGGCCTTAATTTGCAAAAGGGCAATTTAAGACTTTTTCCAGACCTGCAGAAACTCTGTTTAACTTAAAGACGCAACTTTTCCGACATGGTTTCACAGTGCAAACTGTCTTATAGCTAGCACAGCACACTGTTAGCATAATTAAAGTATCTGGCTAAAAAAAAATAAAATAAAGAAAGTCTATCCCTAACCCTAATTGTTGGACGACCAATTGACCATCATGACTCATCCCTACATTTCACAGCATTATTTTTCATTCTGTCAAATTGATTAGATCTACTTCGACAGCAACAATAGCCACTGAAGTTTTGGCAGTTTTATAGAGCACACAGTTCATTAAAATATCAGTACACTAAAAAAAAAAAACACCATAGCAAAAAAAATTACAAAAATCAATTATGTCTTCTCTTGTGTCCTGGAAGACGCTATATTTCTCATACTCAGCGACAGGCACTAAAATGAGGCTGAATTACAAATTAGTAAGCCCGTTTAATTTGTTCCATTAGACTCACTCAGACTACACCCTTTTGTTTCATGTCTGTTTTATGGCAGTGACATCATCTGCATGATATAAAAACGCTTCATCAAGCTATGTCAAGCATCTGGTTGCCTTTTCACCACACAGTGGGTATCAATTCTTTGACGTCAGAACTACAGTATCCAACACACACCCTGCATGATGTTAACATGACACAAATTTACTGCAGCAATGCAAATGAAGTCTGTTTTACATAATGATTCAGAGGTTTTAAGTAATAAGAAAGCACATTACAACAGAAGTTAAATGCGTTTTACATAACACTGCAATAACGGGTTGAGTTGTTCTAGTAAGGCCAACTGTAAAATAAAACAATGGAATAAAATGAATAACCTGTACAAAAAATAATAATAATATAAATGAATAAATCACACTCACTCGCCTGTAAGTGTCACTCATTAAGCATCTGTTTATTGACCGCAGTCCACAAACTCAAGCACAGTTTAATTAACAACACAACTTAGCGTTGCCTCTGCATGTAACAGCCAGCAGCTGGTTGCAAGAAACCAGTTTAATTAAGAAAAGCCGTAGTGACAAAAGCCTTACAGTTGCAGTATAACTTAAGGGCTTCTTGCAAGTGCAAATCGAGAATAAAAATGTACAATTCATTGATAAAGGATTATTATCTTACTATCCTATAGCCTGTATGTGTTGAAATCCTAGCAAAATAAACATTCTGCTAGCCCCATATGACTTTCATTTTGATATTACAAAATTCCTTATGATGAGCTTTAATGAATGTCACACTACATGACAAATGATGCTGCATTGCTGTAGATGTAGTTTTCCCAAATGCACTCAACAAAAATAAAATAATAAATAAAATTACTCTGGCTAGACAATAGTTTTCCTAAAAACTGATGTCCACATATGTCCCCACAGCGGGACTAAGTTGTGAAATTCTAAGAAATACCAAATAATTTATATACTATAATATTTCATCAAATACTTTATTATGTGTCTAGGAGTGTTGGTTATTCATCAGTGTTTCCCATTAACTACCTAGGCGGCCAGCCAGTCTAATTTGTCCCACCACAGTTTCATAATTAACCAAAAATATTTGATACTTTACTTAATAGCATAAAAGATCTCTAACATTGTGTTTTGTGCCATTGCTTCGGCAAAGCATCACTCACTCCCAGTCAGTCAGTCATTTTTTGAGTAATATGAACAAGGGAAGATTGAGTAAAACTGACGATAGTGAAAGTTCTTTTCTTTGAGTGGGACGCTATATATGGGGGAATGTTTACAGTTGAGGTGTGCAATACGTGCAAGATTGCAATCATTTAATCAACTCATTTAATTTAAGTTCCCTTGGTTACACATGCATTTTTTGAGTAATATGAGCATGGGATGATTGAGTAAAACTGACGATAGAGAAAGTTCTTTTTTCTTTTTAGTGGGACACTACATATGAGGGAATATGTGGAGAAATGTTTAAAGTGAAGGTGCGCAATTAACGTAATATTATAATTAGGATATTTGAGGTGCATCTTTGAATGTCACAAACACTTGGCTATACCAGGGCTAAACTAAACCAAACCAAATGACTCATGAATGCTCGCAAAATTCAATGTGTGGACGAGTTTATCACCTGTGGACCAACCAACACAATTTTCTTAAAAGAGGAGAAGCAGCACTGAAAAGGCTTGATTTACCACATTTTCATCATGGGTTTGTTAGGAGATGTTTTTCAGAATTACAGTATAAAAGGTGTGGTGCAAGAGAAGAGAGGAAGAGGAACATATCAGACCAACCACAACCCAGTTTCACTCTCTGAGAGCAAGGCTGTGTTTCTGTTCATTCTTACACCGTTTAAGTGCGTAATGTACGTCTGGGTAATATACACCTTAGCCTGCAATGATTGACAAGAAATCTGCAATGCAACTACATTTCCTTGTATGGTTATAGAGTTCATCAGAGGGGCGAGATTGTTTAATGTATCCAGTAGGCCTGGTTAGTAAACTCTAACATCTTAAAGTTAGATTAATGAACTATATTATTTGGTGCAACAATTGATTATTTCAATTAATATTTTTTATTGGTGTCATATTGCTTTTGCCACCATTTTATAAAAGCAGCAAGCCACCCGAGTTTTTGCGTTACAGTGAACACCATGCATAACTGGAGATTTCTCCCAAAACTGAATGACTTTTTGTCAGTAGAACACAAAAGGAGATCAGTGTTTCCCATTAATTAACTAGGCAGCCCGCCACAGTCTAACTGGTTCCACCACAGTTTCAAAATGAACCAAAAATATTTAAACACTTCTCATAAAAAGAAAAGATCTCCAACATTGTGTTTTGCACTGTTGCTTCAGCAAAGCATCTCTCATTCCCAGTCAACTTTTAAAGCAGTTAAAAAAAAAAGCACAGAATTTTCTTAATTTGTTCTATTATTTTTTTATCCATTTCTATTCATTGCTATTTTGTATTGTTATTTTATTACTGACTGTTTACTAGTCTTGAATAATTACAAAGAACTTGAAATCATTCTTCCATAATTAACATATTAGTTAGTGTTATTATTTGTTGTGATATTGAGAATCGGCAAATTTTACTACACTACTGAAATGTTGGTATTGTGATAATGTATAGCATATAATGCAATAATACAATGAAAAAGTAGATCTCATTCTATAGAACCATGAGCATCCCTGCTGTTAGTGATGGCAATGGAGACTTTTCTATATTTGACTACCACACGTGACGTAAAATAATGATCATATGATAATAACCTCCTCCCCTAACCAGTTCAGTTTACATTTGTCACAAAGAATTGAGAAGATTTCATAGGTACACTATTAGGTTGGGCATCGGTCATCATTTTTGGAAACTTTGACATGTTGCTTGAGCATGTAATTTAAATGTCCATTTTTCTCTCCAGACAAGTAACATTTTTACTCGGACAAGTGAATGACCAATTTACTTGTCCGGAGGAAAAGCACATGACAATGCTTAATGTCGATCCCTGATGTAACGTTAGGCTATTTGTACTCTCATAGAGGGACAGACATTCAGAGAGGGGCAGCAGGGCAGGTACTTCCCATAGTGGGAAATGTGACAGCAGAGAAAGGGCCAGTAGGTCAGAGTACTTTCAGATCATTTTTGGAGCTGTGCGTGACTTTATTGCCATGTCATCACCATTCATATCTATGCAACCAATGTGTTTATGATTAAATTACTACTAGAGCACAAAATTGTTTTCAAGAGCACACATTTCTTCATAGATCTTAATTTTGCTTTCAAAATGCACCAAATTGATGCATTTAACTAAAAAATGTAAAAAAAATTCTTATGGGGGACCATGCCCCCAAGACCCCCCCTACAGGGTCCAAGGTCCACCCACCACAGTATCACAAAATCCTGTAGGAATCAATGGGAGATGTTAGGGGCCATTCACAACGAGCATGATTTTGCCTCTGTCTGCAATGTTTTGTAATTGTTTTTCAATGGAAAGATACACCAGTTGGATGTTTTTGATGCCATGTCTAGACATTTTGTTTTGTTCAGCTTCTTAATGGCATGTCTAGTTTAAGTCTCAAGATACTTGCTTCTGCTATTCATTGTGCTGCGTCTCACTTTTTATAGTACTTGAACACGTTTCGTCTGAACAGCACCTTGGGGAGAATGCAAGTTGCTTTTATCCCCACACAATGAAAGTGAATTTAGTCTTACATATTCCTTTGTGTTACACAGAAGAAATAAAGTCATACAGGTTTGGAACAACATGACAGAATTTTTCCGTCTCTTAAAGAGCACCCTGTGCTACAAGCATTTTAACATAAGGACTCTCTTGGCCTATTGCTTTGGTATAATACAAAATGCATGCATTTTACAAGGTGCAGGAATACTGCATGTCTTTATCTCTGACAAATCACTCGCAGCGTGCTCTACAGTTCAAAACCGCTAACAGGCCTACATAAGTAGACTTCTGCATATGGCATCGTGCAAACACATTTACACTGGTGTTGAATGCACATATCTATACATTGAAGTGACTAGATCAAATTAACATACAAAACACACAGACACACAAACACATGCTTTAGCTGACTGCATTCTCTCACTCAATGACACATCCACACTGTCGATTTCTCAGCCTGTTCATTAGTAAACCACATCCTGAAGAACAGAACAAAAACAACATGGAAAAAAAAGATCTGTACTAACCAACAAACTGAATGTGCACTGTATGAATGTGTATATATATAAAGAGTATATAATAAAATAAAATTATATATAATATACACACACACACACACACACACACACACACACACACACACATATACATACACACTTTGGCAGCCAAAAGTTTGTATAATGTACAAATTTTGCTCTTATGGAAAGAAATTATTACTTTTATTCACCAAAGTTGCATTCAACTGATCACAATGTATATTCAGGACATTAATAATGTGAAAAATTACTATTTCAATTTGAAAAAAATGTTCAGAATTTCTTAAACTACATCAAAGATTTCTCATCAAAAAATCCTCCACATGCAGCAATGACAGCTTTGCAGATCTTTGCATTCGAGCTGTTAGTTTGTCTAGATACTCAGGTGACATTTCACCACACACTTCCTGTAGCACTTGCCATAGATGTGTCTGCCTTGTCACCTTACAGTCTAGCTAATCCCACAAAAGCTCAATGCGGTTAAGATCCATAACACTCTTTTCCAATTATCTGTTGTCCAATGTCTGTTTCTTTGCCCTCTCTAACCTTTTCTTTTTGATTTCTGTTTCAAAAGTGTCTTTCTTTGCAATTCTTCCCATAAGCCCTGCACCCGAGTCTTCTCTTTACTGTTGTACATGAAACTGGTGTTGAGCAAGTAGAAATGAAACTGTTAGCTGAGCACATGTGAGGTGTCTATTTCTCAAACTAGAGACTCTGATGCACTTATCCTCTTGTTTAGTTGTACATCTGGACTTCCACATCTCTTCCTGTCCTTGTTAGAGCCAGTTGTCCTTTGTCTTTGAAGACTGTAGTGTACAGCTTTGCATGAAATCTTCAGATTTCTTTGGCAATTTCAAGCATTGTATTCATTCATTCCTCAAAAGAATGATTGACTGATGAGTTTCTAGAGAAAGCGGTTTCTTTTTTGTAGTGATGCACCGAAATGAAAATTCTGGGCCGAAACCAAAACCAAAAATTCAGGATGCACTTGATCGAAAACAACTTTTTTTAATACCACGAGGGGAGAAGGAGCTCCTAGCCGACCTCTGCCAGAGGCGGAGTAGTCCCTTTCCAGCCGCCGAAATGCGGAACGACCACCGACCGCGAGCAGGGAGGGGCTCGGAGACCGACCGCCTCGAGTGGGAGAACCGCTGCCAGGGGCTGGAGGACGGCCTCCGATCCGCCCGGAGAGGGTGGAGGAGTGGCCGAGGAACAAGCTACGGCGTATCGGAGAACTGGCAAGTTTGGTTTTCTCTCTCCTCTCTCTCTCACTGCCGCTCTGTGTTGGCCATTTCCCTCTCTTAAATTGTAGTGTTTTTTGGGGGGTACTACACTGTTACAGGAAGTACCCCCCAACATTTTAATTATTTCTGTTTCCCTCCCCTTGTCCCCTCCCTCGTCTAGGTAGACGGGGATGACCTGCCGGCAGACGGCGCAGAAGCCGCGCCCCACCCCAGGGAAAGAGGGTGGGGCGCGGCTTCTGCGCCGTCTGCCGGCAGGTCATCCCCCGTCTACCTTTAATAAGTTCATTATTAAAACCTAATTTATATTGTCAAGCCGGTTCTCGCCTCTTCCTTTCCATTGAACTGACAAATTAAAGCCGAAGATTTAAATAACCATCTTAAGACAAATGCTTTAGTGAAACATCTTATATGCCTAAGACATTTGCACAGTATTATGTGTACACACACACACACACACACACACACGTATACAGTTGAAGTCAGAAGTTTCCATACACCTAAAATACATTTAAACTTTCAAGTTCTGACATTTAATTGTAGAAAACATACCCTGTCTTAGGTCAGTTAGTATCGCTGCTTTATTTTAAGAATGTGAAATGTCAGAATAATAGTAGAGAGAATTATTTATTGCTGTTTTTATTTCTTTCATCACATTCCTAGTAGGTCAGAATTTTACATTTAGTATTTAGTAGCATTGCCTATAAATTGTTTCAATTGGATCAAACATTTTGGGTAGCTTTCCACAAGACTCTCACAATAATTTGCTGGAAGTTTTGTCCCATTCCTCCAGACAGAACTGGTGTAACCGAGTCAGGTTTGACGGCCTCCTTGCTCGCAAATGCTTTTTCAGTTCTACCCACAAAATTTCTATCAGATTGAGGTCAGGGCTTTGTGATGGCCAATCCAATACCTTGACTTTATTGTCCTTAAGCCATTTTGGCACAACTTAGGGGGGGGGGGGGGGGGTATGTTTGTGGTCATTGACCATTTGGAAGACCCATTTGCGACCGAGCTTTAACTTCCTGGCTGATGTCTTGAGATGTTGCTTCAATATAACCATCAAATTTTCCTTCCTCATGATGCCATCTATTTTGAGAACTGCACCAGTCCCTCCTCCAGCAAAACACCCCCACAACATGATGCTGCCACCCCCATGCTTCACGGTTGGGATGGTGTTCTTCGGCTTGCAAGCCTCACCCTTTTCCCTCCAAACATAACAATGGTCATTATGGCCAAACAGTTACATTTTTGTTTCATCAGACCAGAGGACATTTCTCCAAAAAGTAAAATCTTTGTCCCATGTGCATTTGCAAACTGTAGTTTGGCTTTTTTTATGCAGTTTTGGAGCAGTGGCTTCTTCCTTGCTGAGCAGCCATTCAGGTTATGTCGATGTAGGACCCGTTTTACTGTGGATATAGATACTTGTCTACCAGTTTCCTCCAGCATCTTCACAAGGTCCTTTGCTGTTGTCCTGGGATTGATTTGCACTTTTCGCACCAAACTTGTTCATCTCTAGGAGACAGAATGCATCTCCTTCCTGAGCGGTATGATGGCTGTGTAGTCCTATAGTGTTTATACTTGCATTCTATTGTTTGTACAGATGAACGTGATACCTTCAGGCATTTGGAAATTGCTCCCAAATATGAAGCAGATTTGTTGTTGTCCACAATTTTTTTCTGAGGTCTTGGCTGATTTCTTTAGATTTTCCCATGGTGTCAAGCAAAGAGGCACTGAGTTTGAAAGTAGGCCTTAAAATACATCCACAGGTACACCTCCAATTCAGTACACTTCCTATCTACAATTGCTGGAAAAATGTATTGTGTCATGCACAAAGTAGATGTCCTAAACGTCATGCCAAAACTATAGTTGGCCAATATTAAATCTGTGGAGTGTTTGTTTTTTCAACCTAAAGTTTTGACACACATATACATACATTATATATATATATATATATATATATATATATATATATATATATATATATATATATATATATATATAGCTGTCGATTTAATGTTAATTTAGTGCAATTCATTACATAAAAAAAAGTGTACATTTTTTTTTGTACAAATGTTTAAAAAAATACGCAATGAATAATGCCCACTGAAGCGTACATAAATTCTATAATAAAAGGACAGATTTTCCTACCATTCAAGCAATTCAAGCTTGAAGTAGGCCTACATCTGTTTTAAGGAGCCGCGTCAATACCACTCACTGAGAAGGCAAAACAGAATCTTAAGACATGATTTTACACCATTTTTAACTTAACACAGCATTAGAGCACCACAGTGTGCACAGTATGAAAAGCCAAGTGGTGTTGACTAACAAAAGTTTACTAAAGTAATCCCATTTTTTAAGACAGTGATATCTGAGGGATTGGAGATCACGTGAATTCAGAAGTGGTTTTGTCTTGCCCTTTAAGTACCGAGATTTGACCAGATTCCTTGAATCTTTTAACTATATTATGCACTGTACAGGGTGAAATGCCCAAAATCCTTCCAATTTGTCTTTTGGAAACATTGTTTAAATTGCTGGATTATTTGCTGTAATAGCTGGCCAGCCTGCCCGGGAAAGTTCCAAAAATGGCCGCAGGGTGAACTGACTTGCCTTTTAGGGGTTTGCCTCCATCCAGCTGTGTTTGAACATAAGAACGCATCCTCATCTTATGCTGTCTGTGGTCTTTGGCTGTATTTGAAACAAGAAAAATGCTGCATCTGGAGGCTGGCTAAAGCCAAGGGACCAAGGCGCGTCTGAATCCAATGTTCGCGTCACATACCGTCTATTGAGATACCTTCATCTGATAGATTTTTTTAAAGTAGCATAGATGTATCCTTCACTGCCTTTGAAATCCCACAATACTGTGCGGTAGAGCAAAAGAAAGAAAAAGGCCGCCGAAGAGGCAGTTGATAGATAAATTATAGATTAAATTAATAGATTTCTATATATAAATGATGCTATCCAAAGTGCATTTGAACAGTGTTGAAACACTATCTTCTGATGTGTTACATTCATACGAGCAAACAGAGAAGTACGTTTGGAGCAGAAGAAATAGAAATGAAACTTGTGTATATCGTCATCATTACGCTAAACTAAAATGCTATTTCAAGCCATTTTACATGCGCAAGTTACCAGACACTGTAACGCTTTTACCCGGAGATAAATGGTTTAGTCCGACAAATCACGGAGCCAAACAGCAAAAGTCTCTATTCCACACATTTAATGGCAGATACATAGGCTGCACGCTCTTCTCATACATGAGAAAATGAACAAACCATTAGGGTCACAAAACATAAAAGTATAATAAAGGTCAGGGAGAGGATATCCATCATCATCCTCCAGCACCTGCACACAGACTGAGTAACTCTCTAATCGCACAGCACACACATATGTCTTAATCATTACAGAATTATATTTTCTAAAGAAAATTCACGTTGGATCATAATTTCTTTTTTCCTAGTAAGACCTTTGATATTAGGGCAAAAATCGCATTCTTGGTAATCATTTTTGTATTGTTTTCCTGTAAAAAATGTCTAAAAATCCTTAAAACAAGATCAACTTGATCTTGTTTTAGAAACAACACTGCATAAGATATTTCGGGTTTTCAGAGAATGTATTTTTAACATGTGTATTTTGTCTTACTGTACCGACAGAGTTTTTAATAGTCAAAACAAGTGAAAAAAAAAATCTACCAGTGCTGAAGTAGTAATCCAAAGTATTTAGATTACATTTCTGATCTTGAGTAATCTAATGGAATATGTTACAAATGACATTTTAGGGCATGTATTCTGTAATCTGTAGTGGAAAACATTTCAAAATTAACCCTCTCAACCATGGTTATTGCCAAACCTCTCTTGATGATATTATGAGTCTGTTGTGATTCGGTTGGACTGAATGGATACTGATATCCGTAGACACAAGCCTGTCTGAAACTGGTTTCAGGAGGTATGTAGATATGCAAACGCTGTCTGTTCATTCAGTGACCGATAGGTCAGTGAGGCAACAAGGTAGCTACATTTGGATTCTTATGCAGCCAGTGTGTGTGGTTTGTTGCCAGTTCAACTACATGTTGCCTATACAGCTGGAACTGCACTTACTGCCCCCTGCTGATTGGGACCTGCAAAAACCATGAATGTGGCGCTTCAAACTTGAATTTCTCAGATGGTAGGACTATTCTTTATTATGGTCCCGATTGTACAATTAATTACGTAATATTTTTTTACATAATTTTTTTTTTTGCTTAATTTATATAATTATAATAATACTGAATTAATAATTTAAATTGACAGCCCTAATATTTATATGTAAATGATATTTAGCATCCAGTATTGTTAAACCCCCCCCCCCCCCCCCCCCCCCAAAAAAAAAATTATACTACTAGATTTCCTAGTTTTGTGACATTAGATCAGCAGTTTTTTCAGTAACAAGCTACTTTTTCCTTCAAGTAGTGATGTAGTGTGACAAAAAGCTACGTCACCATTTATGGTCACACTATATTGCACACGCAGCTTTACAGTCACTCAAACTGAGAACGCAAATCAAACGATCTCTCCTAAGCTGTCCTTTCTCAGATGATTCTTGTAAATTATTCAGAAAAAATAAATGATTCAGAAATTATTCATGATTTAGGCTCATTTGAACTGACTGGACAAACAGGCTTTTTAGCTTGCTACAAATGATTATGAAGTGCATTGCAGTTGAATTGTTCTGCCGAGCTGTTCGTTCGGTAATATTTCTCCTGTTCACGCACAAATTCTTGACCTAGGTGACCTCGACTAGTTGAAGAGCGTTGATTGGTTTAAACATATAATAGATGTGGTTTGGACGTGACATTCTTTAATTTATGTTCCTTCAAAACTCCAATTTTTATACAAAGCCACACAGAGTACAAATGCAGGAGAATTTTATTTTTGGCTATAAATTTTGCTTTACAGAGACATATTTAGTTAGACACTGCTGTGCATCTCTTTGTTTTCAGTAGTTGGACTGTAGTTTAACTACTTTAAAACTGTAGCTTTCCAAGTTTACAACTAATTAAAAGCAGCTTTCCTCAACATCATATGTACTCTAATCACAAGAGACGTACACACCGATACAAAGACACAGACAACAACATACTCATATTGCCAAGATGAAAAGAAAATTAGATTTCTGACAAGCTGCATGCAAACACAGCGGTCCATTCATCATGACAAAATGTCAGTTTCTCGAAAGTTATTTGCATAAATGCAACATAGTCAAATACTGTTACGTGGTCGTATCACTCACAAATAACTATGCAAAAGACATATGGTACACATTTGCAGGACTTGGCTTTCTAGATTTGTTTTATTTGCAGCAATTTTCTCCTCGCTTCTTACAAATTCATTGGGCGAGTCAACATGAACACGAACATCAAGAACAAGTCCCGGTCAGATTTCACTCCAATATTTAAATAAGAAGCAATACTTTGCTTAAAGAATACGAAACCTATTTCTAGGATCATTCAGACTTTTTTGCATTGTCAAATAAGCACATTTCCTACCCCAAACTCGTTGGAAAAAAATGCAAAAACACAAATGCAAAAGCTCTTAATGGTTTTATTTAAATGTGCATTCAAAGCATTTCCTACAGTTCCATTAATGAAGAAGGTCATCTAAATAAGTGCAAACCCCTGAAGGAATAGTTCACCCTATATGATGCTTCTCTCATTATTTACTCACCCTTGTACAAAGAAAGAAAGACAGTCATACAAGTTTGAGACTGAATAAAGGCCCCGGCACACTTCCTAAGAAATCGAAGGGCAAATGGGCATGACATCATTTAGAACAAAATCAGTTTTTCTAAGTTTGTCAGAAACTCTCCGGGGCAAACTTACAGGAAAACTCTGTACCGGCTGCTAAACACCTTACACCACATAATCGGTGAGTTTGACTTGGCGCTCCACCTACTTTGAGGCTGACAGCTAATTCCCGATCAGTCAGTTTAGAGTTACTAGCAAACTGGTACAAATTTACCTACATCAGTATGTTTATTCGCACAAAGACATTTTGCAAGAACGATTTTTTTGTTTTGTAAAAATAGGAAATCTACTCAAATAAAGCGCTTCACATGCTCCTCGGTACAGGGCTGTTTGTTTCAAGACATTTTGGACTCGACTCCGACTTCTGGTTTCAGAATCAGTGGAGTCGATTCCAAGAGCTGACTCTTCCAAGACTTTTTTTCGATTCCGGAAAAAAATGTATACAAATAAAACACAAAAAAAAAAAACTCATAATAAACAGCTAATTAAAAAGAATTCTTTGCACTATGTAAGATAGCATGAATGATATTTATTATGAATAGGTCTATTCTAAAAATAAAAATGGGCCGACATGCACATCCCAAAGTGCAATGCTTCAATCCCATGGGATATATTTGATGGAAATTTTAGCAGATTCGTCTATATTTCAAAGGATTCAGCAAATAATGTAAAAAAAAACACCTTGTTCTTGTTATAAAGAGGTTTAGTATGTAATTATACTCTACCTTTTATACACCGAGTAAAAAGTCTAAATAATACACTTTAGTTTTATTTAAAAGTCCAGGTTTTTGTACTGGTTTATTTAATACAATATAAAAATATTTTTTAGAATGTACATTTATTATGTTTTAAATTTGATTTCATGAAATAACTTTAAGGTAAAAAATTAAATAATTGTGTAAAATGTAGGCTAATGGAAAAAAAATGTTGTTTTAAAACATACTGTAAAAATGTTGAAAAGCGCTAGACTCTCACTTTTAGAAGTGTAGCCCATCAATCATTTAAACTTTAACCACCTGATTTTTTTTATGTGAACTTGGAAGGTACCTCGCTGTAACTTGATCATCCTCCGTCATCTCCTGGTTGCAGACAGGTGTTGTCACATCGGGAAGTTGTTACTGTATGCCCATTTTCTTTCAAAAGTTTGTCATATTACTTGATTATTACTTTAGTCCAAAGTAAAATACCGGCAGACTATACAGGTCTGGAAAGCAGCTGTCTGGTGTGTTAAAGGGCTTGTGCGAATGCTTCATACAGATTAACAAATGGAGCAGATTTACTGATGGCTACAATGACTACAAATGACTCAGAGTCAAGGGGATGATAGTTTAGCTGCAGTCATTTTATAATATGTTTTGTAAATTGAATAAGCACTGTTAAGGCTTCTGGAATGCGTAGTAGTTCTTTACCCGAGCGGAATTGACTCCAAGGTTTCGAGGTGATTCTCGATTCCCAACGCCTCAAAATCGATTCTTTTTGGAATCGATTCCCAGCTCTAATGCTTGGAATTAGTTAAACTGAATGACACAGAAACATGCAATTCATGGCATTTATACAGTATATATATATATATATATATATATATATATATATACTTGAAAGTCCCTTATTTTGGCATTAAAATGTGATTCGAATTTGAATGCCCAACAATCGCGGTTGTCTGATAGAACCGTGGTTTGATCAAATAACTGCAATCAGATGGTTATTTAATAATATCGCAACATAATTTTACTTGTCTTAATCAGCAGATTCGCTTATATTTTAAATTTGAATTGTCAAGGAGCAAAGAAAAGACGGTTTGCACGTTATACAATTTTTGGTATCATTAATAAACAGTTTTTTCACTGATGTCTGTTCTAATGAATTTGACACAGTTTAAGAGCGATTTTAACCGTTTCACAAAGTAACATGGTTGCCCATGTTAATGTGGGATATTGGTTTGAATGGGAACTGGTGATTACATTTGTCAGAGCAGTAAATCACATGTTGAATTTTATATACAACACTAAAGCATCAAATGCTGCTATGTCAACAATATACTTTGTACTTTTATTTCTATATAATGAATAATGGCTTGATGAATTAATAGATTGAGTAACTTAATCCGACAAAGTGGATGTGTAATTATTGATGGGACACTAGTCCAGTGGTAAGACATACTGGCAGTAAATATAGTGACCCGGGTACAAATCCCAATCAGTCAGGACAAATTTTAAGCTATGCAAGATTGAATCTGAAGATTGTGCTAAACCAAAAAATCATTACATTTCTGAAGAACTTTCTCACACTTTCTACCATTTATTCTTACCCATTGGTCAATTTGGCCTTTGTATTTGCTCTCCACCAAGAGCAAATTCTGAAAGATCATCTTTTTGCAGTGTCATGTTTAGTCAAACAAACAACATTGTCATGCACAAAACCTTTGAAAAGTAAAAGATGCTATTATAACAATTTAAATATAAAAGCAGGTACTCACAGGGAACTAAACCCATGTCTGTATGCATGGTTAGCAAACACACTACCCCTAGGCGAACATACCTTCTTTGTGAACAGTAACAATTGTTTTATCAACTTTATAAAAAATTAAAGCGATTGTTTTTGATTTATAAATAAAAGTAATTTAAGAGTATAGGCCTATTGTTGACATATATAAGCCTATGATGCTTTAGTGTTGTTAAGTCTTCCACATGCGATTTACTACTCTGGCAAATGTAATCGGCAGTTCCCATTCAAACCAATGCCCCACGTTCACATGGGCAACCATGTTACCCTGTGAAACCATGTTAAAATCGCTCTTAAACTGTGTCAGATTCATTCGAACAGACATTGATCATCCATAACACCGGCATTACATCGTCATGGCAATGAATTGGACATAAATTGGATATAGCTTTATACAGAAAAGGTTAGTGATTTTTTATTTTTTTTTATAGACTTAAATTGTGTTAACAACATGCATATAAGAATAGTTTTAAAGTTTACGAATTGGCCCCATTAACTTTGTTATTCCCCATTAAAATTGTAAGTGCCACACTGTAACCTATATTTTTGCTTTTTTAAAAGAAAAGGAGGTACTAATTAGTCAAAATTATTGTTTTGGGGTAATCAACAGTATGCCACAAATGCAGCTGATTGAGTTTAACTTGTACTGAACCCGGAACATTCTGGTGGCATTTTATACAAATGGCTAGTTCGGTGGGTAGAGCCATTCAAATCTGTTTGATTTATTCAGGGTTCCCAGCCAAAACTTTTACCAATTAATTTCCATAACTTTACATTACTTTTCCATTCTTTTGTGATTACTGGATAATTTCATCCACAAAGGGTCATTTGTAGCCAAATAAATATTTGAGATCCCCTGATTTTTCCAGGTTTTCAATGACTCTGGAAAACATACTTTTTTGAGAGAGGGTTATAGCTAGAGTCAAAAATTAACCAGGGCTTGGGTCAAAATGCCCCAGATACATCAAATATGGAGTATTTTTTATCTGCTAACATTTGATACATTTCATAATTTCTCATTGAATGCCTAGTTTTTGGTTTAGTATGGCTTTGTTGCCTCTGGAAACAATGTAGTGAACTGTAGATTTCAGATTGTGTTATGTAATCATACTCAGAGGTGAGTCGAGCATTGTTGAATCTAGCTAATATAAAGTGGGATTTGATAATAAATAAAATCAGCTCTGAAAATAGTAAAATGTACTTGAGTTGATTCAACTTAAGTATTCTACATAAATCGGTGACAAGCTGTTTTTACAGTGAAAAATACAATTAGCTCTATTAGAAGTTACAAAAATAAATAAATAAATGCCCCTGAAAATCAGTTCCGGGAGAAATTTTCCCCTCTTTATAAAACATTTATTTCTGACACTGGCTTTGACTATATATGGAGTGATTTCAAGATAGAGGATTTTAAAGTATGCAAAGATAAACAGCGTGAAATGGGTTACACTAAACCTGTGAATTTGTTGGTCCAATCATGCGTTCCCAACATCAAAGGAAACACGAAACTAGCTTCCAAAAGACACCCAACGTGTTAGAAACTAACAAACAAAACCTCTGCACAGCTGGTGTTTATTTAACTCAACTTTGCCATTGGTCTGGACTACTAAGAGTAGCCAACACAGTCTGGGTACAGAAAACCAAAGTGATCCGACTACCTGTGTTAAGTGAAAACAAACCTGCTCTATACATAGTTGGTGTTCCAGTCCATGCACTTATGTGTTTAAGGGCTTCTCCAAGGTGTGGCCCCCTCAAACTACAACAGAAACCTTTGTGCCACAGGATGTTAAAAAGGTGCCGCCTTTTCCAATGGTGAAGGCCAGGACTATTGGAGGAAGAGGCCTTTTGTTCAAACGTTCCAGTGAGATGTAGTCATTTGTCTTTTGTATTATTGCTTTACGGGCACTGGCTTCAAACGGCTTTTCACTAGAGAAATTTAGCAATCAGACCATTCTCACAATGGTTGGAAGATCGCGATGCATCGCAAAATCAATATTTTAGGGGTGGCTGTGGCTCAGTTGGTAGAGCGGGTTGGCCACTAATCACAGGATTGGTGGTTCAAATCCCTGCCCACACGACTCCACATGCCGAAGTGTCCTTGGGCAAGACACTGAACCCCAAGTTGCTCCAGTGGCAGGCTACCGCCATTGGTGTATGAATGTGTGTATGAATGGGTGAATGTGTCACAGTGTAAAGCGCTTTGAATCCCGTTAAGGTTAAAAAGGCACTATATAAGTGCAGACAATTTACCATTTTACCCAGTCCTACAAAACTAGAAAACTTAGAATATAATGCATGGACTACTTTTATGACACTTTTGGTGCTTTATTAAGCGTTCAAATTAGTCACTGTCTACTGCCATACTGAATTCAGACAATCACTAAAATATCTCCTTTTGAGTTCTGCAAAAGAAATAAAGTCATATAGGTTGGGAACGACATGAGTATGGCTAAATTATGACAACATTTTGGGGTGAAATATCCCTTCAAAGACGCAATACTTTTAACAGTTGTGCAAAGATTTCAAATCATTGTTGATACGGATCTATGATATCATCTTTGTCTTAAATGTATCTCAAAACAGTACAACAGGAAGGTTGTTATATAATACAGCAGACTGCATGTTATCAGATACCATTTTTATCGAAATCTCAAGAGTAACACTATACATGCATATCTCAAGCAAACAGCATGGTCATAGAGTTGAGGACTATAAAAGTCGTTCCTCTTCCATAGTCTAATATGTCTGCCATTACAAGACATATTATCACCCATGCTTTTACCATCTTAAACTCTGCGAGACAAATAAGGGCAATACAAATCACACACTAAGCAACTAAATTTGTCCATAATTCAAATGACCATAAAGAAAAAATGCTATTGTGTCCTGAGCTGATCGCAATGACAAACGTAAGCTTGTACTTGGAAAAATAGGCAAACTTTGAAACACGGCTCTCTAGAATACAAAATATAATATATTAGATCAAATGATCGCTAAACGGTATAATCATCTGTTGCTGCAGGCAACTAATTTTCTCACAAAGTATTGCGTGACTTTCATCTCTCTCGTAGCACTCCATAGTCTATTTCTTCTCACAAAATAAAAGATCTCATGTCCATTTATTAATTTATTTAGCAAGTATCCATTTAATATGTGGAGTAATGTACAGTCAGCTGGTCATTGTCAAGAGAGAAAAACAAACACCAGACAGAGTGATCAGGACCTCAAAGCGTAACAGAAGGGTCTTGTATCAACCCCTGAAGGGTTATTTATTTCTTTTAAAATTACTTAACTTCACAAAATCTAATTTAACAAATGTCCTTTCCAACACTAGATCCTTTTGAATGGAAATTGGTTTCGGATTAATTTGCCTGATTGGACATTGTTACACAACAAACAAAGGCGACAATACATCCATGTAGTTTTCAGTACGAAAGAATTCTGCACCAACATCGACATGAACAGCTTGTGGCAAACAGCTGATATACATTCAATTAGTTCTCTTCAAGTCATGCATACTTAATGTGACATTTGATAATTACCAGAATTAAAAATAGCTTTTGAGCTTGGGGGCAAAATCTGTTGGCGCTCACACACACACACACACACACACACACACACACACACACACACACACACACACACACACACACACACACACACACGGGATCAGATGCAAGCACATCGAGAACTCAGTCAGGCTAGTGCGTGACCTTAGAGCAACTAGGTAGTGATGTTGAAACAGCATATGACCTATGACAGTGAAAGTAGCTACATCAGGATCTGTACTCTTGTGCGAGAGTCAAACTGCTTTAGAGCTTGCTGGCGAGCAGAGAAGATTTGTGTGCTTTTACACACAGTACTTTGTTTGCAAAGGATATACATGAAAAATGTGTGTGTGGGGCGCTAGGGATAAGAATTGGATGGGAATGATTCTGGTTACTACACAAAACGACCCTTAGGATTTATTCCAACAGAACTGCTCTAGATGTGTATCTTTAACTACACATTACCATATTAACAAATAGTGAGTAATTTAACTGATTTAACACAGTAACATTTCTTGGATAATTTAGAGTAGGAAATCTGTGCCCAGTTGCATAATGCACCTTAAGTTTTTCCCTTAAGTGGAACACGTAAGGCGTTATATCCCCTTAAATAAGGGAATGACTTGAGGGTGTTGCACATAATCCCTTAGACACTTCTCTTAGGTAAGGGAAACCGTTATGAGTTTTACTACAGTTAGCCAGGTTTTACCGTAATAAAATTGTACTGTTAACATGGACACGTTCATCATGTCCCTACTACTGATCTATAATATAGACATTTGAGCAATTTTAACACAACGAATACTTTTCATTTTAGTGACTAATAAAGTTTCTCAGTATCATTATTGATGTGTAAATTATTGTCCGACCTCTTCCGAATAGACCTTTTCCACAGACTGTGATGATGCATTTCCACGTTGTTTAGCAGCACAAATCTTGCAAATGTTTTTATATTATAATTTTTTTTTAAATTTAGTTTAAATTTATAACATTCTGCTTTGTGTTATATTACCCTGGAATTAGTTTTAAAAAATGAATTACCACAGCTGCGAGGGGGTTTCTATTACAGCTGCTGAGAGAATGACAGTAAATTTGGCATCTTCTCCCATCTGAATTGCACTCTTTATTCCTCTTCTGTAAAGTCATTCAAACGTAAGCATGGATTTTTTTTTTCTTTTGGTCTTGGAGCAAATGGGTAAGTAAAAATTATTTTTGCTGTGATCTCCCATTCACCACTGTCGAAGTTTACCCGTTTACTATTGCGTTCCAAAACCCGCAGTTCTGGATGCACCAATTACAGTTGTTTGTGATTACTGCAGATTACTGCATAAGCGTTTTAAAAACTCATTTTCTGGAGGTTCCACGGGCAATTTTGATTTGTTTCCCTCAAAATGAATAGATTTAAACACTTTTTGTGTACAATTTATGTGTAAATTAAAAAACGTCTTGAGTTTATCATATAGAGCAAAACATTGAGGATTCTGCTTTTATGGCCGGTGAGTGTCCACTTCAGTTAGACACCTTTGATAGTGTGTAGTGCAGTGAATTTTAGGTGTTAGATGTGATATTAGATTGCCTTTCATTATGTTAGTTTGTGCCCATAGTAATCCTACACTTGTTTATTATCGCTAAGATCTCCCTATCGCGAACAATTTCCATTGGTATGCTGTATTCTTCAACTGGTTCAATAAACTTCGCCATTTCTCCTTTTTAGAAACTTTGTAAAACTTAGTCAATGCTTAAGGTTAAGTTTTAGTACCCCTAAGGTTTACTTAATGGCAGTTAAAGGGCTTTATGCAACACTTAAGGGGATACTTAAGTAAAACAATTATATTTAAGGGAAATTGTAGGGGATTATGACGTTTTATCTATAAGGACTCTAAAGTAAATCTTAAGGGTTGTTTTCTGCAAAATCATTAAATTTAAGGGAAAATTTCACTTAAGGTGCTTTTTGCAGCCGGGCACTGGAACACATGTGAGATTTGTATTTTGGGCGAATTGGAGTGTGTGGGTGTGTGAGCATGTAAATCTGTGTTTGACAGTCGGGCAAGTCCATTTAGGCGCTGTACCGCATACAACACAGGAATCATTAAACACTTCCTGAGACTTAAGCCAGGTGTCGTATCTCTCCTTGGCACTATAAATAGCTCCGGTGTGGAATGTGAAAAGGCATGCCGGTCGGACTGTCATCATGCATGCTTTGTGCTACAATGACATAACACACAAGCACAGCATAGGACTCACACTGGATGTACAGCACACAATTCAGTCAGTGAGGTGTCTAAAAAAGTCCACAGGACAAGAATAGACAATTATGAAAAAAAAGAAGTGGAGGGGCCGGTTACCTCACTATACCTGTAGCGACATGAAAGATCAGGGAGAGGAAGCATGTATTTGGTTATCTCATCCCATACTTTCTCATACTCAGAGGTCATTCAGGTAAAGGCCTGTTATAATTAGGGATTTTGGCTTTAATTGCTCTATGGAAAACTATCAGGGATTCTGAGCACCAAATGGTTTCATTAGCAAACGTTAAAGAGTTGAAACAGAAACGCGTTAGAAGCCATTGCGTCGGACACATGGAGCACCCAACATACTTGCCAGCTGCTCTTGATTTCCTCAACTTTTGTTGTTCCCTTGACCTCTTCCCCCTCATTTGTTTCCCATAGACTCTACCTGAGTGTACTCACATGCTCAAGACATTACATTTTACATATTTGGCTGACGCTTTTCTCCAAAGCAACTTAAAGTCTTTTTACACTTGGATCACATCCACAACCATCTGTTTTAGTTTAAAAACTCCAAAGTATGTTGTACTAGAGAGCATTTTCGAATGTCTCAGTTTTCGGTAGAGAAAAGCACCATTCCAGTATGGATGAGAAGTGTCCAGACCATCCACTTGCATTGTATGGACATACAAAGCGGAGATATTCTTCTAAAAATCTTTGTCATGTTCAGCAGAAAAAAGAAAGCCATACGCATGAGGGTGAGTAAACGATGAGAGAATTTTCATTTTTGGGTGAACCATCCCTTCAACTATAACACTTACGTAATGCAATACACAACATGTCTCGCACTTGTCTTGTCATCCTTTGATTTGTATTGTGATGCAGGGTTCCATAAAAAGAATTTCAATATCTACATGTATTTGAGCTTTTTCAAATGATGCATCAACACAAACTCATGGGTTGCAATATGCAAAGCAGATTTTAAGGCCTATAAAATGAGATATCATAGTCATCTGTTGAAAATATGCTCTTTTGACATTTATGGTCAAAGCCAAGTTGTATTGGGTTGGCTATCTGGACTTTCCTACAAGCTACATGGCAAAAATAAATAAATAAATATAAATCATACAAATATAAGATGATGATAATAAACACGGAGTGATGCATTTTTTTAGGCATGCAGTCCAGATTAGAATATTTGGAGAGGTAATTTCACTGCTCTTTTCTCAGTCTTACACACAAACACAAACAGGCTCCCATGGTGAATAAGTGAGCTATAGGTGAATTTCAGACTGCACAATGGAGCAGCTTCTCTTCTATTAGTCTCTCAACTGAAGAAATGTAAAACTAAACTATATTACATCATGAACAGACAGACAGGCAGGCAGACAGAAGTACATTTGCCTACTTTTAAATAGAAGAATGTATGGCTAAGGTGTCTGCAATGAAATGGAAAATGTAACGAGCGCTCCTGCAGTTCTGCAGGATTTAAATGTCATAAAAGCTCAACTTCTCTGACTCAAGCATTTTTAGCAACAGGTCATTGCCCTCACTGATGATGTAACACAGTGCCTTCCATCATGATGGAGGATCAAGCACTCATAACCTGTTGCAACATGCATAATAGTTTTATCAATATGTTCATTCTTTATGGTGTGGTCACAATGCAGGAAATCCATTATGCAAAACAGAACACTGTTTAACACTTTCACTTCCTTTGATAAACTACCAGCAATAATCAGGAACAGAAAACCGCTGAATACAATTTTTAAATCATTTAGCCCAATAAAAGTAATCAATGACTCCAATGAGTGTTCCTGCAATATTCATAATTTCATTAATAATTTCTCAGGATTCAAACTGACATCAATTATTTGCAGAGTAACCTGCACTTGAAAGGCAGCAGGTTTTAATCCTCAATTCTGTAAAAGCTACTTTCCTCTTCAGCAGCCTGGGCTCCGAGTCATCACTAACACTGGGACTCATAACTCATAGTGACTCTCAAACAATCAGTGAATTAAACCCATTTTAAATTCCCACAACATACTAAACCAGGTGTTGTCAACATGTTTTGACCCAGCAACCTCCCCACACAAACTACATCAGCCAACACGGAGAACCCCCTAACATAAAAATGCTAGATTTTCTCTGCAGCACTGTAAAACAGCTATCATCCATTAATAAAATTAAGCATTACATTATGCTACACTAGTGCTGACCTAGTTTCTCCATTAACCTTTTCGTTCCTTTGCCATGTCCTGAATCCATTGTTCTACTGTGCTGTCCGACACGGAGATTTATGTAAAAGGGAATAGTTCACCCAAAAATGAAATTCTCTCATCATTTACTCACCCACATGCCATACCAGATGTGTATGATTTTCTTCCTTCTGAAGGATACAAATGAAGATTTTTAGAAGAATATTTCAGATCTGTAGGTCCATACAATTGAAGTGAATGATGAGACAGAACTCTTAAGTATACAGGCATCATAAAATTAATCCATAAGTCTCCAGTGGTTAAATCCAGAAGCCATTTGATAAGTGTGAGGGAGAAATGGATCAATATTTAAATCCTTTCTTTTTTTTCACAATAAATCTCCACATTTGACAAGCCCCAACTAGTAGGTGGTGATATGCACAAATAACGCGAATTGCCAAAAAGCAAAAGAAGCAGAACGTAAAAGTGAAGGTGGAGATTTATGTTAACAAATGACTTAAATATTGACATGTAGTGACATATCACTTCAGAATATGTAGGTTTCTCCAGTGGAGTCGTGTGGCTTACTTTTACGCTGATTTACGTGATTCTTGGAGATTCTAGCCACCATTCACTTGCATTAAATGGACCTACAGAGCTGAGATATTCTTCTAAAAATCTAAAAAGTCAGTCAGTCATACATCAGGGATGTCATGAGGGTGAGTAAATAATGTTAGAATTTTCCTTTTTGGCTGAACTATCCCTTTAAGAAACCAGATGAACCAAAAAACTATTTCTTTCTTTAGACTATATATATGTTAAATTAAGCTATAAAACAAATTAACCACATTTTAAAACACATTTTGATAGAGAATTTTTAATATAGGCAATATTATGTTTAATATATCAGTCCAAGAACCACCTTAAGGCAGAACTTTAGTTCAAAACTCCAGACACAAATGATAATGCCAAATTTTCTGCTACAATGAGGAGAGGTGTTCTATTACTTTACTATTAGTCAATATGACTTACGATTTTCATTGGTGGACAATAAAATGGATAAGACAATCCCATGCACAGGCCGAACCCAGCCATCTTTACCACATTTTACTTAAATACATGAAAGCCAGACTTCAAACATAACCCAGCCTTTTCAGTAGCACGATTGGTGTTCCCTTGACCACTCCTACATGGCCTTTCCAACTGAAACCAATGCCACAAGTCAGTCAACAAGTTAGCATGGACATTGACCGTGCGGAATTAGATCAGACAGAAATGACATCAGCGAAGGCAACAGACATCCATTCGTAGGCCAACCGTCCATTTACAACGAGTCAAATAAAATTATCTCGCCTATCAGTCTCAGCCCCACACAAGCTTCAGCACTTCTGCTACAGTACATAGGTTGCATTCATTATGCCATAGTAGATCCATCCAATGAGGCATAGGAATTTAGACTGGGCATGGATAAACAATGGTTTAGCAGAGCGCCATCTCAGAGCCACGTATGGCCCTTACTAAACTAAATTTAATAGATGAAGGCTCATTAATTCATTGCAAAGGTCACATTTTACTCAAATAATACCCCTTTTCCACCAATCTGGTTATGATCAATGCATTTCAATAGCAGCAAATGTAGTTCTGGGCTGGAAATATTGGCTCTGCATCACTCTAAACAACTATTGTCAGTAAGGGTAAATGTAAATGATGACTTTTCATGTTTGTGTGAACGATTCGGAGTACATTTCTGTAAAAAGGCCCTAGTGTGCTAGTGTTTAGAAAAACACTCCCTGAGGAATGACGATTGAGCCTCTATATGCAATTTATCACATGAAGCTGTGTATTAACAAAACATGTGATAGTTCAACGCAGTGGTGCAACATTTTAGCGTCTTTGAGCTTTGAGCGCAACAGAACTTCTCTGTCTCTCTCTCCCTCTTTTTCACTCCCTCGCACTCCCAGCATCACTGTGTTTCTTACTCAGTCCATTTTTCCCTCTTTTCCCTCTGACTTCATTTACATGAAGCTGGATGACGATTATTCCTCAAACTTTCACACGGCACAATTTTCAGTGAAGCAGAGCAGTATGCTAGATCCAGAATTCTTGAATGGGAAGGAGAGTGCCTCCGTCCACCGTTGTCATGGGTTACGACATGCACTCCACATCGCCTAAGTTGTCAGAGGAGGCCAGGGTTGAATTACACCCTTGCTTAGGAATTCGCCCCCCACACCCCCACCTCTCCAAGACAGTTACTCACTCTTTGAAAAGAAACCAATACAATGCTAGTTCCATAAGATTTCCTAGTTAATAGAAGTCTTGTTCTAGGTAGCCTAATTGCTCCATGGTATGCTGTTGACCTTAACACTCTTTGTAGGTTACAATAATGAAGCAACAATCTACAAATTCTAGTAATTAACAGAATAGTTCACCCAAGAAAATGTCATCATTTACTCAAATTTATCCCATTCAATCCTGTATGACTTTTTCTTTAGTTAAAGACAAAATTGGAAGTTTTGCAGAATATGCTGCATCTTTTTCTATACATAAAAAGCATATTGACCAATTATTTTGGTCCATCCAACACTGTAAACATTAATGTTGGGCTTGTAACTCAAATGTTCCTTCAATTATTATTATTTTTTAATCCATAGATTTAATATTTTAAGTGATAATATCTCAAACTATTGAGTACAAAATTGAGGCTATGGGGAATATCCACAACGTCTTGCGCTTTAATTAGTTCATATTTTTTTGGTCAAAGGGAATATATTGGGGCATTTAAATAATAATAATACTAATACGTACATAGCGCCTTTCTTCAAACACCAGGTTGCTTAACAGGATGAGAGTAAACAAAAACAAAGCAAACAAAAAAAGTCAGTCACAGTGAGTTGGGGAAAGTGATTGAGGTGAAACGAACATATAGAGGGAGAGCACATCAGATTTACCACCTCAACCTCGTAAAACCATGGAGAGAGGTGGTCCCCTTGACTTTGGTGATGGTGGTTTCCAGAGAGGGAGGAGCTTAGACCGGATGTGAACTTAAAATCAATCAAGTCACCCTGGTCACTTGTGGAGATCACCTCTCACCATCCCAAATCACGGAGGTCAGGTTGCAAGGAGAATTCTCTGACGTGTTCTCGCCTCTTCCCGGTCGTAGGAATCTCATTGAGCACCGTATCGAAATGACACCAGGGTTAATGGTACGTAGATGTCCTTACCGATTACCCGTGCACAAAAAAAAAAAAAAAAGTAGTTCGGGAAGCATTAAAGGCCATGCTGGATATGGGGGTAATAGAAGAATCCCACAGTGACTGGGCCAGCCTGGTGTTTATGGTTCCTAAGAGCGATGGCGCTGTCCATTTCTGTGTGGATTCTAGATAAGTCAATGCGGTGTCTAAATTTGATGCATACCCGATGCCTCGGATTGATGAGGTACTTGAGCGATTAGGTGCCGCTAGCTTTTATTTGACATTGGATTTAATAAATGGATATTGGCAGATACCCTTAACTCCCATGTCCCTTGAAAAAAAAAAAAAGGCATTTTCCACACAGTTCTGATTACACCAATTCGTGATACTTCCGTTCGGTTTGTTTGGGGCCCCGGTGACGTTATGGCAGATCGTGGACAGAATTCTCAGACCGTATGCTGCTTACGCTGCTGCCAATCTGGATGACAACATTATTTTCAGTAATGATTGGCAGCAGCACCTGTGGCATCTGAGGGCTGTCCTGAGAGCGTTGAGACGGGCGGGACTCACCGCAAACCCAAAGAAGTGCGCAACTGGGCAGGTGGAAATACAGTATCTAGGCTTCCACTTGGTTCATGGTCAAGTGCAGCTCCAAATTGATAAGACTGCAGCGATGATTGAAGCCTGCCCGAGACCTAAGACCAAAAAGGAGGTGAGAGAGTTCCCGGGGCTAGCTTGCTATTATAGCAGCCCAACCCTCTGACAGATCTGACTAAAAGGGGGCACCAGATCCAGTCCAGTGGACGAAGCCGTGTCAGCAGGCGTTCACGCAAGAGAAAGCTGCACTATGCGACGGGCTGTTATTGCGCTCTCCTGACTTCTCTCTCTCTTTTATCTTGCAGACGGATGAATCGGACAGGGGGTTGGGATAGGTACTGTCCCAGATGGCGGAGGAGGAGTGCCCCATGCTGAACATTAGTCGCAAACTCTTACTGAGGGAGACAAAGTACAGCATGATAGAGGAGTGTTTGGCTATCAAGTGGGCGGTCGTCACCCTCCGGTACTCTCTGTTGGGGCGTGCTTTCCTCTGTTCGGGCCACGCCACGCTCCATTGGCTCCATTGCATGAAGGATGCCAATGCGTAGGTCACCCGTTGGTATCTGGCTCTCAAGCCTTTTAAGGTTGAAGTGGTCCAAAGGCCGGGGGCGCACATGGCTGTGGCGGATTTCTTCTCTAGAAATGGGTGGGGTAAGTCAAAGGCTGGCCTGAGTCAAGCAATGGGGTGTGTGGTGATGTGGCCGTTGAGAGGAAGAACGGTAAGGATTGACACCTGTGGGAAAAGCTGTTCTATGTTAAAGCAAGAGCTGGACCACTGGAGGGAAGAGAGAGAGAGAGAGAGAGAGAGAGAGAGAGAGAGAGAGAGAGAGAGAGAGAGAGAGAGAGATGCATGCAGCAGTGTGGATGTGTGTGTTATGCCAAAAATCAAAGTTGTATGTTAACTGAAAAGTGTGACAAAAATAAACACTTCCTTCATGAATTGAACTAGTGATTTATCACACCTTGTTATTAAAGCAAGTTGGGTTTTTCCAATGTAGGCTAACCCACAAGGACATTTAATCATGTAATTTATTTTTTTAGTAGAGCGTGTGATGACTAAAACGATGATTTTGAATTATTTGCCTAAATGAGGATGAGAAAAGACGTTGCTTTTAATAGTAAAATTACATTGGGCACAGTGGCCACAACTGTAATCACTGAATGGGATAGATGATAAGATATTTGTAGGTCGGTCCACAGGTGCGTCAGCTCTCATAACAAAATTACGCACATTAGGGGGACGTTTATAAACAAATCTAGGTGACTCTCTGAAAACATCATTAACAGAAGGATCAGATTTTGAAATGTACCAATGTTTGTTTACGTCTTCTTTAGATCTGAACAAATGGGAGTATACTGAAAGGAGCACACAATTCTTTAATTTTTTTAGTTTTATTCCACTTTGTAGTCAAGGACTCAAGGACATCTCCTGATTTTTGTTTTCAAATCTCTTAACAGTGGACTGTATCCCGTTTTCATTCTATCCTGCTCTCTAAATCTATTCACCAGATCAATGCTTTGTGCATATGACTCATTAGTGCTACAGATACAACGTATCTGATTAAATTGGCTGATAGGCAAACTACTTCAGAGGGGTGGGATGACAATCAGTAGGTTTTCTGTATAGATCTGTAATGATCTGATTGCCATCCCTATTGATAATTATGAAGAGAAAGCAAATTTATAATAAATGGACTGCAAATCAATTGCATTACGAAAATTATGAAACAATAGCAGTTCATTTTCAGTACCCGACCATAACATGAAAGTCTTCAATATATCTACGATTCAATTTTCTGTGTGGAAAAAAATTAATCTGAGAACAATTGAAAATGTACTTGGAGTGGTGGTTGTGTAGGGGGCTACTTCTACGGCTCCACCTCACCAGCTGAGGAAGTTCAACCTGCCACAGGAGCTGCTGACACAGTTCTACTCAGTCGTCATTGAGTCTGTCCTGTGTACATCTATAACTGTCTGGTTTGGTTCAGCCACCAAATCAGACAGAACAAAACTACAGTATATATAGTCAGGAATGCTGAGAGAATTATTGGTACCCCCTGCCCACCCTCCAAGACCTGTAAATCTCCAGAGTTAGTAAACATGCAGGTAGAATCACTCTGGACCCCAAACACCCTGCACAATCTCTGTTTTGAACTGTTGCCCTCTGGCTGGGCAACAGAGCAATCAGCGCCAGGACATCAAGGCACAAGAACAGTTTTTACCCTCAGGCCATTTTCCTCATGGACAATTAAACTCCCTCAGGACTCCCCCATAGTGCAATTATGTAAATACATAATTCATGTACACATGTAAATTCACATATTTAATTCAATAACTGTACAAATCCCTACCTTGCACATACATTACCACTTGCACATGTGCATATACCATTCTGTTACAGGTCCTATTATTTGTATGTCTATTTATTTATTTTATACTCTCATTACAATGTGTCTCATTGTAATGTTCTGTGTGCACTTGTTTCTTCTATCACCACAAAACATTCCTTGTGTACGTGAGAATACTTGGCAATAAAGCTAATTCTGATTCTAAAGCAAACAACTGGTAAGCGGAAGGTTGCTTGTTCGATCCCCACAACCGCCACCATTGTGTCATTGGAGGCACTTATCTCCAGGTTGCTCCGGGGGGACATTCCCTGTAATAATAAGTGCACTGTAAGTCGCTTTGGATAAAAGCATTTGCCAAATGCATAAATGTAAATATATTTCTGTTCAAAGAAACCCGCATACAAACTGGCATAATTTGGAGCCATGGTAATTTTATTTAATCAATCTCACATATGTGGCGCTCTTTTATGTAGCACTTTATTTGACAAAAACACATTTTTGTATTTATAAATAAAGAAATTGTTTATTTTGGATTGTTCTGTGAGGTTCTGTATGAAAGCACTTTATTGGCTAAAAATAATACAATATTATGTAGAAACATAATTGTTCCATTTTCATTCGTTTACAGTTTTAGTTAGCGAGTACTGAAAAGGAAGTATCGGTACTCGTTCTCAAAAAATGGTATCGGGACACCCATACATGGAACAGACGTAGGATTTTGGCAGAATTGAAACACCCAAGAATCACAAAAATCTAAATATATTTCATACCTTGAATGCTCTTTTATAACATATTTGTGCTTATTAAACAGCTCTCTGGAATGCTTGATTCTGAATGGCCAATTAGGACATACAGTGGAGAAATATTTCTGAATAATTACTAGCTGACTGTACATGGTCCTTTACTAATTAGACTATAGACTAATATTTTTTGTAATGTACCAGGCTTGTAGAACTGCCTAATTTGTGTGTATTGGGACAAACATACTTTAACTGGCAATGAGTACAGTAGAGACATTATCGCTATTAATACTGAAGTTTACAGTAGAAAGAGATGTCACTAGTGATGGATGCAAAGTGTGATTACAAGTTGATCCAGATGTACAACACTCTCTTCCATTTAGTCACAAAACATAAATGAAATGCATCAACAATACCTATACAACAATCGAGTGCACACACAACTCGAAGGTAAAACACATTAAAAAGATCCCTTACATTCAGCAGTATAGTAACACTGAGCTTTATAAAAAGAACCATTTAAAATTCAGCACTATTGCTATTAAATTAAATCACAAATTGCATATAGATCACAGGTTTGCACCACACATAAAGCTCTACCTTTTAATGTCAGCATGATGTTTCCAGCTGAACATATTTTCTATATAATCAGCAAGCCAAATGTCATAGCAGACATAGAAGGGTTTTCTATTTCATTTGGGGAAGCCTGGCTCCGTCCAGCTTCTCTAATGATTTCGTAAGCGTGGCTTCAGCAAAGTAAACAGTCCATGTGGCCTGTAAACTAAAGCTTGTTTTCCATTTAAAATTGTCTAAACATCCTTAAAACAAGATACATTTACTTGAGAAGCAACATATAAGAATGTTTCTTAAATATAAGTGTATTTTATACATACACTTGCGGCCAAAAATTTGGAATAATTTACAGATTTTGCTGTTTCGGAAGGAAATTGGTACTTGAATTCACCAAAGTAGCATTCAACCGATCACAAAGTATCATCAGTACATTACTGATGTAAAAAACAGCACCAACAGCAGTCATTTTTGATCAAAACTAGACAGGCCCCATTTCCAGCAGCCATCACTCCAACACCTTATCCTAAGTAATCATGCTAAATTGGTACTAGAAAATCTCTTGCCATTATTTCGAACACAGTTGAAAGCTATTTGGTTCATTAAATGAAACTTAATATTTTCTTTGTGTTTGTTTTTGTGTTGCCACAGTATGTAATAGACTGGCATGTCTTAAGGTCAATATTAGGTCAGAAATGGCAAAAAAAGAAACTGCTTTCTCTAGAAACTCATCAGTCAATCATTGTTTTGGAGTAATGAAGGCTATACAATGCTTGAAATTGCCAAAAAACTGAAGATTTCATACAAAGGTGTACACTACAGTCTTCAAAGACCAAGGACAACTGGCTCTAACAAGGACAGAAAGAGATGTGGAAGGCCAGATGTACAACTAAACAAGAGGATAAGTACATCAGAGTCTCTAGTTTGAGAAATAGATGCCTCACGTCCTCCGCTGACAGCTTCACTGAATTCTACCCGCTAAACACCAGTTTCATTTACAAAAGTAAAGAGAAGACTCAGGGGTTCAGGACTTATGGGAAGAATTGCAAAGAAAAAGACACTTTTGAAACAGAAATCAAAAATAAAAGGTTAGAGTGGGCAAAGAAACATAGACACTGGACAACAGATAATTGGAAAAGAGTGTTATGGATCTTAACCCCATCATGTCTGCGAGCCATCATGTTATAATCTAGCTGGAGCAAGCATGCACGCTCGAGGGGTAAGTGTTCCGTGACCAAGCCGGGTGCAGTTTCAATCTCTCTCCCTTAGATCGTGACATTCGCGCAACTCATAGAAGAGGCGCTGACCGCACAGAGAAATGCCAGTTTCTGAGTTTGTGGTTATTTACACGATCTGCTTCCGTATAATTTGACCTTTAATAAAGCCATAATGCTTAAATATAACTGCATTTAATATGTTTCCTTTAAAGATGCTCGACATGCAAGTTTTGCTTCAGCGGAGCGGCAGCTCCAGCTCCACTTATTCCACAACAAGTGTGTATCTGTATTTACTTATTTGGTATTTTTGTAGAATTCCCCTCATACTCTGATCTACATCACCTGAAGCTGTTTGGAAAGTTTAGAGTGCATTTGGACTGTGATCGGTGTAATTCTCCCTCTCCCCATTCAGGCGCGAACGGCAGTGCTGATCACGTGCATCATCAGTAGAGTTTAATGTGATCTCAATTATGTTAAATAAGATCAAACGTCTATTCGACAATGAAAATTTTTCGTGATAAACGCGGCGTGATAAACAAATGGGGGGGGGGGGGGTTTACAAACACAAGGACATAATGTAGAGTCACACAGTCTGAGGACAGAGCAAACAAAGCATACCCTCAGTGAACAAGTGCTCCCTCTCACACACACACACACACACATGCACGCAGAGGCCTGTGCACATCAATAAACACAAGACTACTTTTAAAAGCCACATTTCCTGATGTACTGTATTTCATCTTGAATTGGAGCATCAGCATGACACAAAACATGTTTGTAAAAGGCTTTTATCATTATTTGTAAAAGGAGTTTGAGAAATGTACCCTAGCTACCAAATTACAATCTAGAAAACACACCCACATTCCCGTACATACAAAACAAAAACACTCTGGGATGCCAGTTGTCCTTTGATTTTCTAGTTTAAATGCTGCAGGTTAAATACAGAAAACCTCTTAAATAATTTAATTCCAAGAAATGTCTCTATCAATAAACTTAATTCTGTTAGATTCGTGACCAGAAAGGCAGCTAACATTACTGGCCTAGCCCAAAGATCTCTGTTCCACAGCATAGTGAGGTACACTGTCAATCTTATGCTTGTCAAAACCTGGTCATTTATGGTCAACTCCAGGCTAAGGGCAACAATGAGAAAGTGAACTGAATGTATGGCCCAAATTTGGGTACTCAATGGGCCCAATGGTGCAAAATATTTTGTGGAAGCTATGGCTAACAAGGTTCACTGCTTCCACATTTCGTACTTTGGGTTGAACGATACCATAACTGGGTTCTAAAGCATCACAACAGACTGCCAGCTGAATGACACAATGAGATGTAGTTGGAAATTAAAGGAATATTCCAGGTTCAATACACGTTAAGCTCAATGGACAGCATTTATGGCATAATGTTGATACCACAAAAACGAATTTCGACTCATATCCTCCTTTTCTTTAAAAAAAAGCTAAAATCAAGGTTACAATGAGGCACTTACAATGGAAAGGAATTTGGCCCATTTCTGGAGGGTTTAAAGGCAGAAATATGAAGCTTATAATTTTATAAAAGCACTTACATGAATTATTCTGTTAAAACATGTGCATTATTGGAGCTGTATAGTTGTTTATATCGTCAAGATGTAAAATTGGATATTGTTTACTGCACTGCACTAAACAAGCACTACACGGACACCTTTAACGCTTGCGTGTTCCTCCTGATTCCTGCGCCCCTGATTGTAAGTGCATCACTGTAAGCCTGATATTTGCCACAAATGCTGTCGATTGAGCTTAACTTGTATTGAACCCAGAATATTCCTTTACAAATAGAAGCAAATGCTGAATGACTCACTGAATTGTAGAATGTGATTTCTGAAAAGAACATGATGGCGAATTGCTTCTTGTGATTAAAACAAAAGAACCATGGTACAACTATAACCTGTAACTGGTATCTAACTGTACCAATACTGAGAATGTATTGTTCATAGATGGCCCAAAATAACTGCTGTCTCATTCAGAACCTTTCACCCACATTGTGTTCAAAATAAACCATAAGATAAACTATTATAACAACAAAATAAATCCCTTTTCCTTCTGAAGACCCACCAGGATTCTATTAGAATTTTCCATGATGCACACTTTTGGGAACAGATCAGCTTTGCACTGACAAGAGCATTATGGCTACACATTTATAAATTGCTTCTGCAAGGATAAAGTGTGAATTTAAAAAAGGTAGTTTCTTTTACACTAGCTACATAATCTGTGAGGTCGTCCATCAGGGACAGAAATGAGCTTTTCCATTAAGGGGCAACATTTGCCTTATGGATTTGGTGTTCAGGGGCATTTTGTACCTTTTACTAGGCTTTTTTTTTTTTTGCCAAGAAAATAAATACATATAAGGTGTCATCCTTTTATGTCAAATAAAATTGTATTAATTAACACAAAAATTAATACCTAGATTGTATAAATTCAATCAACATCTGTAAACATGTTATGTACAATTAGGGCTTAAAAGATTAGTTTAGATGTGGATGACTTTCTTCCTTCTGCAGAACACAAGTGAAGATTTATAGAAGAATATCTCAGCTCTGTAGGTCCATACAATGCAAGTGAATGGTGGCCAGATCTTTAAAGCTCCAAAATGCACAGACAGTCACAGTAAAAGTAATCCATACGACACCAGTGGTTAAATGAATGTCGTTTAAGCGATACCATCGCTTTGGGTGAGAGAAAGATCAATAATTAAGTCCTTTTCACAACATTTTTTAAGCACATAAAGGCAGCATAAATGTAGATGTTTGATAGATTTGGGATAGAAACAGATCAATAAGTCCTTTTGTTAATATAAATTCTCCTTCCCACCCAGTGATATGCACAAAGAATGCAAATCGGCAAAAACACAAGAAGAAGAATGTGAAAGTGGAGATTAATAGTAAAAAAGCACTTACATTTGTATCAGTTTCACACCTACACCTATCATATCACTTCTGAAGACATAGATTTATCCACTGGAATATTACGGGTTACTTTTAAACTGATTTGTGTGATTTTTAGAGCTTCAAAATGTTGCTGCCCATTTACTTGCATTGTGAGGACCTACAGAGCTGAGATACCTAAAAAAAAATAGTATTCAGAAGAAAGACGGTCATCCATATCTGGGATGGTATGAGGGTGAGTAAATGATGAGAGAATACATGATGTCCCATGCTATGCCATAAAAAAAGACAACACAGATTCAAATCCCTCTTCTCCTGAACTGTCTTCAACACTTGTGTCGAAATCAACAGTTTCAACAAGCGAAATTTTAATAAAAATGAACAATGGTCGACTGACGGGGCCTTGCGTCAAAAAAACAGTAAAAGAAGTAGCGGTTGTTGTGGTTTTCGTGGTAACGAAGACGAGCGTTTTTCACAATGCTTTGTCGACTGTTGACCTGCTTGCGCAACTAACAGCGGACCTACCACATTCATATTAGCTAGTTGTGTGTTTGAGGTAAACTGTTTAGCGGTGCCCAGCTGTAACATATCTGCCATTTCCTTACACAGCTCACGTCGTGTGCCTCAGTCAGAAAATATATAGCAATTTGTTTTGATTTCGTGCGCTCTGTGAAATAGCGTGTAGGTTTGCTCGAACAAGCCGTCTTTTTAAAATCACTACAAGGCGGATGTGGCAGGATGATGGGGTTTTTTGGCGTTAGCTTGGGTCAACTGTAACACGCACCAACTGTCAAACGATACAGCAACATGATGCTGGCATCATGACGTCGGTTTAAGATGAAAGATCCCCTGGAGGTGTTGGAAACACTGTTTGGAGAAAATGTTCACACAACCTCTGCTCATCCCCAGTTGGAGTGCCGAGATTACATCATCACGAGAGGAGCACGAGAGCGCGAGCAGCGGCTTCACGGCTTTTCCTGCTGAAACATCGGTGCGCGTGCTACAGAATTGCATGCGATTAAAAACAACAGAAAATCACATTGTGTTCATGTTCCTCACTTACCCTCTCTGGCCTTCAGGAGTACCGTGTTTGCAACAATATTCTCCAGCTCCATCAAAAAAATCCCACTATGATATTGCCGTGGAAGCCGAAGTGTAGATAGAGTTGCTCCTCCCAGCCGAATTTGCTATTTTCTGTTCGTGCAAAAACGCTTTAATCAAAACCTAGGCATTTTAAACTATTAGCACGCGTATACTTAAACAAGAGGAAGGGTCACTGAGATACGAGCATGGCTTTCGTAGTTTGCGCCACAGAACACGTAGGGAAGGCATTGCCTATGAAACACGAGCATGCCTAAGCGAAGTATATAGCAGGCCGACGTCTACATCCTTTGAGGGTTCGCACACATCAGAAAACGGATAAAGTAGCGTACGCGGTCACAGACGAGTTGTTGAAGTGCGCCTGACTACAGGCTGACACATTCAGCGTGCTCCCTCTCTCGGTGCGTAATCGAAGCAGGGTTGGGTTTCTTCTTTCAGTTGTAATTTTTGGCTTGCTCCCAAGCGGCTTTCCCCGTGGCTCCGTTCGGATTTACAGCTTGCACCGCACTGGAGTGGCGCTCGGAAGGATGAGCCAGCGCGCGATTATAACAGTATTTGAGATTCATCTTTAGAGGCTGTCATGTTTCCTTGTCATTTATATTCAACAAGCATTTGGAAGAGGCGTATTCAAACACAGCTGTGACGCACGAGCCTTGAAGAACAAGCATGCATGGCTGTCAAAAGATATTTGATAGCAGTACATTTAAGACGCTCCCGCCCATTCGTTCGGAGCTGGCAAAGAGAATGGTAGCAGTTTTTTTTTTTTTTTTTTTTTTTTTTATAATAAGGTTCACCTTAGTAGTTTTACTCTGTAATGAAATTAATAGTAATTTTAAGACATATGTATAAAGTAATGAGCACTCACAAGACTACAGTCGTATCAGTAACCTTATAAATAAAAGCAGTTTCAATATACAAGGAGAGGGCCCCCTCATGGGGGCTGCCATGTTGGAATCACATGACCAGCCAAATACAACTCGCTAATGGGGTGTTCGCGTCATGTCAGAATGACTGTAATTACGAGATGGCAAATGTTGATTCTACTCGGAGCTATTTACGTCCTCAGACCTTGTAAGGTATCTGTTTTTATGACAACACTTACAATGCCAAAACAGCTTTTATGCTGATGACAGCAAAATGTTTATTTTGACATAAACTCATTATTAACCCTTATATTTTCTTGCAAAATGTTTTAGAACAAAAAATAAATAAATAAAAATGCGCCAGGCATCAATGGTATAATAAAATAACACATCAAACAGAAATATGTGTTGTTGAGGCTGCCGCCATATTGGTTCTTTTTACGTGGCGTCACGACTGTCAAATCGAAGCTTTCATAGAATTCGAAGTTTACAGCTTGTTATTACAGTTCTAGGAAGACGTGAATGCTTTTTTCAAGTCCGAATCTTGTAATTACGGTAATGCCGACATGGCGTAAAAGTACAATTAATATCTGTTCCTGTCATGTTATTGGACACTTTCACTGATGGATTAAATTAATCATGGCTGACTGTGAATAGTGAATTACAAATGCGGCATCCACGACCCTAGGTGTCAGTGTGACATAAATAAAAAAAATTCCTGAGTGCACGTGTAACTTATGACCATTACAATGCCTCACTCAAGAACTTGAGCTACTTGAGTGACCTTTGTGTCACTTCAAATGTCTAGAAATACAAATTTCTTTATTATAAGCCTGTTTTTATCTTTCTTTCTCAAGCAGGGCCTAAATTGCAATACGAATTACACTAAAGAACAGGGTATGTAGATAAAAGCTTGAATGTCACTGGCCTTTTCAAACATGCAAATTTTCACCACAATTTGTCGTGGTGATGAATATTTTCAAAGGAAACAGTGGATTCCAATGGAGTCTTACACACAGAGAGCGAACATTCGCACATCGACAAAGTATGTTTTTTGATTTTTTAATTGTGTGTCGATTTTTTTTTCTCGACCAGCACTGTAATGCCCCTACCAATAAAATTTGAGCTTTTGTTCACCTGTTAGGAGCGGCTGCTTTTTCCAAAATAAGTGCAACTGGTGGCGCTAAAGCACAGAAAACTGTTTTGCCCACCTGAATTAAAAGTGCTGTTAAGCGATTTTAGCTGTTCTAGAATTTGCACAAAGCTGAGCCGTTGGATTAGCCATGCCCCCTTTTTCTTAAATCCTGCACTCCAAAGATACCAAATGAGCTTTATTTAGACCAACACCAGCAGGAACAGTTGTCAAAAACAGCAGCAGCAAAACAGCGCTTTCAACTGTCAACTGTTATGTGCAACATGACATAAAAATGGAAATCAACTCAATAATTCGCTACAACAACAATACTATGAGAACGCGCAAAATGAAAGAAGCTTCATTGTCCGCGGACACGTTTTTGTTTGCTGTTTACAGTCTAGAGCTATCATAAAAAGGTGAGAAATCTCATGACACTTATTTCATTAATATCTTTCAAGGAGTAATACAAGTTTTTGCATACCTTTCCATGAAAAATCGCTTACCGCACTTTTAAATCTTAAGTGTGTAATTTCTACACCACAAAACTGAATTGCAAGAATAAACATTGTTTTCGAACAGCTTTCCAGCCAAAGAAACTTTTACTGGTCAAAGAAACAGATAGACCTGCCGAAACCCATGCCACTGAGCCAAAACAGCAATTTTGGAAAGCATCATTGTGCCAGACTCTTTACACTTTTTGATCAAATCATGTGTGGCTTACAGTTATCTCTAAATATTAAGATGGACTAGGAGAAAGTATTTTAACATTAAAATTACACTTACAGCGCAGTAGGCTGACTGTAATACATATAGCTACAATGCACCAAAGAACACTGAAACAAACTAAAAATAGGATTTTGTAGCAACTGTATTTCCGACTGATCTATAATCATAATATATGTAGTACCACTCTTCATGTTTGTAACAAAGCTCAATACAATTAAATTATTAAAGTGATAACCACGGTTTTTTTGACAATAAACAAGGTCAAATTTCATGTTTAATAAAAATGACAGGGCAGTTCCCCATTAACAACATTTCTCTAAATTGTAGGTATTCTCAAGAAAAGACAAAACACTATGAGCTGAGGAAAGATTTTTAAGACATATAAACATCAGCACCACCAGCTGAACCATAAGGAAACTAAAATAATAAATGTGCAACTGAGTCAAATATGTTTTCTGTAGCATATGTAAAAACAATACTGCTGGCTAAGTCAATACACCTCCTCTCTGGTAACAATTGCCTCAAAGCAAATGCAAAGTCACCCCCTAGCTACTGATTGATGCAAGGACATGTTTAACATGAAAAGCCTGGAAAATTTGATTGAGCAATAAGTCCACTGCTTAAGCACATGCACAACATCTCTCTCTCTCTCTCTCTCTCTCTCTCTCTCTCTCTATATATATATATATATGGGGAACACAGTGGCATTACAGTTCAACCTAAATCAAGAAAAAATAATGTGGGGAGTAAATGCTCTCTTCTGTTGATATTTTTATTTTATTTTTTTGAGAATTTCTGGAATTGTCTTCATTATAAAAAAATTTACATCAAAGTAGTATATAAATTTTCGTTTAACATATGTAGTTTCTGAGAGGCAATGAGATACAAATACAAACATCTTCAGTATAAAAAAGGTTTAATAGAACAAAAATATTTTCATTGTTTTCATGCGTTTTAAATAATATACCGACTTAACTATAGCGTTATATCATAGTAAACACTGAAATAAAGTTCTTACATATGATTCTTTTTTTTAACAAAGTTTTAAACTAAAAGCCAACAGGCCAAGTGCTTCAGTATGTCCATCTATTACCCCATGGCACATGCAAAGAATCATAGATGGCGGGAAATTCTCAAAATATGCCTTTAGAGCAACAAGTGAAAAGAAACTCTTCTATCAAACAATCATAGCAGAATGATTACAAAGTCAAGACAGGTTGTCTCATACCAAACATAACCATCCAATAAAACAGAAATAAAATCAAAAATGCAAAACTTAAAGTTGTTTCAGAAATCATCCGTGTCCGCTTTAGGGATTGATAATCCTCGTTCTTTCACTGCCTGTAGCTTCAGTCTCTTTGACTCTTGCTTGGCTTGCTGTTCTGTCCGCTGTTCTTCCAGAATTTCCTCAATGGAAACTCTCTGGAGGATTTGATCACATTCTTTATCCAGATCCTAAAAGGGAGAAACAGCACAAGATTATACTTGAGTTGTAGGAAGATTTATGTTGGGTATTTGTTTCCTTATGTAGTACTGTTTAATCATATGCATCATGCCTTTGTATTGTCATAAAATCCTTCCAAGCAGGAAAATTACCACCTGTACTTACTACTTCACCAAGCAAAACAACATTTTCTCCTCTGACAACGAAAATCCCACGAGGTATGTCACCAAATTTTTTACCTACGTGGATACGTTCAACTGTTTGATGCAAAACTAAATTGGCTGTGGAGAAATAAATAAAATCAAATAAATAAAACAGGTAATTGTTCAAAAGTAATGGTAATTTTGCAATAAAGTTGAAAAGCAGGTAATCCACTTTTAAACCAATTTGGACCGATATGTCTGAAGTTACTATATTTCATCTACTTAAAGGGATAGTTAACCCCCCCCCCCAAAAAAATTTATTCTCTCATTAACATTCTTTCTTGTTCTGAACACAAAGATTTTTTAGAAGAATATTTCAGCTCTGTTGGTCCACACAATGCAAATGAATGGTGATCAGGCCTTTGAAGGTCCAAAAAATACAAAAGGCAGCAGAAAAGTAATCCAGAAGATTCCAGTGGTTAAACAGATGACTTCAGAAGGGATATGATGGGTGTTTTGTGAGAAACATCAATATTTAAGTTTTTTACTTAACCTACTGGTTGGGGTTTGTCAAAGGTGGAGGTTTAAAGTACAAATGGAATTCATAACTGATCTGTTTCTAACCCACACCTATTATATCACTTCTGAAGATGTGGATTTGAACACTGGAGTCGTATGGATTACTTTTATGCTGCCTTTGTGCTTTTTGGACCTTCAAAGTTTTGGTCACCATTCACTCCTTATATATATATATATATATATATATATATATATATAATAAAATTTGGCAAGTAATTACTTTGTGCATGGCATTTTATTTGACTATATCACAATTCCAGTGGGTCAGAAGTTTACATACACTAAGTTAACCTTTAATCAGTTTAGAAAATTCTAGAAAATGTTGTCAAGTCTTTAGACAATTATGGGGTTTTCCACTGCATGGTACAACTCGACTCTGCTTGGCTTTGGGGGGTTTTCAACTGTGGATAGTACCTGGTACTTTAGTACCACCTTGGTCGAGGTTCCAAGTGAGCCGGGCAGATTCTAAATGTGACGTCAAAATCCTGCAGATCACTGATTGGTCAGGAAGAATCACACAACCAGTGTCACCGGATTTCTGACACACAACATCAACCCGCTAGTTTTAAAGTTAGTAACAGTGATAGCAGTATCGTTCACGCGTATTTCGAATTGTGAAAAAAGAAATGGCTCTGTGCAAAACCACACCGTGATCAATAAACGAGGTGCAAATGGTCCACTTGTTAGCGATGAGCAAAATGAAAAAGTCTCTCAGGAAGTGTATCAGCTGTTGGCCACACACGGCTATCACCAGACCTACCAATAGTGTAGGAAAAAGACAAAAAAAAAAAAAGTGTCTACAGAACCATCAAGGAAAGTGGAAGTTGTTTGACCAAATGGACGCCATCTAAACCAGCGAGCAATGGGAGGGAGAGTGGCCTGTAGTCCACGATGGAGGATGGTACATTTTGTTACGTTAACTCTATATTCTGCTTGATTCTTCGCTTTATTTAGTTGATCAGATACTGGAAACTTGCTTCTAAAACAACCAGGCCAATTTAACTGTTACACTTGTGTAAAATCACCTTGCAACAACTGATTTATGCAGCACAATGAGCTAGCAGCTAACAGCTAGCGGTCGTGTTATTGTTTTGGTCAGTTTGCGTCATGTTTAAGATGTCACGGCAGTAAATGCGGCGCAACTATGACGATCAGCCTATAATCCCACCCACGCTGAGGAAAGTAAAACGAGTAGAGTCGAGTCGAACCGTATCGTGCAGTGGAAAAGTGCCATTAGCTTCTGATAGGACGTGTACTGAATTGGAAGTGTACCTGTGGATGTATTTTAAGGCCTACCTTCAAACTCAGTGCCTCTTTGCTTAATATCATGGGAAAATCTAAAGAAATCAGCCAAGACCTCAGAAAAAAATTATGTACACCAACAAGTCTGGTTCATCTGTACAAACAATTGTACACAAGTATAAGCATCATGGAAACACACAGCCATCATACCGCTCAGGAACAAGACAAATTCTGTCTCCTTGAGATGAACGTAGTTTGGTGTGAAAAGTGCAAATCAATCCCAGGACAACAGCAAAGGACCTTGTGAAGATGCTGGAGGAAACAGGTAGACAAGTATCTATATCCACAGTAAAACGAGTCCTATATCGACATAACCTGAATGGCTGCTCAGCAAGGAAGAAGCCACTGCTCCAAAAACCACCATAAAAAAGCCAAATTACAGTTTGCAAGTGCACACACTTTTTGGAGAAATGTCTTCTGGTCTAATGAAACAAAAATGTAACTTTTTGGCCATAATGACCATCGGTATGTTTGGAGGAAAAAGGGTCATGTTGTGGGGGTGTTTTGCTGGAGGAGGCACTGGTGCACTTCTCAAAATAGATGGCATCATGAGGAAGGAAAATTTGATGGATATATTGAAGCAAAATCTCAAAACATCAGCCAAGAAGTTAAAGCTCGGTCGCAAATGGGTCTTCCAAATGGACAATGACCCCAAACATACCTACAAAGTTGTGGCAAAATGGCTTAAGGACAACAAAGTCAAGGTATTGGAGTGGCCATCACAAACTCCTGACCTCAACCTGCAGAACTGAAAAAGTGTGTGCGAGCAAGGAGGCCAACAAACCTGACTTGGTTGCACCAGTTCTGTCTGGAGGAATGGGACAAAATTTCAGCTAATTATTGTGAAAAGCTTGTGGATGGCTTCCCAAAACGTTCAACCTAAGTTAAAAAAATGTAAAGGCAATGCTCCCAAATCACTAACAAAGTGTAAACTTCTGACCCACTGTGAATGTGATGAAAGAAATAAAAGCTGAAATCAACAATTCTCTCTACTATTATTCTGACATTTCGCATTCTAACATTTAATTTTAATAAAGTAGTGATCATAACTGACCTAAGACAGGGAATGTTTTTACGATTAAATGTCAGGAATTGTGAAAAACTACGTTTAAATGTATTTGGCTAAGGTGTACATACATACATATATATCAGTTTTATTAGTCGTCACATTGGAAGGCCGCTTTAAAATTTACAATGCAAAACCTCTATACATACCAAACTGATCTATGCTTCTAAGGATCCCAATCAATGTTCTTCCATCACGAAGTAGAACAAGGTGTTTTTCTGGTAAGTGGGGAAAAAAAATAAAAATAAATCACCGTTAGTCACATGCATACTGTTGAACTTGAGGCTTTTTATCTCGCGTGTGGTCTGAGTGATTACACAAACGTCTGCATTCAGGCCATTATTCTCACACTTTACAAACTCTGCTTTATTTGGCCAGATGAACTTGCCGGAAAAGCGCCAAGAGGTCAAAACTTCGATTTGTTGCTCAAATATGTTTTCACTGTGACTATAATTTAACCAACTAGCCTGAAATAGCGAATATCAATACACAACTCCAACTGTGCATCTCATTTGTGCGAATTCAAACATATTACATTTTATTGTCGTTATCTTACTATCAATATCCTCGATGAGGCTCACAGTCCCTGGCATGTAATTCATTTTGTTCACATTTGGGAGTTTTGTTTTTTAACGTAAAGGATCAAGCTATGGAGCATTTCAAATACGTATCCTTATTCCACAGGACGTAACGCAGGACAAAGTGCTTCCGGCTCCTTAAACTCTAGCACGTTATCGAAGTATTCAAGGCAAGTCAGTCCACTCGATGTAAACAAGCGGCATAAAAGTCCAGCTCCTGTCAACTTGAATGGGGAAAGACCAATATCTCCAAAACGGTTGGTCAAGATTACGATAAAAGAACAGATTTTAAATCAGCAGTAAAATCTCACAACGCTGGCAATATAAATTGTGGTTCTTTATTTCAAATCACGACGTACAACGCGCTGTTTTTCATGCTGGTTTAGCTTATGCGCATGCGCCTTCTCGAGTTGATTGACAGCGATGTTGTTTCTAAAAGGTGATTGGCTCTTATAAATGTAAGGCGGGACTTCCTTTCTACACCCATTGGCCGCTGGGCCTTGCAATTTCTCCCATTTATTTTAATACCAGTGCTCTGTCTCAACTGTCTCTGCTCGTTATTGCTTGACGCGCAGTTCTGGAGTACGACTAAAAAGCATAGCTTTTAAATATTTGAAACTTTGACGATGGCTCACTTTATCTGTGTATTAAGTGGCATTATATATTTTGACAAGGAGAGAACGGTAGAACGGCTACCTTCCCTGCTGCTACGTTGGTGTGACGTCACAGCATGTGCTCGTCTGCTATTGGACAGTTGAGCTATCAATCACCACCACACGTCGCGAGTTGAGCTGAATGACAGCGCCGTGCCAGAGAGCTCCGTTTGAACCAGACAAAATGGGAAATACATCCAGTTGACGCTTTCAGGCTGCGGTATTATATAAAACGCTGCAGAGGTGATCATCAAAGAGGGGTTTTGAAAGGAAGAGCTCTTTCATTCTAAATCGAACTGTGATCAGCAGACGTGAAAGAGAACTTAAGGAAGAGTTGGTGGTTTAGTCACGAATGGCTTTCGATTCAGTTGGCAGCGACAGAGGTGAGGCTGCGTGGATCATGCATCAGCAAATGCAGTCTGAGCCCAAATCACCTTGGCCTTCCAGCTACAACTCTGCAAACAATAACTGGAACATGGTAAATCTATTGACATCTGATACTGAATAAATAGCCTATGATACCTGGTACAGTAGCGATTTGTGGTCTTGTAGTCGCTCACACGGCAAAACAGCAAGATCAACGCTGCTAACTCAACAGTATGGCCCGCGAGTTTTCATAGTAAGTCATCAGGCGGCTGTTTGCATGGACAGTAATGTTTACTACCGCACTGTACGGCTGCAGTTAGTTGTAGTATTGAAGCACTCCAGCTTTAATTTAACATGCATGTGACACGTGAAATCGGATCACTCATTAGCGATTATGTGACATATGGCATAGGTATTTGACATTTTCCCTGAGTTACCTGGCTAATACTGTATGTGTTGCTCAAGGACACAATGTTGACAGAGCACTCTGTGATCTCAGTCACTCTTCAGTCCCTATGCAACTTTTATGTAGATTTGATCTGGTAAACAATGGTTTGTAGTATTATTTGGTCCATAAAGAATCTGCAGAAGTTTCACATATTTTGAGTTCAAGATGCACTCAGTAATTATTTTATTTATGCATGTCGTCTTGCACGGACGCTTGCCTGGATGCAGCATTATTCAAACGCAATAGTTTTCGATTACCGATGACATTGTTGAAATGTACTATTCACATTCACCCATGATTACTATAATCCATTTGTGAAAGTGTACAATAAACGTGCGGTTACTGAGAGAGTTGTATTCAGCTGGTCTTGTGATTCCAACATGGCCGCCAACATGAGGGGACCCTCTCCATGTAAAATAAAACAACTTTTATAAGTCTACTAAAACGTCTTTGTCTCATGTGAGTGGTCAAGGTTTTAAGTGTACTTTTCAAAAATAAAAATAATTTTCATTAAAACTTTTTTAATGCAGAAATAATTACTGATTCAGTGAAATGGATTTAAAGGAATATTCCTGGTGCAATACAAGTGAAGCTCTATCGACAGCGTTTGTGGCTTAATGTCGATTTCCAATAAAAATAATTTCAACCCAAAAATCTGGGTTACAGTTGTCCTTACAATGGGAGTGAGTGGGGATCAATCTGTAAACGTTTCTGTTTCTAAAGTATTGCCACAAGACGTTAACAGTATGGAACGGTCAGCAAGGTCAGGAGTGGTGGCGGCGTAGTGGGCTGAAGCACATAAATGTTTAGCAGAATGTCGCTGGTTCGTTCCCCACAGCCACCACCATTGTGTCCTTGAGTAAGGCACTTAACTCCAGGTTGCTCCGGGGGGATTGTCCCTGTAATAAGTGCACTGTAAGTCGTATTGTATAAAAGCGTCTGCCAAATGCATAAATGTAAGGTCACCTTAAATGCAAGTGAATGGAGAAGAAGCCTCAGACCACTGCATAAACTGCTAATGGGAAGCTTGATATAACTAAACCGTAAAAACAGGAATAACTCAAATGTCTGTCAAAATAAAAATCCTGCTAACATGAAAGATCTTTTCAAATGGATGCGTGATATTGAAGGCAGAAAAATTTAACTACTGTATAAAAATGTAATATTCAAAAAGTAGCAATAATACTCAGAATAAAAATTCTGTAATATTAATGGTTTTATTATTATTATCTCTGAGCAATCTACCTCTCTCCAAATTGTCCATGTCTTCTCTTTATAAAACAGGAATTGTATTGTAGGAAACTCCACATAATTCATTCCAAAAGGATTGTTTAGTGTAACACATGTTGAGGATTAGCAGACAGGCAGTCAATTCATTAAGTGATGCGCCGTTTCCACACAAAAGCAGTTCATTCAGTGCACTGAAGCATCTCCTCCATCTCCCTATTAAAAAAAAAAAATTGTGAGGTGCTGTAGAATAAGAAAAAAAAAACTTAATATTTTCATTTTTACTTTCTTTAATGAGATTAACACCGAATACGACGGTTTGACAGTACTGCGGCTATGCTCCCTTATATCCGTATGCTTAGCGGTAGGTGTAGGGATTGGCTTCAGGGGTAGGGACCAATGAGGTTCAGGTTAGGGCTGGGTGTGGGGGTGTGCTTTAGGGATAAGCGCCACCAGGTAGAGGGGAATCAGAATCTGGTGATCCGATGTTTGCTGATACCTCAAAGTCTACCACGATGTGATTTTGATTTGATTCAATTCAGGGGTCTGCTATCGATATTACAAGATTATGTGCTCCAAGTATTGTATTTTACACAATTCATTACATTTATTATCTCACATATGCTCTCTGAAAAGTGCAAATCCAGTATCCGCTTTGGGATATCCACAAAAAAATATAATACAAAAAAGAAATATTATAAAAAATAGTCACATCATGTGATCATCATTCATTTGATCTCAGCTCATTGCCTTGTGGAATGAAGTAAACACTACAGTAACAATTTGTCAATGAAGTCTTTCAATCCAAAATGTATTACACACCCATGACAGGAGAGTATGTGCTACTGCTATCCATATTATTTTCTTAGCAACAACTTCCACAGTTGGATTGAAAATTCTGTTTCAGTTTAATGTGGTAAATGTTAGTAAGGGTGTTGATGTGAAAAGTCTTCTAATTGATGTTGGTGCAGAGCAGGTGTTTTCTCTTTCCCTCATCAGTGCCGTTAAGAATACAGTGCATCCGAAAAGTATTCACACCGCTTCACTTTTTCCACATTTTGTTATGTTACAGCCTTATTCCAAAATGGATTAAATTCATTATTTACCTCAAAATTCTACAAGCAATACCCCATAATGACCCCATATATATATTATCATAGTATTTACAGTTAACAGTATTTTTTTGCCATATAATATAAAAAAAACTAATTATTTAATTGCTTTAAACAAATGTTGCAATTGTGCTGGGTCTCTGAAGGTTAAACACAATGAAATGTGCTAAATGGAGCTAATAGTTCACACTACACTTAGCACTATCAAATTTGCCAAAATATTTCCTGCATGCATGGGGCAGAGAATGTGCAGAACTTTGTGAATGAGGACTGCTCTGCAGCCATATATTTACGGTAATTCAGGTTTGTGATTTGATAATGCATATATAATACATTACAACATCTATTTGTTCAATTTTTATTTCAGGATTCTCAGTATCCTGGCTATTCAAACTATTGGTATCCCCAGTCGCATACAGCGGGACACTACGGCAATACTTACCCCCCTGGAACAGAGGTCAATGAACAAGCATCATACAATCCCCAGGTACTGCCAATTCTTGGTCTTCTGGAACACCCTCTCTCAGTTAAATCGAATGCATATAAGACTTATCTTCCTTCACTCTGCTCTGGTCTTTTTCAGGCAATGTCAACCTATCCCAATGGGGTGTACAATCCAGGACAATATGCCACGAATATGCTACATCCTTCCAATCCGTTCTACTGCAGTGATCAGGTGCCTTCAAGACAACCTCAGTATCACAACCAGGCCTGTCCTGATCAAAATGCAGGGGGTCCAGCTCCTCCTCCCTACCCTATGCCACACTGTCAAGGGGTAAATTCCATCAAATGCTGTCAATCGTCTTTTGAGTGCCCAGTTCAGTGCAGACCGAGTTTGGTTATTTAGGGGCGTGATAACCACATTCTACAACCAAAAAAATTCAGGTTCATCCATGTTTCTTGTTCACAGGTGCAAGACGTTATCACTTATATGCACTGTCTATGAATCATCGCAATTTCTGGAGTGACACCTGGATTCTGGACACACACAGAACGATAAATTAGTGGATTCACTCCATTTAAATTCAGTTGTCATTCCTCAAACTTTGCAGTGTGTACATAGACAGTGTTTTTCTAAACTTGGTCACATTTTGTCTTCATGAAACAAAAACAAATGATAGTAATTAACTAATACATTTGTAATGTGTAACCTACAGTGCATGTTTCATGTGTTCTTTTATTTTAGGCTGCTGGCTACCCTCCAGGATCCTACACGCACTATGGAGAAGGGTGCCCCACGAACCCCCCCTACACCAACCAGCAGCCCATGCTCTCTAGACCCCAGCACGAGGCCTGGTCCCACTCTGGAGGCTATGGACCCGCAACCCCCCAACAGCAATGGCCGTCCAATAACCCGACACCTCATGGTCACTATGGCAACCATGTACGACCACCCCACCCCCCACCATGGCAAGGACCTGCACCGCCTCCATATGAACACAAGGTATTTGTGATGTTTTGAAAGCTTATTATTAAATCATTCACCCAATATGAAAGTCACATGGGGTTGGAATTAAATGACAGTGAGTAAATGATGACAAAATTTTCATATTGGGTGAATGTTTGTCAGTGGTATAGTATACTGTAGTGGGCATTTATAGGGTTGTTCCTGCATTATTTAATTAAATGATGCCATTTTTCTTCATCCCCTGTTCTGTGTTTTTAAATTGTTGGGGTGGGATTTTAGTCTTTTATCAAATTGTTTATTATGTTTCCAATAGTCTGATATTGACGTTTATGAGACCTTAGAGATTTTAAAGTTGATTTACTGTAAAACTGCTTAGGAAAAATTTGTATTGGGAAAAGCACAAATAAAAAACTATACAAATAAAAATTATTTGACTTGATTTTATACAACAATGTTTTTTCTTCTTGGGCAACAAAATATCAATGTTCTCTCTTTGCGCTGTCAAACAAACAAGTGATCGCCAGTGCTGAAGCATTTTACCAATCAGAAATTAGCATAAACGGTTCTGATTCAAAGTAATGGCAAGCGTTCTTCAATCACTGCCAACCATGTTAAAATTTTATCTGACTCTAGGGACTGATTATCATTGTCCCATGTCTGCCAAACAGTGAGTGGTCCAAACATTATCTGCAGCCTGAAACTGAACTTTTGGTCATCAAATTTTCAAAATGGCATATCAAATGAAACTAGAGACTAATCTTATTCCTCAAACGGGTTTCAATGTAAAAACGTAATTACGTTTCTTACCAGATGTAGATTTTTTTTTTTGGTGTTTCTCCCAAAGACAAACTCCGCTGTGATCGGCACCATGTTGTTCTGTAACGTGACTACATGCATTGAAAGTTTAACACTTTACTGACAGCCCAGAGTGTTCTGAACTGAGATCAGTCAGTTTAAATAAAATTATATTATGCATGGCTTATAGCGAATACAACACGATGTCCACTCAGAATGACGCAGGGTCGCACAAGGTTAAATATACCTCATATAATATTTTCTTAAGCTTATGTTTGAGCAATATTACCAGTTGAGAATAAAATGAAATGCCACATCCAGGGTTACGTGAACAAAATTGTATTCTGTTAGTGTTAACATTCAGTTAAAAAAAATCAGCACTAGCACTTTTTGTGCACACACCTGCAAACCGCACCCGAGTCCACTTAAAAAAGGTGGTCTGGAGTACGGTTCATGAACGCAATTATACCAAATCGCAGAAGTGAACCCTTATTGATGATGTATAATTTGCATCTTTTCAGGCTCCCGATTGCAACTATTATGGTTTAATGAATTTCTCATTCCAGCTTGTCCAAATAAATCACCTTCAGAGAGCAGCTCACATTCTTGACATCTCTTGCAACACATCCGCGGGCTTGCAGCAGACAAACGCTAATAATCTTCAAATCATTGCACATGATTCACTGCATCCGTGGAAGATAAACATCATTGTAATTTTATGCATTTCAAGTTTTGGTGGTAAATCCAGAGATTTAATTCTTAATAACACACCGTCGTCTTGAGTTATTTTGTAGTTACAGTAGTAAACAGCTGCTGCTTGTACTCACGTTGATGACGTAATTTGGTTTGGACACAAAAATTATGATTTGAAGAGAGACCAGCAGAGGGAGGGGAGGAAACGAACTCTGGTTCGGTCCAAGCAATCGAACCAAGTGTAAAGCACCCTCAAGGTGCCTATGTGGCTTTGCATAGTAATACAGACTACCAGCTCCTATGTATTATTATGTTCGATTCATTGTTAGTCAAGTAAACATTTCTGCTATTTAAATACAGTATTACTCTACTGTAACTAAAATTGACATAAAAACCTAACAAAAATGTATTAAATATTGCAAGCCATTACTTTCAATTTGTATATGACGTCCTTTTTGCACTTCTACATCCCATTCATTGTAAGCATCTCTGCTTACTTCTGCCTGCAAGATTTCATTTCGAAGTACACAGAAATCTCTGTGCAAAAATGCATTCATTGTGAACGGCCCTGTTATTCACGTGACACAGAAACGGGTACATTTTCTCAAAGTTATATCTAAAAAAGTAACCGTTTGTTTAAAAAATTGGTAAATAAATATTCTTCCAGTGTTCTTCCGAATGATTCGAGCTCAATCGCATATTGATTTTTCACTGAAAAGAATCGATTCAAAAGAATGATTCATTCATGAATCGGCCATCAGTAGTCTTGATTCTACACAGTCAACAGAAATATGGGAAACACGTCAAGATTGCTGATATTGTCAGTCAGAGAACGTTTTTTAGTTAAGTCGGAGTGCTCTTGTGGACTCTAATGGTCTCGGGGTAAAGTTTGTGTAGTCTGTGTCAAGACCGAGTCCAGGACTAGACCAAAGCCATAAAAATATGGTCTTGAGAATGGTCTCGAATACTACAACCTTTTGAGAAAATCTTGGTAGCTGTAATGTATTTCTTCCTCCTTTAGCTTCCAGGAAGCTGGCACTGGTGGTAAAAGGTCAAGACATTTATCTCTGTCAAGGTTTATCATTAACTCTATCAGCTGTAGAGGGAAAGTTATTGAAACCAAAAAATGCTATTGAGCGTCGTGATTTCTCCCTTTCATTTTTCTGGAAGCGGTCCATTCTATTTCTTATATATTCTGCTGGTTTCACTATATACTCTAAATGGAAAGATAAAATGTTATTAAAATATTATGGTATTATGGTAAAAAATGACACTATGAATCATAACAGTTTGGCATCTAAGATTGAATTGCCCTGTTTAGGAAAAGTGCATAATTACAATCTTTGCTGACTCTTTGGCAAACACACAGTGGGGAAGCTTATTTGACAGTGACTTCATGAAGTGCTGTGCTAACCTCTTGTAACCCTTTCCAAAGCTGATTACACAAGGAAGCTTAACTCTTCAACCATCAGAAGACATTACTGTACACTGCCGTTCAAAAGTTGAAGTTGGGGTCACTTGATCTTAAAAATCTTTTGATCTTTTGAAGACGTTTGCTTAAATGTTTGAAATTTAGTTTTGTGACAAAAATATAATTGTGCCACCATATTAATTGATTTCATTATAAAAAAATAAATAAATAAATAAAAAGTTGAAATTGATGACTTGGACCAAATAATAAAGAAAAGCAGCCAATAAGTGCCCAACATAGATGGGAACTCCTTCAATACCGTTTAAAAAGCATCCCACGGTGATACTTCAAGAAGTTGGTTGAGAAAATGTTAAGACATTCTAGGCAAGGGTGACTACTGATGTAGATGAAATATAACCCCCTTTTGATTTATTTTGGAATTTGCTTAGTCACAACATAATACCCATAGTTCAATTTATGTTATTCCATAGTTTTGATGACTTTACTATTATTCTAAAATGTGAAAAATGATAATAATAAAGAATGAGTAAGTGTCCCTAAACTTTTGACCGCTAGTGTACATCACATTGATTTCACATATCCTGTTTTCACTTGACTTCAAGCAATCAACACTAACAGTTACAGTTTATGCTGTTGTATAAGTCTCTTGAAGTGAATTACCCATACCTCTAAGGATTCCAAGTTTCCTAAACATATCTCCTCCAGTACATTGGAACATTAATCCTAGTAACATGACTTTCAGTCCTTCAAATAAATTACACTTATAGATGGCTAGAAATAACAATGAGGCTGTGATGGATGGTTTAGCATGAAAAGGCCTATTAAAGGGATGGTCATCCAAAAATGAAAATTCTCTCATTATTCACTTACTCTGATTCCATCCCAGATGTGCATGTCTGTCTGCCTTATCACAAATTAAGATTTTTAGAAATATTTTCTGTGCTCTGTAGGTCCTATGTAAATAGACGTGTGCCATCAGTCTTCTGGCATATTTAGGCAGCATAAAAGTAATCCACATGACTTTAAAAAAACATTTAAAAAACATTTTAATTATTGATTTGTTTCTTACACCAGCCTATCGATTTGATTTATAAGACATTAATTGATCGACTGGAGTATGGATTACTTTTATGCTGCCTTAATATGCCTTTTGGACCGTCAAATATCCAGCAGCCTGATGGCACTCGTTTACTTGCATTATAAGGGCATACTGAGCACAGAACATTTCTCTAAAAAACTAAATTTGTGTTCTGCTGAAGAAAGACAGTCATGCACATCTGGGATGGCGTCAGGGTAAGTGACTAATTAGAGTTTTGGAATCAGAATATTGTGTGTATATATAATATATATATATACACTACCGTTCAAAAGTTTGGGGTCACCCAAACAATTTTGTGTTTTCCTGAAAAGTCACACTTATTCACCACCATACGTTGTGAAATGAATAGAAAATAGAGTCAAGACATTGACAAGGTTAGAAATAATGATTTGTATTTGAAATAAGATTTTTTTTACATCAAACTTTGCTTTCGTCAAAGAATCCTCCATTTGCAGCAATTACAGCATTGCAGACCTTTGGCATTCTAGCTGTTAATTTGTTGAGGTAATCTGGAGAAATTGCACCCCACGCTTCCAGAAGCAGCTCCCACAAGTTGGATTGGTTGGATGGGCACTTCTTGCGTACCATACGGTCAAGCTGCTCCCACAACAGCTCAATGGGGTTCAGATCTGGTGACTGCGCTGGCCACTCCATTACCGATAGAATACCAGCTGCCTGCTTCTGCTCTAAATAGTTCTTGCACAATTTGGAGGTGTGTTTAGGGTCATTGTCCTGTTGTAGGATGAAATTGGCTCCAATCAAGCGCTGTCCACTGGGTATGGCATGGCGTTGCAAAATGGAGTGATAGCCTTCCTTATTCAGAATCCCATTTACCCTGTACAAATCTCCCACCTTACCAGCACCAAAGCAACCCCAGACCATTATATTACCTCCACCATGCTTAACAGATGGCGTCAGGCATTCTTCCAGCATCTTTTCATTTGTTCTGCGTCTCACAAACGTTCTTCTTTGTGATCCAAACACCTCAAACTTGGATTCATCTGTCCACAACACTTTTTTCCAGTCTTCCTCTGTCCAATGTCTGTGTTCTTTTGCCCATCTTAATCTTTTTCTTTTATTGGCCAGTCTCAGATATGGCTTTTTCTTTGCCACTCTGCCCTGAAGCCCAGAATCCCGCAGCCGCCTCTTCACTGTACATGTTGACACTGGTGTTTTGCGGGTACTATTTAATGAAGATGCCAGTTGGGGACCTGTGAGGCGTCTGTTTCTCAAACTAGAGACTCTAATGTACTTATCTTCTTGCTCAGTTGTGCAACGCGGCCTCCCACTTCTTTTTCTACTCTGGTTAGAGCCTGTTTGTGCTGTCCTCTGAAGGGAGTAGTGCACACCGTTGTAGGAAATCTTCAATTTCTTAGCAATGTCTCGCATGGAATAGCCTTCATTTCTAAGGACAAGAATAGACTGTCGAGTTTCAGATGAAAGTTCTCTTTTTCTGGCCATTTTGAGCGTTTAATTGACCCCACAAATGTGATGCTCCAGAAACTCAATCTGCTCAAAGGAAGGTCAGTTTTGTAGCTTCTGTAACGACCTAAACTGTTTTCAGATGTGTGAACATGATTGCACAAGGGTTTTCTAATCATCAATTAGCCTTCTGAGCCAATGAGCAAACACATTGTACCATTAGAACACTGGAGTGATAGTTGCTGGAAATGGGCCTCTATACACCTATGTACATATTGCACCAAAAACCAGACATTTGCAGCTAGAATAGTCATTTACCACATTAGCAATGTATAGAGTGTATTTCTTCAAAGTTAAGACTAGTTTAAAGTTGTCTTCATTGAAAAGTACAGTGCTTTTCCTTCAAAAATAAGGACATTTCAATGTGACCCCAAACTTTTGAACGGTAGTGTATATATATATATATATATATATATATATATATAATATTTGTATAGTTTAATATGTACAAGTGGTAGGCCAATATGTTTTTTGTTTTTTTTAATTATCTGACTGTTGACTGACAGGCGATATCTGTATCTGAAAGGTGATTGGCTCTTTTAACTGTAAGGCAGAACCTTCTTTACTACATTCATTATGTTGGGCTTTCCAATTTCTCCCCATTAATTTTAAAAGAAGTGATCCATCTCGGGCCAAACGTTCTCTGACCGTACTGATATCTAGAGAGCAGGATGGCCGATATAATGTACATATATATCCAGTATATACTGTATCCATCCAGTGTGTGTGTGTGTGTGTGTGTGTGTGTGTGTGTGTGTGTGTGCGCATATGTATGTGCATATGTATGTGCATATGTATGTGTATATGTATGTATATGTATATACCAATCAGCCACAACATTAAAAACACCTGCCTAATATTGTGTAGGCCCACTTGTGCACCCCCGGACACCCCGCTCACTGGACTTTTTTTGTTTGTTTTTGGCACCATTAAGAGTAACTTCTAGAGACTGTTGTGTGTGAAAATCCCAGGAGATCCGCAGAAGCTTCAGTAAATGTTCACATCAACCATCAGAATGGGGAAACAATGTTATTTTATTGATTTGGACCATGGAACACATGATTATAAGGGGTCATTAACACTGAATGCATTCTTGCATTAAAAAAAAGCTAGACACATTGCAACAAATGTAGCAAAATGCAGGTGTCACAGGTCTTTTTAACATTGCACATCATCTTAAAAATGCTTTGTTAATGGCCAATAAAATGAAATAGCATGAAGGTGCATCACAAGAGTCAAATAAATCCATCTAGCACGTTTACATTTAGTAAATATTTATTATCATTCGGAATCTATTCCAAACTGTGTAGATGGACTTGTATTGTGTCAACAAAAATGTCTAAATGTGGCCAAATATTGGCCGATTAATCATCCTGACCAATATATTGCTCTATTGCTAATATGTACAATTAATATTTCTCTCTCTTAGGATCCAGCCTATCACTGTCAGCCTCATGTGCACCCTCGAAACCAGCCTACAGGCCCCAAACCATGTGCCAGCATCCCAAACCCAACCCCGCCAAAACCTGCCCAATTCAGCGCTCCGCCTCAAATCTACAACATGACTCCCTCTGGATGTGGAGTACCCAAAGGGGGTGCTGATCCCAACCCAGCTCAGAGTGAGCAACCTCCAATGTCTTCCCGCTCTGGTTCGTCCACCCCCACCCTGCTGAGCGATAATCTCAGCCTGGCTCGAGTCCAGCAGGTTCTGGCCAGAGCCCAGCTCCTTCTGGAAGACGTGGATGAGTTTGTGGGGAGAAAGACAGACAAGAGTTACCGGTGCCTGGAGGAGCTTTTGACAAAAGAGCTGCTGGAACTGGACTCGGTGGAGACTAATGGGCAGGACAGCGTTCGACTGGCCCGTAAAGAGGCCGTTCAAAGGATCCAGGCAATCTTGGACCGTCTTGAGAAAAAGGCCTTCTAATAATAGGGTGGATTGATTATGGTTCTGGTCGTATACTGTATGTGGTTGATTCTGTTTTTTAATTGTTGCTTAGAATTTTTCTTTTTTTTCTTTTTGATTTTTCTCATCGCAGATTATTAGCTTCAGCGTTTGTCAGTTTTAAATGTGTGTTATTTTTTAGTTGCGTACCCTAGTTATGGTAATGTATTAGTCAAAACACAGGCATTCCTATTCATTGAAGTGCCATACATTAACCAGCATCGGCAGTCTGACATCTGCTCAGAATTAAGCATTAGACGGTAGCACTTTATAGTAAGGTTACATTTGTTATCATTAATAAATGCATTAGGTATCATGTACTAACAATGAACAATATATTTTTTTACAGTATTTATAATTTTTTGTTAAGGCTGAACTAAGTAACTTTGTGCTCTCTAGCGACATCTGTGGTTAAAACTTAAAATTGCAAGCAATTTGCGGAATAATACATTATGTCAGTCGTGTTCTGGCACTGCTCTTCTGGTGGATGAATCTCCCAATTTGAGTTTACCTGGACATCGCCTGTGTGTGATCATGACTGGAGCCGGAGTCATAACGTGCTATTTTCATGTTGATATTATGTTATACGATTAAACATTTGAAACGAATATTTTACTTGCTTTGATGAAGATAAACAACGTTCTTATTTACATATTTGAATTAATTTTACACTTAAATCGCTTTTCGGACATTACACTGAAAGCCCTTTAAAAGAGATCAGGGGATTCTCCTCAGCCTCCACCGGAGTATATCTTAATATGATTATTCAAGTGTTTTTTTATCTACTAATAATTCTTGAATTGTTCTACAATTTTCAAATTAAGAGGTTAAACTCGTGATACGGCTATGGATTCAATGATGGGGATAAAATATACTTTATTAAACGTGAACATAATATGCTTAAATAGGCAATATAACAATTGCATGAAGTCATACATATTAAACATGTCACTGTAACTTCTCGATCGGTTAACACACGAGTAATGATCGATTCACACAAGCATGACGAGCAATATAAGCTTCAACATCACTATCAGAAAACATCCAAACATTATAGCAGGTAAACAACTTCGCCAAATGGGTAACAGATATACATCCATCTAGACTGCAACGGTGCTGTCCTGAACTGTGTGTTAACGAACTGAGCTGAACGTAGTTTCTCCAGTCGGAACACGAGACAGCCGGCTCTTCTTTCCTGTGTGTGCGGACATGATGTAATGATGCAAGGATGAACGTCATAAGCCAGCGATTTTGCGCCAATTTGAACCCTACATCTCGGAATACTAATGATGTTAATAAGCTTACCGTAGTGAATCGGGGTAAGGTAAAGACATTGTTTTGACCACCATTTTTAACCATACAATCTTACATAGTGCAGCTTTAATGTTAGTTAAAATACAATTGTTCATTGATACTTTTAATTTTTAAAAATGTATTAATGTATGTAGAAATGAACATTAACCAAGATTATTGTAAAGTGTTACCCATAATTCTCCACTTGCAAGTCGTTGCATAACTCTGCTTGTCTCGTTAAAAACCAAAAAAGTGCTAACTTGACTGTGTATGAATATTTCCAGTGTTTTTTGGTAGCACTAAATAACATTTTCTAAATTGGATCCTCCATCCCTCATTTTGCACATTAGTTTTTTTTTTTTTTTTTTTTTTTACGATATTGTTTACCGCTGCTATTATACCAATTTCTAGAAAAAAAAAAAGGTTGGATAATAAATAAAGTAAGGTCACTTTTTTGGTAACGCCTTCAACCACTTTCAGTTTGACTTTTTTATTGTGTATAGTTCTTTTCAGCAGTTTCATTTAGTCACATTCTTCATGGAAACAGATGTTTAACAAATCAGATTCCATATTTGTTTTTGATCATGGATCTGTCTTGTCCAAACTGAGCGTCACAAAACCACCGCCTGCACAGATCTTCTGTGAAATTCATTTGGGTGAAAATTTGGCCCATTCTTTTTTAATGAGGCCTACCCAAACGTTATTTACCTGCTACGCTCTTCCTCCATACTGTAGCAATAGCAAGTAGTAAATTATGGTTTTGCCAGGCTGTGACAAACATTAATGGAATATTCCAGGTTTAATACTAGTTATAGGGGTAGTTCACCCAAAAAGGAATTCTCTCATAATTGACTTACTCTCATGCCATCCCAGATGTGTATGACTGACTTCTGCTGAACACAAAGATTTTTAGAGCAATATTCCAGCTCTGTAGGTCTATCCAATGCAAGTGAATGGTGATTAGAATTTTGAAGCTCTCATAAGCACAAAAAGGCAGTATAAAAGTAATCCATACAATACCAGTGTCTAAATCTATGTCTTCAGAAGTGATATGATAGATGTGAGTGAGAAACAGATGAATATTTAAGTATGTTTTTTTTTTTAATAAAAGTCCACCATTCACCAACCCCGTCTAGTAGGTGGTGATATGCGAGAAGAACGTAAAGCAGCAAAAAACAAAGAAAGTGGAGATTAAGAGTAAAAAAGGGATTTAAATGTTGATCTGTTTCTCACACCTATCATATCACTTCTGAATACATTGATTAAACCACTGGAGTTGTATGGATTACTTTTATGCTGCCTTTAAGTTTCAAATTTCTAGTCACCATTCACTTGCATTGTATGGACCTACAGAACAGAGATATTTTTCTAATAATCTTCACTTGTTTTCTACAGAAGAAAGAAAGTCAAACACATCTGGGATGACATAAGGGTGAGTAAATGATAAGATAATTAAAATTTTTGGTTGAACTAACTAGTTCAATGGAGCCTAAACGTCATCGCACCAAACATCTGATGTGTTCATATGCTGTAGTCGCTTCCTTTGTGCACCTGCATCATGATCATGTTTTAGTATTTAGCATTTGTATCAGCATGATTATTTGTATCCTGTAGTTATGCAGGGTGTTTGTTTGTTTGTTTGTTTTTCCTTTTTGAGAAAGACTATTGATCTGTAGTTGATACAGGTGGTGGTAGCCATGACTAATCTGTGGGCCTCAGTACATCGTTTACAGTCCAACAGGAGGTCTTTTTAAGAAAAAACTTTATGGAATAGTGTATAGTTAATATCTGAAGGACTGGAGTGGGGTTTTGGATTATGCTTTGCACCAAAGTCACTTACATCATGGACCGTTCAATAGGTCTTCCTCCAAGGATTTTGTGTCTGTTTTGTAACAAGGAAAAACAGTGTCATAATATTAGCAGGTGCTTTGTCATACAAGAACAGAGACGTATATCAAATAGAAGAAAAAAACTGCAAGTCAACTGAGCTCTGCTTGAAGTTTCAAACTCCATGTTTATGTGTATTGTATGTCTCTCTCTCTGTAAATTATCCCTTATGTATACCTGAAATTGTTTTTTTGATTAACCTTTACAGAAAAAAAAAATACAAAGTATATTTGTATATCGAACAAATTGAAAAAAGAAACTTGCCTGCTGTAGTCCCTGTTGTAATGCATGTTTTGAACACAAGAGGGGGCTGTTTTTTCATGTTGTAGGACTGAATAAGGTCAGCTGGGTTTCTTATATTAAAAATCAAGACCTTCAAATTAGTGTGTCGTTGGTTGACTACATAACTTTCCAGTAAGCATCTTATTAATTTATTTACATATAGATAGCTGCCATCTGAATAAGAAGTAAGATATTAACTTGCAGACTTCTCCAAAGGAAAATAAAAAATACATTATGTGTATGACGTTATATGTGTGCCACAATATACTTTTGAGTGCACAAAACTGTTATTGTTCTAACATTGTTTCGGTATCTCACGATGGGTTACGCATCAGGCGTGTCCAATCCTGGAAGCACCAGTAACACCCCATTTGTCAGTTGACCGACCAATCACAACAGTGATGTGGGAGTCCGACCTCCCTAACGTAAACCACTCCCATAGGTGCCTTCTTCCTTCTCGTTCTTTTCACCGTGAAGATCTTTGGAAGCTATCCTCAGCAGAACTCGCAAGATGTGGTCGCTTAACAGTTCATCAGGCGAACCGTTCAAGTGTTGATGTGGGTGATTTTTTTTTCTGCCGAGTTTTGAGCTGTTATAGCTTCTACCTCTCCGGCACGTTGTGGTGGTGTGGCAGATCAGCCGGTCTTGTCACATTATGGGGATTAACACTGAATCAAGTGGCACATTATGGTGAACTGCTTCTGTGTTCTTGAGTTTGTGTTCTGTCATGGCAACTGCGAGCTCGTGGAGCGAAGGGAAAGGATCACTCCCGTCCAAGTGCTTGTGGATCCATGATCTTGCCCAAGGATTCCCACCCCCTATGCATTGCCTATCTGGGGGTCAGGCATGCACTGGCTGCACTCTCTGACCCAGAGTTTTGCCCACATTGTTCCCATTTCATACTGAGAGATTTGGAATGGAGGGTGTGGGTCATGTCATTGAATAATTGAGGTCCATATATTTGTCCACCACAAGCTGACAAAGACCCCCCACCCCAGTTGCAGGGACAGCGCAGCTGACTATCGTCTTTTGGAGGATGATGGCAAGGAGGATGGAGACGATGCCATTGTCCTCGCTCCTCCGTCTCGGCCAGGTAGCGTAATGGACCAGTCCAGGGAGAGATGGACCTTATTGAGATGTGTAGGTTGTCGGTGATCAAGTTCTCCATTAACTGGCCAGGGTACAGAGAGGAATCTGTATGATGGCAAATGGCTGCCGACTTGTGCTGCCCCGGTCAAACGGTTCATTCCAGCCGTCCCAGCATGCACCACGGAGATGCTTCATTTTTGAGATAAGCCTTTTTTGCACAGAGTGCCTGTTAAAGGTTCCCCCAGCCTGATGTGCAGGAAAAGGAGGATCTGGGGATGTCCAGCCCCCCTCCATTGCTGGCGAATCACTTTCACCCCGATCATCAGGCAGCTTTTTTTTTTCTTCGTTGCAGGGACGGACGGAGAGATTGTCGGCCTCCATTTACAAAAGATCTGCGTTATTGCGGATCTAAACCTATGTACATCACGAGGGGCTGTCCAGAGCTGCAACCATAGCATGGGTCTCGTTGTTGTGGGTGAATGGGCTATTTGGCTCGGTCTGTTTGGCCTGTCTGAGAGCGAGAAGACAGTTTTCCTCAATGCCCTGGTGGATCCGAAAGCCCCCTTCGGGTCTACGGTTTCCACAATGAAGTAGCAGTGTGATGGGGAGGTGTTCGAGACCCGTCTTCACCATAAATCCATTGCTCACCCCCCTCCAGCCAAGGATCAAACCATAAGTTTTGTGTTACATGGTTCATGCACAAACAATTTAATAAGAGTGTTGTCACCAGTTCCCCAGTGCCTCTAAGTTTGCATCTCCCTTCTCCACCCATGGGTTCAGAAAAGAGAGAAGAGGAATGTTCGCACAAAAACACGTGTATGACAAAAATAAAAATCTCTGTGCATCCAAGCAGTGGGCTGAGGGCACAGCAACGTGTGAAAATAAACACAATAAATCACAAAATAATGCAGAACTCAGAGCTGCAATCCACAGCTCCCCTGCTTGTGCCACAGCACCATCAGTGAGAGAGCTTCAGTGGGCCCCTCTCTGTTCACACAAAAAGTTGGCACATATGCGCACCCCTGGGTTTTGTCTAAGATAAAACGGTGTTATTGGCAGCAATTCTCTGTAAAACTCACCTCTGTTCAACAGTGTGTTAATGTCAACAGCGGAGAGGGAATCAGCATAGATTTTGGAGGAGGAAATAGCCAATTTGCTGAGCAATAAGGGTTGTGCCATTGGAGGACAGCCGTCAGGGTTTTTAATCCAGGTATTTCATCATCCCAAAAAGAGGAGGAGGTCTCCATCTCATTCTGGGTTTTTGAACCTCAACAAACACCTCAGAAGTTACAAGTTCAAAATGCTCATGCTCAAAATGCTCTCTCAGTTAATTCATCCCAGAGACTGGTTTACATCATTCGATCTGAAGGACGTGACTTTCATGTAGGCATCTTGGTGCCTTTTGGACTTTCATTGGCACCGAGAGTGTTCAGAGAGTATGAGGAGGCCATGCTAATGCTGCTGTGATTAAAGGTTCTAAGATTGTCTGCTTATCTAGAAGATCTTCTGCTGTGCACACCATCGCAGTATCAAGCAGAGATGGATACAAGAACACTGATATCTCATTTGGTGAGTTTGGGATTCCAAATAAACACGACAAAGAGCTGTCTGATGCCCTCACAGGAAATAATTTATTCTGGTCTCAGATTTAACTCCGATCAGTATCGAGCGTTTCTGTCAGAGGAATGCATCGGATCGATTTGTTGTTGTTTGTCCCTTTTTCAGAAAGGGAAAAAAGTTTCATACAGGTTGTGTCTATGGCTATTAGGTCTGATGGCCTCAATGGTGTCAGTCATTCCTTTTGGACTACTGCGAATGAGAGAGTTTCAGCATTGGATTGAAGCACAACACTTGTGTCCTCACCGTCACTTAAATTGCAGAGTGAGAGTGACGTCAGAGGGGATGCTTGCTCTCACTTTTCTTCATGGTTGAACCCCTTTGGGCATGGTCTCTCTGTGGGCTATAATGAGGTGGTGGTGGCGTAGTGGCTAGAGCACAGGGCTGCTAATCAGAAGGTCGCTGGTTCGAACCACAACGGCCACCACCATTGTGTCCTTGAGCAAGGCACTTAACTCCAGGTTGCTCCTGGGGGGATTGTCCCTGTAATAAGGGCTCTGTAAGTCACTTTGGATAAAAGTGTCTGCCAAATGCATAAATGTAAACGTAAATATATCAGTGGTTGGAGCACAATGTGAGAAGGCAGACTAGTAAATGGGGTTTGTCCCGCAACACTAAAGAACACACACATAAACTTTCTGGACTTATTGACCGTGTTTCTAGCATTGAAGCACTTTGTACAGTTTCTTCAAGGCCACCGTGTCCTAGTTAGATAAATATGGTGGCATACATAACAGACAAGGGGGCACCCAACTGTTGCAGGTTTATGAGGGGTGCTCGGTGGTTGTACAGGGTATCAAAACCTCTGGTTCTGTCATGGGATCGATCCGTGGTCCTGAATGTGCTTTCTCGGTCTCCCTTTGAGCCAGTTAAAAGTATAGAATTGAAGCTCCTTTTGCTTTATTATTGGCCTTAACAACTGCGACGCGGGTTAGTGAACTTACAGCTGTGCCAGTTTGTCACTTTATTATGTGCTTTGCTGTGGATTCATCGAGAGTGTTTCTTAAAACTAATCCATCCTTTGTGCCTAAGATGAGCGACTCTGTGCTCAGCTGTAAGCCAGTGGACTTGATAACTTTTCACTTGCTGCCTTTTTCTCACCAGAGGACGTAGGAGTTTGTACTCTATGTTTGTACATGAAAAGAATGAAAGCACTGAGGAAGAGTAATCTGATTTTTGTTCCTTGGGCTGAATCTTGTAAGAGCAGACCCATACCTTGGCAGTCTCATTGGGTAGTGGAGGCTATTAGATTAAGTTATAATAGTCTAGGGTTGCAACCTCCGGAGGGCTTGAGAGCTCATTCTACCAGAGGTATGGCTATGGCGTGGGCACTGTTTAGGGTCATTTCAGTCAAGGACATTTGTGCGGCTGCGAGTTTGGTATTGCCTCACATTTTTGCCTGGTTTGGATGCACAGTCTGCCTGTCACGGTTGGTAAATCCTATGTCTTCTTCTTGTCTCGTGTTTCTGTTGTTGTATGTGTGTGCGCTGATTAGATGGGGGTGGCCGCTCATCAGCGTTCATCAGCCATCCCCTCATTATCCCATCACCAGCTGCAGCTTATCTGATCATGTGTATTTATACTCATCACCTTCTCATCTTCCTTTTCAGATCGTTGTATGTGGTTTCCTCGGTGTGTCTGTGTTCCAGTCGTGTTCGAGTCTCTACCCCTCCTGTTCCGGTTCTCGTTTCTGTGGATTATCTGGATATCAATTCATCACTGGACTCTTATCACCGCACCACTGTTTCTGCACTATCTTCATCTGACCATCGGAGTCCCTGCGCTACTTACCTGTTTTCTGTGTTGGACTTCCTATCTATGACTACTTAAATAAAGAGTTTAATCTGCACTTGCTTCCGTCAAATCTATCCTGACACTGCCGATGTATTAAAAAAAGAAAAGTTAAAAGCATAAATGTGCTTTTTGTTTTCCCCATACATTATTTTAGAATTTGTGGGGTTTTCATATTTTGGACTCTTCGAGTCTATTGACTGGTCTGCTTCGGACAGCATATCTGCAATACAGGAGTTGGCTATATCCCATAGTGAGATACCGAACTAAGGATAGAAATAGAACTTTAGGTTACTCACCGTGGGAGGGCGGAGGGCGGGGCGGGGCGGGGCCGTGATTCCGTACACCCGGCCCCTAATTAGGCTGATTTAAGCCCAAGAGGGATAAAGGCGACCAGTAACGGCAGTGCAGAATCATGGCCCCACCCTCCGCCCCTGCCACACTCACCTAACCCCGGTTCTCTGATAATCTTACCACACTTCCCTCCTTTTAGTTGCACAGAGAAGAGATATGCAGAGAACAGTGGCATAGCCAAGACTGGGCTGGCAAGCCTGTCCAAATTAGACCCAGGCCAACCCAAAATTTTACAGATTGTTCTTTGACTTCAAATATATATGTATATAATTCTGATTTCAGAAAGTGTGAAAGAAATGTTTGAATGCGCCGCTTCAAAAAAAAAATCTGGGCGAAAACTTGACCCATCTATTTGAATTAAAGCCCACCCAAAAGTAATTTCTTGGTTTCTCCCTTGGCAGAGAATGAAGTTGGCACCTATGGCAGTGGTTCACATTAGGGAAGTGGGACTCCCTCATTACTGTTGTGACTGGTCTGTCAGCTGACAGACAGGGTGTTATTGGTGCTTCCAGGATTGGCCACGCCTGAGGTGTTGCTCATAGTAAGTTACCTCACCCCTTTTATTAGAGAACCGGGGTTACGTGAGTAACCTACATTTTTAATGTGTGTCATTTGTGTTACTCCATTGTTTTTTGCGTGTGCAGGATCTCATTTGCTCTCTCCTCGTGCATGCTCTGTGAGCTTTCAGATCTTTACACTGCTTTCTTTTCCACCCATATTCTGACATGTCCCAACTCCTACGTCAGGATTAGCTATAAGGAGCTACTTACAAGCACTCTGCTATTGGATATTTGAGGTACCATGAACATCTCAGTGTAAATTTTGCAGAGGAGCCAACAGGCACAATGCTCCAAGTTCAGTACCCACTTTATATGTGCTGTAGTTATCATTACAAGTGATATTTACCCCATGGATTATAGACATACCAGGATGATTATAGACAATTATACTGTCAGGCTAAACTTACTGTAATGCAACATTTTCCAAATATAGTAGCCTGTTCCATGCAATTCCAAGGACTTCTTTCAGATTTTCAATATACTGTACAATTAATTTACCTCAGACTATGACAGGTGACGTAATTAGCCACTTTTCTTTTTCTAAAGTTCCTTCTCATTTATCAGTTTTGCCATAAGTGTTGTGGTAGAAATTAGAATGCATAAACTTAAATAACTCTATATTAGAATACATAAACTATTAAAACTGAAGCAGTCTCATTGGTGATCATGATTTCAAGCTCAATTGCACTTCCTACAGTGCCATCTACTGCTCTGCGCATGCGTCATGCACTAGGAAATGTATTCAAACTTGAAATCATGATTGTGTTTAGAGACTGCTATGGCAAGAAAATGGCAGTGAAAAAGCATTTTTGTTTGCTCTCACCCAAAAGCAACTGGATCACTTCAGAAGACATTGATTTAACCACTGGAGTATTGTGGATTACTTTTATGCTGCCTTCATGTGCTTTTTGGAGCTTCAAAGTTCTAGTGACCATTCACTTTTATTGTATAGACATACAGAGCTGAAATATTCTCCTCAAAATCTAGAAAGAAAGCCATACACATCTTGGAGTTACTGGAGTTAGTAAATGATGAGAACATTTTAATTTTTGGAAAACAAAGTCTTTATTAAACTCAACCACTGCATGTGATGCTTTTAAAGTGCTCTGTTCTGTAGTTAAATACATTTCCACCATCTGGAGTATCAAAACAGTACTCAAAAATTTACCATGATACCATGTTTTGCATTACATGTACTGTGGAAGTTGTGTGGTATTCTTTGTATATTATGTGTTATAAATTTATTTTTGATAATGATCAGGATTAAAACAATTGAACTTGTATTAAATCATAGAGCAGATATGTTACATTGCTTGTGTATATGATCTGGTGTGAATGCGCAGGCCCAACTTAGTTATTGAAGGATATCCAACTCCCATAGTCTTAAAATAACCTCCTCCACTGAAATCCACAACACAGTATTTATTCCAGCTGACTATGAGTGCCATGAATGGTCAGTTAAAATAACTATAAAGTGACCAGACTGATAGCATAAGCTTTTTCATTCGTTTACGGACCTGATATTTTGTTGTGCTCTTAAAGCAATTGAAGCAAACTTCATGAGCCTTGTATTCCCAAATTAGTGGACACTGAATCTACATTTACTAAAATGTCTCTCAGGTCGAAATATTCAGAGTGGCGAGGCGACAGCTCACGATCAGCTCAGAGGGAGATCGATTTCACCTCTCCGGGTTTAGCGGTGATGGAAATCGAACGTCTTCTGTTCACTGGGAAAGCCATCAACAGTCCCGCAAATGAAGTCTGGCCCAATCTATACATTGGCGACATGTGAGTGGACCTTCCTTCATTTGTTCAGCGTTTTTCTGTGTCTCCTACTGCTTTGTCTCTTTGGCTTATATTAAAGTACAAAGAAATAAGAAAGGAGAAGTATACAGTACATGAATGAGTTACAGTGACTGTATTGTAGATAATATCTGCCTGCAGATGTGAATGTTTATTAGTGAAAGTTATTCATGTCCTGCACCCCCAGCCATTGAGCTGTTAGTGTTCTGCTAAGGAAAACAAAGGAAATCTTTATAACTTGTATGTGTGCAGTATAATGCAATAATAACGCATTGTGTTGTGTTTGTTAGGAATATAGCTGAAAATTGTGCAGAGCTGAGAAAGCATCACTTCTCCCATGTCCTCAACTGTGCCCACAGCTCCAGACGTGGCAGTGAGATCTATGAGGGCATGGGCATCACATACTTGGGCATAGAGGCCCACGATTCACCCACGTTTGACATGAGTGCCAACTTTAACATTGGAGCGCAGTTCATACATACAGCACTGAAAGGGGGAGGTAAGTTGTTCTACATGCAAATCATTATTAGTACTGCTTCATTGAGAGTCACTAAACTCTAGTATCTTTTAACCAAAGGCAAAATCCTGGTTCACTGTCATGTTGGAGTGAGTCGATCAGCAACTGTAGTTTTGGCATATCTGATGCTGAAACACAACATGACCCTGGTGGAGGCCATTAACACGGTAAAAGAGGGAAGAGGCATCATACCCAACCGAGGCTTCCTCAGACAACTTATTGACCTTCACATCAAGCTATACGGCTGCCGAAACTAGAAAGACTACAGCCATGTACATTCTAAATGAAAATGTTGTTTTCTGGCATATAGGTTGTTTCTACAATCATGCAAAGTTCAGCTGATATATGAGAAGAGAGGTACAGATGAGCAGGATGGTTTTTAAAGGGATAGTTCACCCAAAAATTAAAACTCTTTCATCATTTACTCACCCTCATGCCATCCCAGCTGTGTATGACATTCTTTCTTCTTCAGAGCATAAAGATTTTTAGAAGAATATCTCAGCTCCGTATCTATAAGAGTGTGTTCACACTTGTAATTCGGTTCTCTTGGTCCACTTGGTCCAGACCAAAATAGAAAATTATACATTTAGTCCTGGTTCGCTTAGAGTTCACACTGGTATTTTTAACACCGAACCTAAAGATACAAAACAGAAGGCGTAAGGATAAGGTCACAACCTGATTGGACAGCTTTTATGATGTATATTTTGTAACAGAACTTGCCGAAACATCCAAAACAATGCCGGCTGCTGGGCGAAATGCGCTCGTTTGATATATGTATGTATATACGGTGGTATTTTTACCAGCTGAGAACAAACGAAGAGCTGATAAAATGCGTAAAGGTGTCAAAACAGCACCAGAAATTACTCTATTGCACACAAAAATGAAGATATGCTGCAAGGAGACGGCTGTTCTGATGCCTGTACTGAACTGTAATGGGCAACATAGATCCTATGATGAGAAGAACCAGGTATGCTTGAGGTCAGTATCAGGCAAATGACTTCCTGTTTTTGGTCCGTTTAGACGTCTTTTGTCCATGCTGCGTTCATCTGGAAGCGGACCGACACCCACTATTCAGTCTCGGTCTGCTTGTTTGGTGCGCGCCAAGGTTCGGATGGCAGCGTTCACACTTGTTCAAATGAACCGCACTAACAGAGTTAGTTTTAATCTAACCAACCCTGCCAAGTGTGAACACACCCTAAATCTCCACCTTTGACCAGTAGTTGCTGTTATGCACAAATAATGTGAATCGCCAAAAAACAAAAGAAGAAGAATATAGTAATGAATGTGGGATTTATGGTGAAAAAGGACTTCAATAATGATCTGTTTTTTACCCACACCTATCATATCACTTCTGAAGACATGGATTTAACCACTGGAGTCATGTGGCTTTTATGTTCTTTTTGGAGCTTCAAAAATATGGTCACCATTCACTTGCATTGTATGGACCTTCAGAGCTTAAATATTATTCTAAAAATCTTAATTTGTGTTCAGCAGAATAAAAAAAAGTCATACACATCTGGGATGGCATGAGGATGAGTAAAGGATCAGAGTATTTAAATTTTTGCGTGAACTATTCCTTTAACTTTGTTACCGCTGTAACTGTGAAGATTGATGGATTGAAATTTCCATGTCAAGATTTTTATGGTTTAATTCCTTTAAAATAAAGGTAATAAAGTTGAAATGAGCAAAAACTAAGTAACAAATTCTTTGGCAATAAAATGTATGCGCACGTGTCTGATCCACAAAAGGTCTGATCGCTTTTGCTATTGAAGGAATTACGGAATTTACGTTATAGCGTTGCGTTAAACGCGTAATTACCATAGCAACCTAAACGAATACGAAAAAATAGAGGAGCGGCTGTTACAAACCTCGGAATAGGGTAATATTGTGTTTAATAATGTTTTTTTTCAAAAATTCTGGTTTAGAACATTTCTGCAAAAGTAGCAGGAATCTGTTTTGTACATTTTGAATGCAAAATGGCATGCTGAATATTACAAATACTAAACTTGGAAGTTAGTCGCTAAATGAGACTAATTTTTTCCTGAAGGAGTCTATAATATGTATATATATTATATATGCATTTAATCGAATCACATTTAGTCATTTAAAGCACCCTGTCGGAGGAGATGTCAAGACCGCAGACTTCAGAACAACCCCCGCCGCATATTGACGCGACTCAGGCGCCGGTCGCTTACGGCAGCTGGGCTCTCCCACAGCTGAGCAGAGAGCTGCAGGACGATGAGCTGGTCACCCGCCAGAGGGCGCTCGCTGCACTCTGTGAGCTCATACATGATCCCGAGATGGCATATGATGCCATTTTCAATGGTAAAGTTCATCCTAAAAAATGTTGTATGCTTACCAGGGTCAAGAATTGACACTTGCTCGGGGCAAAAAAAACACCACCGAAAGTGCTAAAAAATGACCCCCAAATTAAAAATGTGTGTGCCAAAAATGCTTCTGGAAGGAATTCCTTTGTGCTTTATTTGTGACATCTCATTTAACAATATTATACTCTAGTTCTAAGTGTACATACGATTGCATACTATGTAATATAAAATAACACTCATTGATTTAATGCTCTTTAATAGGAACTTTAATTTCTGACCCTGCTAACTATTGTATTTAGGGGCAAATTAGCAATAATTATATCTAGAAATGTCTATATATGCCCCACTTCTTTAAAAAAATGCCTTTATGTGTCCCTCCACACTTTTTCAATTGTTTATCAACCAGTACATTGCTGTCCTGCCTCATAGGGTGCATAGAAAGTCTTAAGTCATTGCTGCAAGATGAAGATGGCTTAGTACGGGTGAAGACTGCTGAAGTGCTTTATGTGCTTGCTGCACACAGCCTGGGAAGGTTAGTGATCTGAGGGCTTTGGTTGCTCTTGTTGTAAGATGACAAGACTATTTGACCCTAAAATTTTAAAAGTTTTTGTGTGAATGACCACTGCACAGAAATTAGCTGAAAATAAAAAAAAAATTGGATATACTTGTATGATCCCTGAAGGTTTTTTAAAGTTGCTTTGACCATTAAAGGTGCACACAATAACTTTATTGTTCGTGCCATTTTGGACTTACAGTAATACTTAGTGGAGATGATGCAGCACCATTCAAAATCAGTATTTTTCACTTACAGATGCCAGTGTAGAAATCCACTATTCACAGTCAGCCATGACTAATTTAATCCAGGAGTGAAAGTGTCCAAATACATGGTGGTTGCTGAGAGTAAGAAAGTTGTTTAAGGCTGGTCATATGATTTCAACATGGCAGCCCCCATGAGGTTACCCTCTCCATGTAGAATAAACCAGCTTTTATAAGATTATTTATATGACTAGAGTCCACATTTCATGTTAGTGCTCATGATTTTACAAATATGTTTCAAAAATAAATTAATTTAATTAAGGGGAAAGAATTACTGACTGCACCTTTAAATGTACATCCAGTTAGAGCTCTCGTTTGTTGATTGGTGGAGTAACTGTGTAGAAAAACAATGCCATATGAATGTGCTTGGCTCCACATAATTCATGTAAATGACTATATTTCAATTTTATGCATGGCTAGTGAAGCTTTCATTTTTTTGCATTTGTTACAAAGTGAAACCTTAAATGTGTGGTCAGTATTTTCCCCTCATTACAAAAAGTATTAAACATTAAGAAACGACTACTTGTTTTTAAAGATATTTTACAACAGATGTGCACTCACATGAGATGAAGACTTTTATCAGTGACATAATAAATCCTTTATTACTTTACACGGAGGGGGGCACCTCATTGGGGTCCGACATCGTAAGGGTTTGTCTTGATAACCCCCCCTGTTTTCTGACAATTTCAATCATGGTACAAATGAACAATGCCTGACTGAATAGTGGATTTCTAATGGCATCGGTAGGCTAACTGAAAACTTTTAAATGATGTTGCATCAATTGTGAAAACTTGAAGTCACCTTTAAAATCTTGTTATATATTATTCCCTTAATTTTTATTTTCGTTTTCATACAGGGAGGCTTTTTTAAAATATGACGTGATTGGTCCTCTTGCAAACCTTTTGGAGGACCCTGTGGATGCCTGTCGTAAACAAATGCACCAAGCACTCAACAGGATAGCTGAATTTCCCTCAGGTGACGCATTTGTCTGATAGATCACTTACAAGGTCAGAACGTACAGGGACAGGGGTAAATATCTGAAAAAGATGTTTTTTTTCCTCTCTCTCTCTCTGACCCTCTTTTATTTCTTCCACAGGAGCAGTATTTATGGCGTCAATGGGGCTGGTGCCCAAATTGGTGCTGAAAATCCCAGTTGAAGAAGCGAACATCCGTGCTTTAATTCTCTCCACATTAAGCTGCTGTGTGAGGGTGAATGCCCTGCCTGCACTGGAGAGTGATGCCATTCCTGTCCTGAGAGATCAGCTCTCTCATCCCTCCCCCAACATCCGCCGGGAAGCAACATCTGCCTTGGTAGGAATCAGGTAGGCAACTGTCACGAATGAGTTAAATTCACCAATTAATTGTAAAAGACAATCAGTTGACAGTTATGTGAGGGGGAAAAAGTTGAAATGGCATTCTCTCATCAAACTCTGTCATAATAAAAAGTTGAATTGTACTGTTCTCTCAGTGTGCCTGCAAATGGCAAGATGAAGGTATGTGAGGAGGATCTTCTGCCCATGTTGGTTAAGCTGCTATCGGATGATGACCAAGGAGTCATTGCTAATGCTGCAGGAACCATTATGAACACAGCTGTTATCACAAAGGGTCAGCACTAAACTGAATTGGGCCATGGCCATGGATAGAAGTACTCTCAATCTAATTTCTCTAACCCTAACAAAATATGGGGTGTATTCATGTTTCAACTTGACTTTAGACATTTTTAAATCAGCGAATGGCAAACATCATTAAATTAGAAGCACTGGCACCTGTTGTAGTGCAGTACAAAAACATTAAAACAATATTTGGACATTTAAAGGAATAGTTCACCCAAAAATGAAAATTCTCTCATCATTTACTCACCCTTATGCCATTTCAAATGTGTGTGATTTTCTTTTTTCTGCAGAACACAAAGAAAGATTAAGAATATCTCAGCTCTTTAGGTCCATAGAATGCAAGTGAATGGTGATCAAAACTTTGAAGCTCCAAAAATCACATAAAGGCAGTATAAAAGTAATCCATATGACTCCAGTGTTTTAATCCATGTATTCTCAACCGATATAATTTTGGTTGAGAAACAGATCAATTTTTAAGTATTTTTTTTCTCCATAAATCTTCACTTTCACATTTTAAATGTGAAAGTGAAAGTGGAGATTTATAGTAAAAAAAAAAAAAAAGGACTTACATATTGATCTGTTTCTCAGCAGAAGAAAGAAAGTCATACATATTTGGGATGACATGGGAGTGAGTAAATGATAAGGGAATTTACATTTTTGAGTGAACTATTACATTTTTTTTAAGATTTCAATTACAAAACAAAATTAGATCAACTTGAATTGAATTGAATTTAAAAAATGTAGGGGTTTTATTTGATAAAACATTACTCATTTCAATTTGATGGAATTTTGTTATTCAATTGAAATTTTGTTTTATCTTAACAGAATATTTTTGAGTGTATAGATAACAAATCTAAATTTTGAATACATAAAATATCTATTGTTTTAACATTTGAAACCTAAAAAAATAGTCAACAATTTGCTTGAAAATAGTGCTTGTGCAATTTTTCTTTAAAAGAAGTGCAACTTGGTTTGATAGTTGGTTATATAAATCAAATATATTCCTGCATATTTAAGTGTGGCCTAAGTGTCCTAATACATTTTGGAGCCACCATATACATCTCAATGTCTGTCTGTTCCCAGGTAAGTACGAGGCGCTGAAAGCAGGTGCCATCTCCCCTCTGCTGCAGCTGGTGGTGAGTGAGAATACAGCTGTGTGTGCCAATGCCCTCCGTGCCCTTACAGTCCTGGCAGAGGTTCCTACAGCCAGAGCAGAGTTACTGGAGCATGTGCCTCTCCTGAAAACCAGACTTCAACACCCCGACTCCATCATCCAGAGGGCTGCCTCCACTGCCATTGAAGTCATCTCATGGAAACCATGAGGGAAAGAGAATTCTGCTTACTCAAGTCAAATACTGAGACAATCCTCAAACCTGCTTGATGGATATAAATGCTTCTAAAATGAAACAAATGTAACTAATTTGAGAAAATACAATGAATATAAAGTTTTATATAATCAATAAAATGTTATCCAAGATCAAAACAAAATAAAATAAACAAACATAGGCAGTTTACTTCTTATGTTTGTCACAGAAAAAACGCAACACTTTTTACAGTAGAAATGCTGCATAGCAACTGTACCCACAGTCCATCTATTTAATAAAGCTGCGTTAAACCAGAATGTGTGTGTGTGTGTGTTTGTTTTTTTTTAACGACCGGAAATTGATATCGTACATGGCTTGAACGTAAACATATTTGCTATTCTTCATGGTGTGTTTTAATCACGGTGTGGAGGTGGAATTGTGCAGTGTCATGTTTTCGGAATACCCCTCGGTGCGGCGAATGGATTGAACCAGCGGTAAACGGCAACGCGAGCACGTCTGTGCTATCTGTCACACGACATGAGGCGTCAGGACAGATAAATGTTTGTTGCTGCTGCTTGCTGGCAACCACTTCGTCCAAATACTGAGAACGCGCTGAATTCGGTTTGCCAGCCCCGTTCTATAAAATCGCATTTGTTTGTGTGGATTAAAAGAAAGGATTATATTACAAGATTACACGAGGAGGCTGTATATTCTTCTGAAGAGATCACATATTTTGTCGGATATAGGTAAGTTCATAATTTACATATCGTGTATATTTTAACTAATAAAAGTGTGCGAAATCATTTTGCCCAGCACTGGACATGCTCCGGGATTTAAACGCAGCGCTGCCACGAGCGCGTTGTCGCGAGCGCATGTAACGTTGGTCTGCTAGTAAAACGTATATAAAATGTAATACTTGCGTTGCAATCTAAGTCGAATCGTGAAATAAAAGCAATCAGAGGAATTACACCCCATGACATAACGTGATGTGCTTGGCTCTTCGTCATACTAAAATCACAAATCGAACCGGGATTGATGTAGTCGGCGAGATTATGGCAGCGGATGATGCGATGCTTTTACATAACATGAGGCGACAGGTGCGTGATGCTGGCGCGGTTAGAAACAGCTGAGGGAATATTCTCGACCAGCTCAACACCTGCTCGTTGGAAACACGCTCAGGAACTGTATTTGTGTACAGTTACTTGTTTTAATATGTGTTCAATCAACAGTAAAAGTCCTGAGGGCCGTTCAGACTGAACGCGTTCTTGCTAACAGAATAAAACAAGACGCAGGTGTCTCGAGACGCGTTTTGAACAGATGATGTCTATTTTCAAAACAAGTTAAGCTCAATCGACAGTGTTTCTGTCATAATGTAATACACACACACACACACACATACATACATACTGTAGAATTAGCCCTGCTTTTCTTTAAAAAAGAAAAGAAAATCGAGATTACAGTGAGGCACTTACAATGGAAGTGTATGGGGCCAATTTTTAGAGGGTTAAAAGGTAGAAATGTGAAGTTTATAACTTTATAAAAGCACTTATATTAATTCTTATGTTAAAACTGGTGAATTATTTGAGCTGGAAAGTGATTTAAAACGTCAGATTACAGAGTTTACTGATACAATATGTTGTCATGGCAACAAAATTCAAAAATTGTATATATCTTTACACAGAAAACTTCAGCACGTGATTTTATCTCTCTAAAATCTTGTTGACGCTCATATTGTTTAGGTCTTGTGGCTATACTTCTGAAAGAGTAATTAGTTTAACAGTTACAAATTGGCCCCATTCACTTCCATTGTAAGTGCCTCATTGAAACCTAGATTGTTTTTCTCCCCTTTTCTCCCCAATTTGGAATGCCCAATTCCCAATGCGCTCTAAGTCCATATGGTGGGATAGCGACTCACCTCAATCCGGGGTGTGGAGACCATCATTCCATCAATCTTATCCCGTGGCTTTTTGAGCGCATTACCGCGGAGACATAGCGCGTGTGGAGGCTTCGCGCTATTCTCCGCGGCATCCATGCACAACTCACCATGCACCCCACCAAGAGCAAGAACCACATTATAGCGACTACGAGGAGGTTACCCCATGTGACTCTACCCTCCCTAGCAACCGGGCCAATTTGATTGCTTAGGAGACCTGTCTGAGTCACTCAGCACACCCTGGATTTAAACTCGTGACTCCAGGTGTGGTAGACAGCATCTTTACTCGCTGAGCTAACCAGGCCCCCTAGATTTTTGTGGTAATCAAAATTATGCCTCAAATGTCACGTGGGTGTAAATAAAATGTAAATTCCATAAATAAATTGCTTCTGTGCATGATGTGGCACAATGGTCAAAAATGTCCACCATCACGTTTACTGGAAAGACAATTATAAAAACAGTGGGGATGGAGGTGAAATCGCAACAACTATTTTATTTTTAACTGGTAGGTTAAATTATATTTTGTGACGTTATGAAATCACAAGAGCTCTTATTATCAGTTGATGATGTGTGACTCATGTAAGGCAGGTCTCTTAACCAAGTAATCAGTGGCCCTTAATGTCAACTTCTACTCTTCCAAGCAGACACCTGCTTGAGCATTTCATTGCAGAATCTATAAAATACAATTATTCCATATACTATTTCTTATCTCTTTAAGCAGGGCCATATTATGTAATATACCTAACAACAATGTGTTTGAGTGGATGAAGGTATGTGGGTAATATAATTGAGAACTGTGGATCAATTGACCACATGTAGCAGGCCATCTGCTTGCTCAAAACCTTCCATCTGTTGTGTGATGACTCGTCAGCCAGCTTCTTACTGCTTATTAAAGAAGTCTCTGAAATCCTGACTATCAGTCAGAGACAGTAAGCTTATTGCTTATTATGTACAATGTAGGCTGTGTCAGGATGCCATTATATATTACATCAAGCCTTAATACATCCCACTTAAACTCAGCATGATCAAACACGCAAACAACACATCCCCCCTCCCATAAAACCAGGACCACCACAGTACGCGGCCACAGGTTGTATTAATAATAATGTCAGACAAGATTGTACCTGACAAGTTCATTTACCGGATGGATTAGAATACAGTTTAAAGAAAGAATAAAGCAAGACTTATGTTTGAGTCTTTTGTGATGTCTCTTTGGCAAGCTTCTTAACCAGTGAGGGATTATATAGGGTCCTTCTATAGGATTTTAATTAAAATGTGACCGAACGCTTTGCAATCCGATAGACCCTTACAAGGATGAATGGATAAGAATGAGGGGGTGGGGGTGGGAGAGGTATAACAGGATAAATACTGACAGAGTGTGAATGCAAAATGTTGCATAATTGATATATGTTTTTTATGGACAAAATATCATTATTCAATAATGATGACCATTCAGTGTGTACAGATATGATCAACTGGGTTATTGGCTGCTAGATTTAACTTGACATTTTTGATGGTTTTAAAAAGAGTGTCAGGCTTTAATCCTGGTATAATGAAATGGACCTCAGAGGTTTGAAAGTCTCTGAAGAAGAGGGAGGATATTCCTTCATGTTGTAAGTAGAGGAATGGTGGCAAGCGCCTGTGTTTAGGTGAAACAGATGGGATGGGAGTGTGGGGCTCCAGAGAGAAAATGATCTCTGGAGAAAACCCAGAGCGTAGAGAGAGAGCCTGAGCAGATAATTGAATGATAGAGTTAGAAAGAAGGTTTTAGATGGTAAAGCACAGAGGCAAAAAGAGTTCTAGGCATATCTTATCACGTGGCTTGTTGTGCATGACACCGTGGAGACTCACAGCATGTGGAGGCTCGTGCCACTCTCTGCGATGCACGCATGACTTACCACATGCCCCACTGAGAGTGAGAACCACTTATCACGACCACAAGGAGGTTGCCCCATGTGACTCTACCCTCCCTAACAACCGGGCCAAATTGGTTGCTTAGGAGACCTGGCTGGAGTCACTCAGCCTCCCTGAATTCGAACTCGTGACTCAAGGGGTGGTAGTCAGTTTCAATACTCAATACGAGCTACCCAGGCCCTGTTTTATTTGTTTGTTTTCACATGCGATAATGGATGCATGAATGTGGATTTGCAACACACTCTCACAAAGAAGTTGTACGGATTCGTTCAAGTTGGCTAAATCATATGTATTCAATAGTCGTATGTGTTTTACAACAGCCAATCGCGTGACTTTCCCTCGTCTCCTTCTAAAACGCGACAATTACTTTCTTCCGTCATACACAACATACTCTTTACACTTTAAATCATGCTTGCGTACTCCACTCTATATGGTTAGGTTTAGAAATGGGGTTTGGGTTTGGGCATAAATTTCAAAATCATACACACAACATCTGACACACAGAACTTTAGCTTACTTCTGCATTACACATCTGTGTATTTGGATGTCTACAATTCGTATAATCTTTAACGATTTAACTTGTACAAATTACATACATTTGAGGTAACTTGTATGAATTTGTATGACTTCTCATGGCATTAGGTTGGAATTTGTGTACATTTGATAATGGATTTATTATTGTCCATTTATTTGTGCAATTATTTTCCATATACTGAGGCGGTAAAGTGGTACAATGTTGTGTATTAAATGGTAATGCCATGGTACTTTGATAATAGGGATGCACAATTTGAACTAAAAGTCATATTTTGATTATTTTGGAAAATGTGATTTCGATTTGAACTGCAAAAATCTAGTAAGCAATTTCTTTTAATATGATAGTTTACCATCCATCCATCTTCTTCCGCTTATCCGGGGCCGGGTCGCGGGGGCAGCAGTCTAAGCAGAGATGCCCAGACTTCCCTCTCCCTAGACACTTCCTCCAGCTCTTCTGGGGGGACACCGAAGCGTTCCCAGGCCAGCCGGGAGACATAGTCTCTCCAACGTGTCCTAGGTCTTCCCCGGGGCCTCCTCCCAGTGGGACGTGCCCGGAACACCTCCCGGGGAAGGCGTCCAGGAGGCATTCGAAACAAATGCCCGAGCCACCTCAACTGACCCCTCTCGATGTGGAGGAGCAGCGGCTCTACTCTGAGCTCCTCCCGAGTGACCGAGCTTCTCACCCTATCTCTAAGGGATCGCCCAGCCACCCTGCGGAGAAAGCTCATTTCGGCCGCATGATAGTTTTAAAGAAAACCCCCTCCCTGAACTGCCACCTTAACGTGGTGGAGGGGTTTGAGTACCCGAATGACCCTAGAAGCTATGTTGTCTGGGGCTATACGCCCCTGGTAGGGTCTCCCAAGGCAAACAGGTCCTAGGTGACGGGTCAGACTAAGAGCGGTTCAAAAACCCCTTATGATGGAGAAGAACTTAATGACCGTGACGTCGCCCGGTATGGCGCAGCCGGGGCCCCACCCTGGAGCCAGGCCCGGGGTTGGGGCTCGTATGCGAGCGCCTGGTGGCCGGGTCTCTCCCCACGGGGTCCGGCCGGGCTCAGCCCGAAGGAGCGACGTGGGGCCGCCTTCCCGTGGGCTCACCACCTGCAGGAGGAGCCGTAAGGGGTCGGTGCAGAGAAGATTGGGCGGCAGTCGAAGGCGGGGGCCTCGACGACCCGATCCCTGGACACGGAAACTAGCCTTAGGGACGTGGAACATGATAGTTTACCCAAAAATGAAAATTTCCTCATCATTTACTCACCCTCATGTACTCATCCTAGATGTGTTTGACGTTCTTTCTTGTGCAGAATTTTTTTAGAAGAATATCTCAGCTCTGTTGGTTCATTCAATGTAAGTGAATGGTGACCAGAACTTTGAAGCAACAAAAAGTACATAAAGACAGCATAAATGTAATCCAAAAGACTCCAGGGGTTTCATGCATGTCTTCAGAAGTGATATGATAGGTGTGGGTGAGAAACAGATCATTTATTTGTACTATAAATCTCCACGTTCACTTTCAAAATGAGTAAGAAAGTGAAAGTGAAAGTGGAGATTTATAGTGAAAGAGTTTATGAGTGAAAGGTTCTTAAAAGAACCATTTTTTAGTCTAAAGAACAATTTTCCCCTACAAAGAACCTTTTGTGCAATGGAAAGGTTACATTAATGTTAAAGGTTCTTCATGGAACCATGCATGCTGACAAATAACTTTTTCTTTTTAAGAGTGATTACCATGTTTCTGCACCATGTTATTTACATGATTCCCCAAGGTACTTTAAAAATACCATGGTACTACTATGGTACATGTCCTGAAACATGTGTTGTGTGTGTGTGTGTTGTTGTGTGAGAGTTGCATCAGACATGTCTCTAGGATGTGTTCGACTGAGAGAGCAGCTCACTGTACCTCACTCTATCTTATCTCCCATGGCAGCTTGCTGGTCATATGTTTTTGCTGAACTGAGATGATAAGTACGTTTCCCTATGAGGCAAGACACAAGGATCTGTTTTGGGGCTGGACTGAGTATGAGAGACAGCAAACAGAAACGAACATGTTATAAAACCTCATGTGAGAGCAGGTTGTAAAGTTATTGTTACAGCTACAATATATCACATGTGCACTGCTTAGCTGCAGCTAGCCTGATTTTGGGCCTCAAATAAACGATCAATATTTAGCAGTAACTGTATTGCACTAGGCTATTTATATAAAGAGAAATTCTCCAGTTTCCAGAACCTTCTCACACTTTCACACATACTGTGGATAAATGAAAGGCCACTAAACCATATCTGGCTTCTTATGTGGTTAGTAGTGTCATATACAGCATCTAAAGTGCAGTTGTTTCTGTAATTAAGCCTGAGATATGTCTTAAATGCTCTTCTGTAGTAGCTGGACAGCAGTTGGTATCCCGTGGTACTGATGGGCTGAGGTTTGCAATGTGTTTCGGTGTTTTATGCTCCTTCATGCTGCCAGTGCAACGTACTAACACAATAAAGCTTAAATGGATACTCCCATAAACGTCCATCAGTGGGGCCATTAGCCTTCAAATCTGCACTGTTTTTTTTACTTTCATCTCAGAAAAAATTGTCAGAAAAAAACATGCACTCTTACCAATCACTGACAATGCATTTAAAGCAACTGTACTTGAATCAAATATTAGTATCTTAAATACTTTTATTAATAAACACACCCACAGACAAAAAAACATGCTCATGCTTACAGACAGGCTTCATCCAATAAATCTATTCATTGTGCCGCCCATGGGCAACAGCACAATGGCTGTGCTCAAAACACTTAATCCCCCACATTCTGTGTTCATGTGTGTGTGTGTGTGTGTGTGTGTGTGTATTTGTGTGTATTCATGTGTTTATTCATGTATGATTTATCTTGGGAATCCTGGCATGCTTTATCCCACCTACCAGTAGACATGTAGTCCTTCTCACATATAAAAAGTATAAAAAGCCCCACTACCAAGTGAATGTATCGGTCATTAAACATGTAGGGTCAGTACTTATACTAATAGTTTGTGACTGCTGCTAAGATGGTAAAAAGCAAACCTTCTCTTTAAACCTCTCACTCCATGTTTCTTATCTCACTACTAATCATTCCGAAGAGGCTATAAAAACACTCAAATACATGGAATTGTATGTAAATGTACATGTATGCATAACACGAATGGACACATGAAGTCATTCAATCCAGAACTGGCATTGAATTGGGCAGGGCCATAACCACCACCACCATAAACACAGACCACTGGCAATATTCATATGAGTGGTCGATCAATATGGGGTTTTCAGTTACCAATTCTTAATTACTTTCTTGTTTTTACTTTTTTTTTTATTTGTCCACCTCAATCCTGAACAATTGGTTACATCCTTGATATTGGGAAGTACTGGGATTGGGAATCTCATGAAGTCTATCAAGAACATTTCCAGATTGCATTTAACCCTCAGAATCATAAGAAAAAAATAAAGAAAACAGAAATGGTATCTTGCGTTAAAAAATGAAGCCTATTTTAAGAACCATTAAGATTGTTTTTGCACTGAGTCATTATTTTCATACCACACCGTCCCCCAATTCTCATTACACACAAAGTCTGTATACTGTAATGTGAAAATATCCTATTTAAATGGTATGTCCTTTTGCAGAATTAATACTACATTATAGAACTGTTTGTTGTACTTAAATTAATGCTGATTTTACAATAATAATGATAATAAACATGGTACACTTACTGTAATTCAGAAATATGCTTATATATATATATATATATATATATATATATATATATATATATATATATATATATATATATATATATATATATGTATGTATGTATGTATATTATTTATTTATTTGCATAATTTTTTCCAGAATGCTTTGTTCAGCATCTGGCCTGAACCAGTAGTGGCCTTTTGTGGGAAAGTAATTTTAACAAATGCAGCTTGTCCCATGGCTGAGTTCAATTTTATTTTAAATCTGTGTCACACAAGGATCAAAGCAGCTTACAGACTACAAGCTTTCACCCCCTACCAGCTGCACAAAAGGGGGCACACAAAATCTTGTGTCATCCGCATTGTCATCCTGTTGTCTGTTATTGACTTTATGGGTGTAATTAAAGAATCATATTTCTGAGTGAAACCGAATAGTTTAGGGAAATAAATACGAAAATAACGTAGGGCAATGTTTCTCATCCAGGGGTCAATGGACCCCCAGTGGTCCATGATGTAATTCCAGGGGGCTCTTAGAATCATTTAAAAAATATTTGACTGATTATCATTTTTTGCTCAATATATATATATATTTTTTTATACATGACTCTTATTTTAATTAGGTATATTTTGGCACAGCAATATCATTTTCAAAAATAGATAAACACTTTTTTTTTTTCTCGGTTTGATTAAACAAAGGTATCTTGTTTTCTGCCAATAAGACCAGCTCACTATGTATCAATTGTGTCAAGCCATGTAAGTAAATTCAATGTTTTAATACTGTTCTGATACTTAAATATAATGTTTTGTTGAAATTTGATATTAGATGTTTTGATTTGTTAAATGTAAATTGATTGCAATTTCAAATATTTAAATGGCAATTAAATAATATAATATGAATGTTGTATGCCTTTGAATGTGTTAAATATAAGTAAAAAGTTAAGTAAAAAAAGTCTATCTTTAATCCCATTAATCAATACATTAATTTTATGTTGTAATTATAAGTGATTTTTTAATGATGCGGGGTCCTTAAGACTGGTTTGACACATGATGGGGTGTCCAGTACTCAAAAAAGCTTGAGAACCACTGATGTACGGCGTGACTTGATGTTATCCATCGGGATATGATATAGTTAAAAGGTGTGCTATGGTTTTATTGGTTTACATTTTTTCCCCCTTATAATAACATTCACTGATTAACCATGCACCATTAGACCAGGGCATTTGTTAGAAAATTAAATAGGACTGATTTTAATGTATTTTGTGTGACAAAATATGATTGAAAGGCTGAACTGATCTTTGCCTTCCTCTCTCAGATTGTTTGGATTGCAAGTTCTCATTGGATGAGCTGATCCGGTTTAGAGTTGCTGGTGCAAAGCATAAGTGATCTGCATGTAAGAATCAATCTTTTAAAAGCAGTCTGCTCCACTAGCCATAAAATTAAATCACGATAATATAATTTTGCAGCCTTCATTTCTCCCAACACCTTATTGAAACTTCTCAGGTGTATTTCATGATAATTACATCAATAAGATTTCGATAGTAGTGCAGGTATTTTAAGTTATAGCAGCAGTGATAGATTTTGATTTTTATATATATATAAAATTTCAAATATACATACACATATCCCTTGTTGCAGTCAATGCCTAGAGGTTAACACATTGGGCTGTAGTGCTCATGTGAGCGACCCAATTTTGGATCCTGCTTGCAACATTTCCATTCCCGTTACCCCTATAATTTCCTGTCTTCTATCAATTGTCCTCTTACTGAAAAGTGGCAAAAAGGCCAAACATAAAATGAAAAAGCATGTTTTTGAGTAGTGACTGGTATTGACTAGATTCAGCTTGTTTGGAGGTGTGGACTCTGAAGTCTTGTTTGCCATAGCAACGATCCGATGTTACATAATGCCGCAGGAATATTGAGAGGTTTGACTGGCTAAATGCAGCAAGATATTTTTAGGACTCAGTTTCTCATGTTCTTCCTCGTCACTTGTACTGCAAGTTGTGTAAGGAGGATGCAGATGAGGACAGATATACACCGAATAAGATGTGTGTGAAAACAGTTAGTTGTGCGCATGCAATATTAATCTGTTTCTGCATGATGTGTTGGCAAATGTACTTATGCTTCGCGTCGCTGTGTCTTAAGTATGTCACCATATGAACATTAAAGATAAGGATGCCTTACCCACGATTCTGTCTCTGCCAGTTGGTCCCTGAACTTTAGTGAACTTTACCTTATATTAGTGCAGTAACTACAATCACATTTCAGAAATCTACAGAGAATTGTGCTATTACTATAAAAGCACAACAAACTTTTATGTGGGCTTGACAATGGCTTGTCTAAAGGTTTAGATTTGTTATGAAAATACACAAAGTACGTATTAATTAATGATGATAACTGTAACATTTCCTGTATATATTAATTAAATTTTTTTATATATATATATATATATATATATATATATATATATATATATATATATTTTAAGCTGTTTTCCTATTCAATTTTGCTGCCTTTTTTGAGTCAATAAACAGCTGAACTGGCATCAGTTTTGAAAAGAGCCTGTCTGCTGTTTTCTCTCCAGAGAGCACACTTGATTTTCCAGTAGGTAGGAGAGCACAGGGACAGTCCTGCTATAAATAATCTGAGAGAATAGCTGCTCCTTGAACAAAAGCTGTGTTTGGTCTGCTTATCCATCTGTGTTGGAGGACACAGTGGCCTTACAGATATGTGAGATGTCAGACAGCGTTAGCTAAAATACAAAAGCATCGTGGTAGAGTGCCTTACATAAGTCTTCTTAAAGGTGAGCGATGACTAAGATGTACCCTGATAAAACTGCTGCTTCACTGAAGTTTGCTGAAGAAAATAAATCTCATGTGACCTGAGTCTGAATTCATCTCAGCCTTTCTGATCCACTCCTGTCTTCTCATTAAAGATGACTCAATTCTATTTGATGAGAATGTATTATTAAACTGAAATATGTGAATCTTGAAAGTATTTTATATAGAGTATACATATGATTGTATATTGCCACTTAATGCAAATGTTAATTTCTGACTAAAACCAATCAAATTGAACAACCTTCAGTATTAGAATAATTACCAGGCATTATAAAGCTGAATAAAATAAAATTTATTTACCCTAGCCTCATTACATTGTTTTTCAGAAATCATTCACATTACCTTTCAAATTCACAGTCAATGTTATTCTTTCATGAGATCATAATCTCTGAGCAAGGTCAGAGTTCACTGAGGCCTGAATGACTGAGTGATTTTTACTTGTGTGGATTCAGAAGGCTAGCCTGTGGATCAATATCTCAGAGACACAGCCTGAAGAGGAAGCACTCCAGAAAGCACCATAATTCAAAGCATGCCACAAAATATATTGTTTGCTTTTACCCCTCGTTTAGAATTTTAATCTGAAAATTAAGCAACTTTTTGGTATCATGTAACTGGTTGCATTCATGAATTTGTCGTAAAACTGACTTTCTGAAGTATGAACATGAGTCTGTTTAATGATTTTCCTCCTTTTTTTGTTGCTTCAGGAATGATCCAGGGCTGAGAGGCCCTGCAGATGAGTGACATGAACCTTCTCGATGCCTGAGGTAAGATTTCACGATTCTCAATTTGTCTTCACGTTTTTGTCTCTCGCTTTCACTCTGTATTTCTGGTGGCTAAATACATACAAAGAAAGTGTGGAAGTATTGTTTTAGATGGTTTTATTGTTGCATCATCCACAGTCGATTGCCAACTGCAGTGGTCCCTGTGGGAAAATTCAGCAAAAACCAGCTTCTATTGGTACTGTAGCTGGTTTAACATGGTTTCTAGCTGGTTCATGGTGGTTGATCAGCTGGACTACCAGCCAGTGGGGCAAAACTGGTGGACTATCTCATTCAACCTGTTCAGAGCAGGAAGAACACCGTGGCTAAACTGGAGGGAATTTGTTGAGCTTCTTCACATGTTTGAAAAAGAGTTTGAACTGGTTGGCCAACTTTGCCAGATTAAATCCCCCCTAAAAAATATTGACAAGTACAGTTTACTTTCCTGTGTTGCATGGTAGTTGGATGGGATGTTTTTAGACAGCAGCTAGCAGCTTCTTGCTTTTATTGGTTAGTGGCAGGTGGTATTATATGGAGGGGACCTTTTCATTCTAAAGAGTAATTTATTAGTCAAAACTGCATGCCCATCAATATTCTTTTGTCCGTTTTCCCTGAAGTGAAAGACTGTTAAATGTGTGCAAGCAATCTGTTAAAAGTTTTAACAGATTAAAAAAAATGTGGCCTTACAACTAACAGATGGGGGCTTTGGTAGTTTAGCAAGTATTGATGCTGACTACCTCCCCTGGAGTCGCTAGTTCGAATTCAGGACTGGCTGAGTGACTCCAGCCACATATGGGTAGAGCCATATGGGGTGACCTTCTCGTGGTCACGATTAATGGTTCTCGCTCTCAATGGGGCATGTGGTAAGTTGTGTGTGGATTGTATAGAGTAGCATGAGCCTCCACATGCTGTGAGTCTCCACGTCATGCACAGCGAGCCATGTGATAAGATGCGCGGATTGAGTTGAGTAACTGCGCCACCACGTGGACCTAGTGAGCAGTGGGAATTGGGCATACCAAACTGGGGAGAAAAGAGGATAAAATGTATTAAGTAAAAAACTAACAGATGTGGAGTGAAAGTTGACATTTCTTTTGCTAAAATTGGTCTGTACTTACTGATATTCGAAACACTGCTCCCAGTGGCCAAAGCGGAATGCATTGTTGGGCGTATGGGCACGTGTGACACTCCATTTTCTGGGTGTAATGTCCACTGAGGAGCACCAAAAGCGAGTTGTGAAGCGAGTTGTTTTCAGCTATACTGGCTGTACAGTGTACAGTGAAGAAGAATGCATATTTTATAAACTATACCCCCTAAACCAAATCCGAGAGGTAAGAGGTAAAATGCAACCTCCAAAATGAACTTGTCACAGGTTATGCAAACATGATTACTTCCTGGTTTCAATGTGGGATCAGAACCCGAGTCTGGGGAAGTTAATCACAGTGGAGACGGTGCAAAAATGTCTGATGGGAGATGGTGGTTGTCAATGATTTGGCATAATGTGGCTTATCCTAGAGTACTGGTACTCTCGAATACAACATGCCAACTTCCTATGTGATCATGTTGGATATGATGGTATTTTTATGGACCAAAGAAAAAGTGGAATAAAATATGTAAATGTATTCCTCAGTTTCAATACTAATCCTAATTTGTTTTATTTTAAAACTGCGGGCAGGATTTGTAGTATGCACTCAACACGCTTCTTGGTGTAGTGGGGTAAGGAGCCTGAGTCACTAGTCACACTATCTGTCTGTGGTGACTGCAGGATGTCGTGTGTTTTATAATTCTCATCCCTCTCTCCTCCACATCCCTCCCCCAACCCTCTCTGTCCTCTTTTTTATAATCTGCCCTCCCCCCTTCTCCCTCCTTTTGTCTGCTACTGTATCTTTTCTTACCCACTGTCCACTTCATAATCTGTATCTTCTAATCTTATTAACTCCCTCCCTTCCCATGGAGATTTTGTTCTTTCATTGCTCAGGAGACTTAATGGCTTTTTACACCTTGCCAAATCTGAAAAAAAAAAAAAAAAATCAGGAGAAAAATCAGAGAAACAGGAGACTTAAGTTTAGGGTGTACTCACACTTCGTCAATAATGCAACATTAGCAAAGGGATCACTTTGGTCTACGGCATAGGTGCAATGTTTACTGTAGACATGAGTATACAGGTACAATTGGATACAACACACAAGAACACACAAGAACCACAAGATAAAATTCAAAATTCACGACTATCTTTGTGCTTGTGGATACCAAAGAATCATTGAGCAATGACGTGACAAGCTGAAAAAACTGCGGGTTCAGTATCTGAAGGTAAGGGATGCACTCCATAAATCTGGCAGCTCTTGGACGGAAAGGATAAATTCCAGTGGTACGATGCTGTTGACAAATAAGCCTGTGAGTGGGCCGTGTGTCACAATGCCCCAAATAACTCAAATAAGTCGCAAAGTAAGTAACGCTACAATGATGGACTCCATTATGCTCTGCGAGAGCGCTTTTCTTCCAGTTTTCTTCAACAGATGACATAAGCATGCTCAGGCCAAGAACTTTAAGTGCAATGTGAGCGCAGGCCAGCAGGGGAGTGGGGAGGGTGGACAATCATGCATGGGCACGCTACAAGGCAACCGGGCCTAGTTGTGAGTACACCCTTAGGACCTATGATCTGATGTCTGGGGAAAACTCCTTGGTAGCACTTTCTATGAAGCCTGTATTTATAATGCATTATAAGGTTATTCTTAACATACTATAATGCATGCATTATGCCTTATAATAAACCTTATACTCTGTTGTATTGGCTCATAAATAATTGTAACAGCACTTATAATATGATATAATACTTCGATTACGAATGCATTAAAACACATGATGATACCTGAACTGCATTATTAGGGTATTATATATATTTTTGTTTTTTTTATCCCCTTTTCTCCCAATTTGGAATGACAAATTCACACTAATTAGTAGGTCCTCGTGGTGAAATACACAAAATAAACTGTCAAATTATGAGACATAAAATACACTATAAATGAAAATAAATGTGGATAAAACGTGGTGTTGATCGTGTGTAAAACTATTAAAAGTTATAGCCATAAATAGGTAAGTATTGTTCCAATTATTTATGAGACAATACAGCATATTATAATGTTTATTATACTGCATTATGCGTACCTTATAATTAGGGCTGTCAATCGATAATTTTTTAAAATCTTATTAATTACATGGTGTCCCGATTAATTAGTCGCATATACAAATATTTGCTGAGAAAGCCCCTCATATAACAATAATTCAATATATAATGATGAAATAATTATACATAGTTATCTTTAAATATTAAAAAATGATATATATAGATATATATATATATATAAAATTTTCTCCAAAATACTACAGCGTGGCCACATTCCCAAAAAAGGTGAGGGGCAGTTTCATCTACAGCATTACAGAAGGAGCAAAGTGGATCTATTTCAGGGAGCATGTTTCTTAAATAAAGATTGACTGGGTAAAAACTGTGTAACAGTTTAAAGACACCTCCTTAACCTTGTTGGTAATTAAATATTTGCGTCAGACATGCTTGTGTAGCGTCTCAGGTGCGTTGCGTCATAAAAATAAAATGTTTAGGTCACTGTGTCAAGTTAAATATAGTTTAATACTCAATCTTTAAACACATCTTGAGATCCCTCAGTTCGCATTTGCGCTCCTTCAAGTGTTTTGAGCACAGGAACGTAACGCGTGGTTGTGTTGTGTCCACTGAAGGGTTGTTAATGTTTTGTTCACTGTATGAACTGTGTATTGCTCACACAGCTGAAATTTCACTTACTGCCCTCTGGAGTAAACAGGTGGTACTACAAGCTTGCATTTCTCAGGAAAGCATTGCGATTAAATGCATAAATTTTTTTTACGTGTTATTTTTTTAAAAAATTAATCGCATGTTATTAACACGTTAAATCGACAGCCCTACTTATAATGCGTTAAGGATACCCCGATAATACAGTATAAAAACAGGCTTCATTGAAAGTGTTACCCAATTGGTAGATATTTTTATTTTCTATGAGTTTCTTTGACAATCCATTGGTTCTTTTCCAATGTCAAATCCCAAACATACCTAACCTGAAACCAACCACACAGCTGAAACCACATTCTGAGATCTGAATCGAATGCATTCAGCCACAGAAATCCATTCAGACCTCTGCCCTTCATTTAAAGTCATCACAGTGACAGGGTCTGGCTTCAGACTGGCCCAGCTAAAGTGCTTAATGTGTATGTGTGTGCGTGTATGCGCATGTGTGCAAGTGCTGTATGTGTGTTTGGATACAGTAGTGGATACAAACATAGGCGATATAGGCAGCTGCCTAGGGCGGCAACGCTCTCTTGGTGACACGTCAGGTACCTGCTCGGCGCCCCCACACAGAACAAGCAAAATCGCGATGGGAGAAATTTGCCCCAAATCGTGCCACCCCACCCAGAGCGCGCAAGATCACAATGGGAGAAAAGTGCCCTGACAGGCTACTTAGCCTTAAAGGCTGTATGGTTAGGATTATGGATGTTCATAATGCATTCTTACATTCTGAACAAACATAAGATGACCATGATCAACAGTATAGGTACACCATGACACTGGATCTCCTCAGTGGTCTTGAGCAAATTAGTATCAACCATGTGATTGCTGGGCAGATATGACAAAGTCATTGATTATTTTGCATCGATGAAAACTAGGAGGGGGGTGTTACATTTTAAATTAGGGATTAGATGAAATAGCAATCCGTAAGTATTCTGGCATTTTCTTCATTTATTGAAACCGCAAAAAATCACTGTCCAAGACTTTCACTTCAACAGTTTCTCGCTGGTGTAATGACCTGCCAAACTCCACCCGAGCAGCTGGTTCTCTAACATCCTTCAAAAAGTGCTTGGGATACTTCTCAATTATGAAATACAATTATGAATCTTGTATTACAGCACTTACTGTGTTACTGTTGCCTCCCTAGGATGATTAGCTTCTGTTGTTTTCCTCATTTGTAAGTCGCTTTATATTAAAGTTTCTGCTAAATGAGTAAATGTTAATGTACTTCTGTATTACAAAGTTGTTAACATTGTAAAATCCATAAATTTGATGAAGTTTTTTTGCTTTGGGGGGCATGGGTTGTTGCATTAAGGGGGGTTCCATGTCAGATCTCACCTAGGGCACCAATTAGGCCAGAACGCCACTGTTTGGATACCATAGATAAAGTAGATTACACTAACAAAACATCTGAATCATATAGGAACCATTAAGATGGCAAAATATTCATTTTGGAGTCTAAATAATGATCTATGACTATAAGTAGATGTTATGAATACTGTCTTTATTTTTTGTTAATTTTCATTATAGGTAAAGCCATGCTGCAGGGTTTTTTTATTATCATTATTTAGAAACGATTGAAAAATGTATCCTTTCAGAAGAATACAAAGGACTCACAGGATGTTAGAATGAAGCTTTTGTGTGGTGGTCCTTTAGAAAGGCCCAGAGAAAAACCATGATTGTGCTTATTGTCCATGGACTCATTCACAGTGTTTGGATGTAAGGACTTTAAACCACTGCTTTTACTGTACAGTGTGTGTATTAGCCACAGGCAATCTTCTACTGGGGTCTCTTTATTAAAGGTGACATATAAGAATGTTTTGAGGTCAGTAAAATATTATATTTAAGATTGGGGGAGACCAAATCCTACATTTAAGAATTGATCATTGAACAAACAATACTAATTTACCACGCAGATTAGTTCTTATATATTTAAAGTACTTTTATATTCTATTCTATTTTATGACGCTCAGGAATACTTGATTTAATGGCATTCAGCTGTGAAATCCACTTTTTGTCTGGTTCTGATCATCCTGCCAGGGTTTATTTTGCAACTATAAACCCCCTAATTCTTCATTATCTCGTGTATTTTAATATATATTCTTCTGTATAAAAATATGTTTAGCTTTTAAGTTGTTAAAATCATACTTTTAGGAGTGGAAGTACATTTCTAGTTATTCGTTAATGACATAATTCCTATTATGTAAACAACAGTATTATTGAGGGAAATAACAGACAGTCCACACTGTAAAAATTTGTATATAATCTGTTAAATTTCCGGTAAAATACAGGCAGTAGTTGTTGCCAGAAATTTTAATAAATAAGGTCTGTGAATGTGTTTCAGGCTTAACAGGATGCTTGTATTTTTTACTGTTCTTTTTAAAAAAAAATTATTATTAAAAATCTTTCCCAATTTGGAATGCCCAATTCTCACTACTTAGCCAGTCGTCGTGGTGGCACGGTTACTCACGGAGGCAACTCCACGCATCTTATCACGTGGCTCATTGTGCATGACACCGCAGCAACTCTGCATGTGGAGGCTCATGCTATTCTCTGCGATCCACATACTTTTACCACGCACCCCATTGAGAACGAGAGCCACTAATCGCGACCACGAGGAGGCTACCCCATGTGACTTTACCCTCCCTAGCAACCGGGCCAATTTGGTTGCTTAGGAGACCTGGCTGGAGTCACACCCTGGATTTGAACTCGCAACTCGCAAACTCCAGGGGTGGTAGTCAGCGTCAATACTCGCTGAGCTACCCAAAACAGAAAATTAGTCAATAGAATGCCAATATTAGATATTTTTAGTAGTTAAAATGAGTAAACTAAGTAAGTGTTGTGGGTCAATGGTTAAACAAAAGGATTTTGTATGAACTATAAGTTTTAATGTTAAAGTCCTTGAAGTCATCCTGAATTAACTGAGGAAATACACATAGACGCATTGTCCTTGATTTTGGTAGATGAAGGCTTTTGCTAGTGTTAGTTAATTAACTTTTCTTCTTTTTTTCACTTGTTTCCCTCTCACAGTGACCTCACAGAGGGAGTGATTTCTCAGTTCAAAATGATGATGCATAAGGTAATTAAGACGAGTAGATTATATGATAAAGTAAACTTTAGTGTTTTGTGTCATTTTTTTAAATGGAAGCAAAGATTAATCTTTGACATTTGATCTGTGTTGTATGTGAACAGCCATCGGCCCGCACCTCCCCGGGCAGTGTGTGTACTCTCCGTGGCGGGGCAGATCATGGATCCCCAGCGGTCACTATAGTGGTGTGTATACTGTTGCATAATCTCAACAAGATGCCCAGATATTACTGCATACTGTAAGATTAGACATAACTAGGCCCACATCATATATTCCAACCTTTTGGTATCCTTCATCCAGGCCAAAATGGACAATCAGGTGATTGGTTATAAGGATCTAGCAGCTATTCCGAAAGACAAGGCTATTCTAGACATCGAGAGACCCGACCTTATGATGTATGAACCGCACTTCAGCTATTCACCAATGGATCGCTCAGAGGTAACACACACACACGTACATTTTTAAGGGTAGATTGAGTGTCCAAATACTTTTGGGGGCCTCTGTATGTCAGGATAAATTAAGTTAAAGTAAACTAATCTGTCTGATATTTGTTGCACTATGGTGTTGTCAATAGCTAATTTGATACATTTTTTATATGCCTCCTAGCAACTCATTACGGTTATTTATTGTTTTTACTGGACAGAGAAGAATTCTTTGTGTGACATATACTATGGATATGGATTTAAAGAAAAAAGTTGTCATACCATAAAAATAGAACATTTATTGTAATTCCACTTTAGTGAGATTTCTAGCCACCCTGCTCTTCATAGGATCATTAAAAAAACTGCTTGCTCATATGGTGTGAAATAAATACTATTATTATGTTCTGTGCTAATATCACTGTATACAGAATCCAGTTAGGTGCCTTATGACATCACAGAGTTTTGTACTTAATGACATTAATTGAAATAATAATGGGAGATATGGTGTTTTGTGCCGTTATTTTGACTTGCACATTACAGTCTAAGAGATTTGATACTCTTTTTTTAGACAGTGTCTAATAGACAGTAAGCTGTTGTCACCCGTCTGCGTGAGGTTAATTCTGGTACATGCTGTCTATCAGTATGTGTGATGTGTTCAAATAGTGCTGGTTAGTTTCCTGCTGGGTGTGATGATGTCTCTCTCTCACACACACGCACACACACACACACACGCCATGTTAGCTTGGCACTCTCAGTGTAATTTCCTTTTTTGGTTTAGCTGTAATGGAAGCTTCACGCTTCATTAAGTCTGTAAACCTGTCTGTGGAAATGTCTGGATATCTCAGTTACTGCCAACAACTGACCTATCAATCTCTGTCTCTCTCTTCTCAACCAACCCCCCCCAACCCCACCACCTCAAGAAGTCATTGTCTCCTTCTATCTCGCTCCCTCCATCTCCAGAGGTAAGCTGCACACTACATATTGGTGAGATGACTATCAAATGTGTCAAATGTTATTTGTACTATGTGCATACAGAATAGCAGGTGTATGAACTCTCTGGCTAGACAGTATTGCATTATATTGCTTTCCATCTCTGTACAACAAGCTGTACAACAAATACATTTTACAAACAACAATTTTAGTATCTAGAGTTCGGGGGTGGGGTGACTTTGTAGAGTTCGGACGAACTCAAGTGAGCTCTGAATATGTTTGTTTAGTTATGCCTTAGAGCTGCCTTAGAATGAGCCTAGAAGATTACTTTGCAAAATTCGTCCAGTAGGAAGCAAAACAAACATTTGACGAAAACCGGAACACTGGAGCCTGTGCCGGTTTGCATGGAGGCCTGTACCAATACTCTCACTGAATCTGAACCAAACGTTTTACAAGCAATGGAAAAGATGACTGAAAATATAACGAATACTATAAACACTAAAATAAGTACAGTCCTGGAAGCAATACATGACCAAACAGCCCAGCTTCAAGTAATGGGTCAGCACATTGGTGAAGCGGAAGAGAGGATCGCCGCCGTCTACCTCTGTAGAGGCAAAAACAGCTGCCTTGGAGAAACAGGTGTGGGATATGGCAGATCACATCGACGATCTGGAAAACCGAGGACGCAGGTGCAACGTGTGCATGATCGGACTGCCAGAAGGAACTGAGGACTTGGACCCAGTTAAATTCTTTGAAAAGTGGATCCCTGATTACTTTTAGTTAACCACTAATGCTGGGTTCCTTAAATTGGATCGGACTCATCGATCATTAGCAATGAAACCGGGACTGAATAGGCACCTTAGACCCGTGATTATAAAGTTCCTCAACTTCACTGACAAACAGCGAGTCATGGATGCAGCGTGACACATTGGTTCCGAACAATCGCCAAAGTTCTTGTTCTTCAATTACTTTTTGGCCGCACTGATAAGGAAATGCAAGTCATTTGATGAGGTGAAAGCACGGCTGAGGGATAAGAAGACTGACTATACTCTTCTCCTATGAAATCCTTAGAGACTCTTTTTTATTCATTTCAGAGGGCCGCTAAGGCTGCTAAATCCTTCAGAGCTAATTACAAAAAATAGTCACAGACTTAAAATTCTTTTCTCCACTGTAAATCTCTTCCCTGAGACATCTGTCTGTCTTTGTGAGGGCTTTGCAAGGTTTTTTGATGATAAGATCGCTGGTATAAAATCTCAGATTTTTCCTTCTGTGTACAAGTTTTCTGATGTTCTTCTATGCTCCACTACATGGTCTGCTTTTGAGCCCATTAATCTGGATACTCTTAATGAAATTGTTGAACATTTAAAGCCTACTATGTGCCCCCAGGATGTTATTCCCCCGACCTTCCTTAAACAAATCATTGATGTTGTCGGTCATAGACTTTTGTGTGTCATCAACAAATGTCTCCACACTGGAACTGTACCCGTTGCCTTAAACATGCTCAATTCATCTAAGTTGTGGTGTTCCACAGGGCTCAATTCTTGGCCCTGTATTGTTTTCTCTGTATATGCTTCCTCTGGCCTCCACTTATAACAGATACAGAGTGTCCTTTAATCTCTATGCTGACAACATCCAAATTTATCTCCCTTTAAAGCGTGACAACAAACACCTTACACCCATACTAGACTGTTTAGATGAACTTAAATTATGGCTTACGAATAGCTTTTTAAAGCTGAATGAGAGTAAACTGAAATCATCCTGTTTGGCTCGAATAACAACAGTGCCTGTGATTTTGACCTAGACTCTCTCTCTCACCTTGTAGGACCGTGTGTGCTAGGAACTTGGGTGTTCTGTTTGACAGCAATTTTAAATTTGATAAGCAGATAAGCACTGTGGTAAAATCATGATTTTATCATTTTCATTTGTTAACTAAGGTTAAGCCATTCTTGTCATTAAGCAAGTTTGAAACAGTGATCCATGCGTTTGTTACTTCTCGCCTGGATTATCCTAACTCGCTTTACATTGATTCCCCTCATTCGTCTATTTCACGCCTTCAGCTTGTTCAAACCACTGCGGCTAGGCTCCTTAAGGGGAAACACAAATTTGAGCACATCACGCCTGTCTTGATTTCATTGCACTGGCTTCCTTTTAAATTTATTTAAATTTATTTTAAAATGTTATTGTTTGTATAGAAATCTCGCCATAACCAGGCACCATAGTATTTATCCGTGTAACACAGATCATATTCATGGGCAAGGAAGAGGCGAGAAACCGGCTTGACAAATAAACTAAAGGTTTAATGGAAAACTCAAAAGACAAACATAAGATAACGGACGTCCGTAATTGAGCTCTCTCTCTCGATCGCCGTCTGCGAGTGGCCTTTATACCTCTTGACGGCTTAATTAGCCTAATACGGGACCGGGCGTGCGTAATCACGCGCCGGTCCCGCCCTCCACCGTGCCACAATCCGACTTGCTCCTGTACACTTCATAGAGATCTCTTAGATCTGGTGACTCTGAATTGTTTTGTGTTCCCAGGTCTAAACGTAAGAATAGTGGTGATCGTGCCTTTGCTGTTGTTGGTCCCAAGCTATGGATCAGTCTTCCGGCACACATTAGAACTGCCTCAACTATCTCGACTTTTAAAACTAATCTTAAAACGTATCTATATTCCTTGGCCTGTTTTTAGATGTGCTATATACTGTAAATAAACATTGATTGATTGATTGATTGATTGATCTTCTGTACACTGAGGGTGATGTTCTAAAGAAGCTAAGAAAATACACAGCCCTGAAGAAGCATCAGCATTTTCAGACTCTTTGGATTAGATTTGTGCAAGTTTGTTGTGTACACATCTGGACAAATTGGATAGATCTGTTCACCTCGACAATGTTATCACCGAGTGTGCGTATTGTGATAAACATCCCAACGTTACAAATATATTTCACATTTGTGGGCATACTTATCTTAGCTCTACTGGGTTACTGTTAAATCTGTGTAAGAACAGGTGCAGTTTGAAGTAGGATAACCTCTTTTTTTTGTTCCCTTATTTTCTTTTATTTTAATCTACTGAGGCTGTAAATGACAAGTTTATGTGTGGGATTGAAATCCCCTTTTGGCTGAGAAATGGGGATTACCCCAAATGATGTTCGGTTCTGTTTGTTTTATCAAATTTCTGTTCAACTCATGTTCTTTTTTTATCAGCTCAGTAATGTGTTTAGAGACTGGAATATGTTTCGGTTCAGAGGGTGGTGGCAAATTGTACCTTATCAAGTTCAGATTCACACGCACTGTGTTAGACTAGAATATAATGGCAAGTAACAATTTAAAGATATGTACATGAAATGTCAGGGGGTTCATATTATATAATAACACGTTACCTGAAAAAAGAAAACATTGACATTGCACTCTTGCAGGAAACCCACCATTTGAAGTTACAGCAAAGGGGCTTTTGTCAGGTGTTTTTCTTCTAGGAGAAGGGGCGTGGCAATATTAGTGAGAAAGAGTTTGCCATTTAAATTGCAAACTTATTTAAATGATAAACATGGTCGATATGTTATGATTAAAGGTGTTCTTCGGGGACTGAGAATTTCTATAATGAATGTTTATTGCCCTCTAGCCCATCTGTCAGATTTTATAACCAAAGTATTTCTAGATTTTTCAGAATTCAATAGTGAGAATATTATAGTAGGGAGTGACTTCAGTTGCATTTTAAATCCTATTATGGACACATTTCCTCAAAAAATAACCCCACTCCCTTCACAAACAAAATCTTTAAAGGCAATTTGCAAAGAGGATATTTTTTTTTCACCCCCTAGGAAAGAGTTTACTTCTTTCAGCTCCCATATGTGTCACACAAGAATAGATAATTTTTTTATTCCCAGGACTTCACTGGATACCACATTTGACTGTCGTAATGGAAATATAGTTATGTCGGACCATGCCAGTGTTACCCTGTGTATTAAATTGAAAGGTGGATGTGGACAGACTAGATATTGGAGGTTCAATTCTACCATTTAGAAAGATTACACATTCCCCGTCTATCGCTCACTTCGACGTTGTGTTGTGATCATCACCCCCGCCTGCCGCCAAAGGTTCAAACCCTGGATAGAGTCCCCTTGCAGCAGGTGTCCTGACGCGTCCTGGTCAATACCGACGTCTCCAAATTGGGTTGGGGCACTGTGTGCAATGGGCACGCAGCTGGCCCACGGGGCTGTGCAAGTACGCATTTCCCCCAGTGAGCCTTCTTGCACTTCTTGTTCTTACTAACCATGACATTGTGAATTAATCAGTGGGACACCTGAACTTGCTTCTTTTTTCAAAGAAGCACAATACAAAGTTCAATATTGGATAGTGTAAGCCTGATGTCATCCTCCACCTGGCATTTTGGTACTTTGATTTCAAGGCTGTCAATTTTGAAAATCCGGCCTCACACAGATAAGTTAAGGTGAATGGAAGGAGTAATTTTACGGTGGCATCAGACAACTGAGGATATTCACTCATCACAGTCAACCAAAATGAGGGCATAGAGGAAGAGCTATAGAGGTATCTCTTTTTAATTCAACTAACAGCTCCTCCATTTTGATTGTAAGGTCTTTGTCTGGGCAAGTGAAGGGGTCTCTGACCCAAGCAAATTAACTGAAATCCTCACTGAAATAATGATCAAATTGTTGTTTCAGTCATCAACATGGTGAACGATTGTGTGTATCAAAGGAGAGATATATATCCTGGTCTCTTGCACACAGTCAGTATAGTTGGGAAACATGTCAACATTTTTATTAATCAACCGATCACACCAAAGATCCAGTTTGACAACGAATGCAATTGTAAAGCCAAACTGAAGATAGCTACACTCATATTTTCGTGTTTTACACTTTTGAGGGGTAGAGGATGATGCTGATAAGGCATCGTTGCTACAACTCATTTTGACACATGTGATAATCTTATCCATAGCCTACTTACCACCATGAGTTATTGTAGTTTGGATAGTAGTCACTGTCAATCTGACCCATGGCTGCAGTGACAGCTAGTTAAAAAGGCAGGCTTATGGTGTGTTCTAATTTCCAAGTTGGAAATTCCGAGTTCCCAGTAGGATCTTTTAACTAGAACACCCCCCTCAAGTCTGAGTTCCGAATCGTAAACACAGATGAACCGCAACAACTCCGACTTGGCAAAATGGCTGCTCGGCGCATCAACAGTAACTAAAACAGTAGTAATATATTGTTTATTAGCCCTTCTGTTTGTCTGTATCTTCTGTTTGGTGCACACAGTACTATCCAACCTCTATCTGTGGACATGATACTTCGGCATTATCTGTGCAAAATACCGCTTTTTAACGTGTTTATCTTGACTGGTATTGCGAACAATGTCTACTTCCCCCACCCTGTCCATCTTGGTTTTCCGACTTGTGTACTGGAACGCGGTCAACTCGGGTGTGACGTCATTCCCAGCTCCGACTTCCTAGGTAAATGGAATGCCCCATAATTTCCGCCTCTCCCTATCAAAAAGAAAAAGTAGAGGGAGAGGGAATGCTTTTTTTCAACCTTGAAAAAATGTGCACCCCCCTTCCAACCTCTCTGTTGTTGGTTCTTTTACAACAGCTTAAAACGTGACTCATCCAATCAGACTTTAGAGCTGAAAATATCCATTTTATAATCTGCTTCAGAGCCTCCCTACCAGATTCTATGTGTACTTGCAGAACAGTCTTATAAAGGATGCACGGGATTGGTCAGAGCTCAAGTCATCTGGCAGCTCATCTCCAGCCTCCATGCAGCTGAGTAAAAGCATCCCCGTCAGCACTAAAGTCCCACATCAGCAACAGCACTTCCACAGGCCAGGTTAGATACTACACCACCAGTCAACACTATGGTTAAAAATAAACACTCGCCCTTATGCTTACCAGTTTTTGACACTTAATGAAATGTTGTGGTGTTCTGCTTTTTCCCCACAGGCAATGGAACCAACATATACAAGAAGCCGCCTATATATAAACAAGGTATAAAATATATCGACCACTTTTGTACATTTCATCAAATATAATATAAATATTTTTGGAGCATATTGAGTATGCATACGTTTGAATTTGTAGATGTGTCATCAGCAGTTCCACACAGTAAACACATGGAGGATTTAATCATTGAGTCGTCCAAGTTTCCTGCTGCGCAGCCTCCAGACCCAAACCAGCCCTCAAAGATAGAGACAGACTACTGGCCCTGCCCACCATCGCTAGCTGTTATAGGCAATACACTCTCATTCTCATATTCCTGTTATGTCTTTTATTGTTTCTTTATCTTTGGCTGCATCCCAGTTTGCATACTAAAGATACAATAAAGTATTCAAGATTAGGATTTTTGTATCTTAATACATACAAATTTTAAAATGCTATTCCTTTAAACTTTTTCAAGTGCTTTTTCAACGTATGCATCCACTGTGTACACAAACCCTTGCGATGCATAAGAGGAGTTTTTTTTCTTTTTTCAGTTTTCAAGAAAAAGGCAGAAGCTTCTAACAGTGGTTTTTAAATGTTTGAACCTTAAATTAAAGGATTAGTTCACCCAAATATCACTGAAAATTTTTGCCTTCTACTGTAGCTCTCAAATCTCATTTGCACCAGTACGTTTAAACTGGGTGCGTCGTGACACATCACGCCAGGCTTGATGTCAATTACATCAATTGCCATTGATTCCCACATGTGAAGTGGCAAGTTTGATTATGCAGAAGTGCAAATAAGATTGGAGAACTATGGCAGAGGAAGATTTTTGACTGAATTAAACAATTAATTATACTATTCCTTTTAAAGGTGCATTCTGAAGTAGGTCGAAGTGGCTTACATTGGTTTACGCTGATACCTATTGGCCTGGATGCTGCATCATTCAAGCACAGTAGCTACAGTTACCAGTGCCATTGTAGAAATTCACTATGCACAGTAAACCAGGAATAATTTTATCCATGAATGAAAGTGCCCAATAACAGGGCAGTTACTGAGATTAAGCGAGTAGTATTCAGCTGGTCATGTGATGCTAATATGGCAGCCCCCATGAGGCGCCCATGCCCCATGTACAATAAAACTGTTTTTATAAGGTTACTGATATGACTAGACTCGTCATCTCACATGAGTGGTCATGATTTTTAAAATTACTATTCATTTCTTTATAAGTAAAACTTTTTATATGAGGAAAAAAAATGACTGTGAATCTTAAATAAAACTAAAGATGTTTAAAGTAATAAGTTCAACTAGATGTTACAGCTTATATGCACAACACAAATAGTTTGCAACAAATGCATCTGTGATATCAAGACTCATCTTTATGGCATGTCCTTTTACTAGCATATTTCCTCAGCAGTGAGTACAATACTTTTCCATCACCAGTAAAGTACATACTTAGTGCATACTTTTTTCTCTCCATTGAAACTCACATCAATATTGACTCTCTAGTTCCACTGCTGCTTTCACTTTGCCTCATATTTGTGTCTTTTTGTGCATTTGCAACAGAGAGCGAGCGGAGGAAGATTAGGCCTATTGTATCTAAAACAGCTGAGGGGGAAGAGGAGGAAGAGGAGGATGATACGTATGATGACAGTGATCTTTCAGATGACATGTGGAGACTCCGACACATGCAGAAACAAGAACTCAACAAGGTGTGCATTTGCACGTAATTCTTAATTGAAGAAGAACATTTCCTTTAGAAATTGAGAATAAAAGATTTTTAGGTGTTTATCATGTTGGTTCTTGCTGTAAGGTCTTTTGTCTCAGTTGACCTTCAAATGAAGGCCATAGTTAGTTTCAAATGAAGGACAAATCTTTGGGGATTCTTGCATTTCCTGTAGAAAGAGGGAGCCAAGATGATCAATTCAGTCTCTCAGATTGGGTGTATCGTTTCAATGTCTACCTCACCCCCTCCAAAATCCCTCATGTTCTCTCACCCTCTGTCTTTGTCGCAGATTCAATCTAATCTAGGAAAACTGATACTAAAGGAGGAGGTTGAGGGATCAGCCCCTGTCCGCAGGAAAACACGGTCACTACCTGACAGGACACCCATGCATCTGAGTATGTGTGTGTGTGTGTGTGTGTGTGTGTGTGTATCTGTGGTTGGCTCCTAGGTCTTTCCCTTCATTATCTGTTAGTCAGATGTTATTGTAAAGGGATTTAAGGGAAAGGAGGAGGCGAGAACCGGCTTGACAATATAAATAATATTTTAATGATAAACTTAAAAGACAAAACACACACATGACGGACATTTCCGTAAACGATCTCTCTCTCGCACCACCGTCTGCCATTGGCCATTATCCCTCTCGAGGCTTAATTAGCCTGATAAGGGACCGGGTGTATATAATCACAACCCGGCCCCGCCCTCCGCCCTGTCACAGTTATATTCACATTGTTGACACTTAATGTAGAACAGAACAGAGAGGGATACCCAGAGACGAGCAGCATTACTGGCAGCTGCTGCTGTGAATACCAGAATTCCAAGTCAGTGTTTCCACTCGTAGTCAAAGTTTATGCATGACACATTAATAATCTGAATCAGATTAGATTAGCTAGGTCTCTAGGGAAAAGGTCAGAGTATTACGAATTGTTATTTGAGCAATTTCATTAACACCCTACTTTCCCACAGTCTTTTGTCACTTGTGATATTTGTCATTCCTGTTTATCCTGCAAGCCTAATGATAATAAACTCACTGAGCCCCCTTCTGGTTGTCTATTTGGACGGTTGTCTATTTTTTCGTCCATTTGACATAGTCACTTTTGTATTAGAATCAATACCAATGGAGGATGAATATTTGAATGATTACATGTGCCAGTTTGTTGACATGTTTACTGTTTACAGGCTCCAAATCCCCCTCATTTCCTTCCTACACTAAGTCTGGCCTTACAAGGGTGAGAAAAAACAAAACATTCCGGTTGATGTTTTTTGAAATGTCAGCTTTCGGACCTTTTGTCTTTAAATACACAAATTGAATGTTCCTTAATTAAATGTCTTTGTGTGTTACAGCTCCAGTCTGCAGAGTTCTCCTCTTCGAACAGTGATAAAGGGAGTCAAAGTAAGTTCTGCGATTAAGAAATGCAGTATATTTCTATTCTATTCTATTCTATTCTATTTGAAAGATTATAAATATTTTGTGATCTTTTAGCCTAGTTTTCAAAGGAATAGAATAGAAAATTATAGAATAGAATATCGTTTTTCTCATGTTTTTAAACATCCTTCTCATTTTACTGTCATTTGTTTCTCTCTTCTTACAGATTTTCAGGTAAGTAATACTTTACATTACAATTACATTACAATTTATGTTGTTACGATGCTTTCTTGCAAAAGTTGAAAGTATGAATACATATATATTTTTAGTAAATCCAACACATTTCTTTTTTTTCACTGACTGTCAAACACCTTAATAGGGACAATATAATAAATAGGACTATAACATTGATATAACAAAGAACATCCATGCTAGGTATATTTGGTAACTTAGCAACTTAGCTTTATCATCAAAAATAGCTGTCAACAGATTTGGTTTAATTTTCATTTATTCCTTTAGTAGATGGTGTAAAGGGAAAGGAGGCGGCGAGAACCGGCTTGACAATATAAATAATATTTTAATGATAAACTTAAAAGACAAAACACACACATGATGGACATGTCCGTAAACGATCTCTCTCTCGTCGCACCACCGTCTGCCATCGGCCATTATCCCTCTCGGAGGCATGAATAGCCTGATACGGGACCGGGTGTGTATCGTCACGACCCGGCCCCGCCCTCCGCCCTGTCACAGATGGTTTTACCCAAAAAGGAGCACAAGCATGGAAAAACACAAATAAGCAATATTATTTTCTAACCTCTATTTTTTTTTTTTACTTTCTTTTAGTTTTCACTTTTTATCTTTTTTCTGGCAGTACAGTTTTACATGTGTGAGATGTGTTAACAAGGCCTGCTAATGATCATACACATTGTCAGTAACAGTCGCTTTAAAACAAACTTTCAATAGATTTATTTTCAATAATTGCACAAAATAAAACAACACAGCTGTTGTAATGTTACGTGGTATTAGAGTGGTTTTCTTTCTTTTATAGAATGGTGATGCTCAGAGCAGAAGGATAGACAGAGGGAATTCACTTCCCAGTATGCTGGAACAAAAGGTGATTCACAAGTCAAGTCAAGTCAAGTGGTTTTATTGTTGTTCAACCATATACAGTTAGTACAGTACACAGCGAAATGAGACAACGTACCTCCAGGACCATGGTGCTACATAAACAACATAGGACAAACACAGAACCACATGAGACTACACAGACTAAATAACATACATCTGCATAAAGTGGACACAACGTTATAACAATGCATGTGACTGTCAGCTAGTATTATTGTCTAACTTTGCTGTCAGACAGGTCTTATTTGAGTATTTTGGGTGTTATAATCAGAGCTCTCTTGATATCTTTTGTTTTATTAGTTGCAAAGTGATTGCTTGATTTTGTTCAATGTTATTCATATTTTGTGTTTGCACCATGCACGTTTACTTGGTAGATTTATCCGTATGAGATGCTCATTGTGACACACAGAGGAAGAAATAAACTCCCACCTGGAGTAGACAGGACAAGACTGGAGGTAACATTGTTTGTGATTATTGGTTTACACTTCAGTCTATATTTATCTTCACATTACAGATTTTAAAGATGCAAATTGTTTGCTCTAATTACCAATTACATTCTTAATTATATAATTACACTGCCAAAATATATTTCTAGAGTGCTCTTCCCTATCAAGATTGACCATTGACACTGTGCCTTTCTCCAGAGGCACCTGTCACCCGAAGATTTCCAGAATGTCTTTGGAATGTCCATTGAGGAATTTGATCATCTCTCCCTTTGGAAGCGGAACGACCTGAAAAAGAAAGTCTCCCTCTTCTAGTAGTTTTTACAAGCACTGTCACGTGCACTTTCGCTTGTGGAAAAGTACAGATGACAGAAGTTACTGCAGAACGCTAAGGAAAGAGTACGAATGTGATATGAGGAATGTTATTTTGGAACCAGCAAAAATCAGTTATCCTTATCTTTTGATAAGTCTCATTTCTGATTGCAGCTATTCACTCGTTTAGTCCTCAAACAATCGTATCCAACTCTTTTTTTTCTCTCTCTCTTTCTCTATCCCCTTTTCACCCCAATTTGGAATGCCCAATTCCCAATGCGCTCTAAGTCCTTGTGGAGGTGCGGTTACTCGCCTCAATCCGGGTGGCAGAGGATGAATCTCAGTTGCCTCCTCGTCTGAGACTGTCAGTCTGGGCATCTTAAGACTTGGCTTGTTGAGTGCGTTACCGCGGAGACGTAATGCGTGTGGAGGCCCACGCTATTCTCCATGGCACCCATGCACAACTCACTACGCGCCCCTCCGAGAGCGAGAACCACACATTATAGCGACCACGAGGCGGGCACTCCAGGGGCAGTAGTCAGCATCAATATTCGCTGAGCTTCCCAGGTCCCCCCCGTATCCCACTATCTTTTGTCTCTCTTTCTGGTTGCAGCTACAATGTCAGGACTTCAAAGTCCTTAAAGTTAGCATTAAAGTCCACTTCTGTGTGTGCTTTGTAAAGCTAGAATACTAAACACAGATATGAATGCCATCATTAGACAAGAAAGGCAAATATGAATTGCGGCAGTTGTTTTTGCAGATCAAAGTCCTGCAGAAAGATGCCGAACTAGTTAACAAAAAAGTCCTGATTAGCCAGCAAGAACATGTTAGTTCAATTCACTACAAAGTCACTGCCACACTTTTAAATCATTATGTGCAAAGTCTGAACTAATTATAGTGAATTGCCACAAGAAAAACCTTCAGAATATTCATAAAAGCAGCTGGATATTTAAATAAAAAAAGCAGCTATTACTTATAGTTATAAAAATATCAACAATTCATAGTAAAAACTCAATCGCAAGACACATGGAACACCATCATTCCTTAAACCTTGAGCCAAAAAATAATAATTTCTGTCATCATTTACTCACCCTCATTTTGTTGAACAGAAAAGGAGATGTCAGAAAGAATGACAACCCCAGTCACTATTCACTTTCATTGCATCCTCTTTCTATACACTTAAATTGAATGGTGACTGAGGTTAACATTCTCTTTTTGTGTTCCATGCAAGAGAGAAAGTTAAATAGGTTTTGAACATCATGAGAGTGAGTAAATGATGACAGAATTAACATTATTGGGTGAACTATTCCTTTAACACCTATAGCACCAATGCAAATACCAGCGGCATGACATGGCAACAATTCCCATGGCAACAGCTGATTCTGGGTGAGAGTTTGCTGTTCCAAAGAGAGCTACTGTACATTAGTAAGAGTTTACTCAGTATTAGATATGAGACATATGAAACCTGCATGGCAAATATATCCTGCTTTTACTTCAATGATGATTGATTGTGAATCGTGGGTGTGATCAATATGTCTCCTCTTCTACCGAATCTATTGATTGAAGAGTTTCACTCGTTCCCTCTATCCTATTGTTTTCACCCCCTTTTCCTATTTTGCTGCTATTGCCTTTTCAAGCACCTTTACCATTTTGGTTCTATCCTCTTTTCTTCTTGATGGGTGGATGTTTATTATAGTGTTCCTGTTTTATAGGATAAGGATAGGTTTGGATATAAAGGGATTTCATAAGCTAGCACGTAATGGCTGCTGCTTGCCTGGTGGTTTGATTTTGCAGCTCTGGTTTTTGCCTTCTGTAGGTTTATAGTTCAAACATATTCTCCTTGCCCCCTTTTAATCACAGTTTCTGTAGTGTTGAACTCTGGGGGAAATTTACCCACTAACAATACATTTTTAAGTAATAGTTGACATTCCAATCCCACATGACTTTCTTTTTTTTAGTGAAACTCAAAAAGGGGCATTTCGAAGAATGTACTGGTTTCTCTTTTACATGCAATTACAATGAATGGGAACCGGTGCTTTCGAGCTTAAAAAACAACGCAAAGCATCAGAAAAGTATCAAAACGTGGTCCATATGACTTTTGCGCTAGATTCCATGTCTTCTGAAGTCATACGATAGTATTGAGTCATACGATAGTATTCTTGAGTTCATGAGAGAAGTAGCTACATCGGATGTTTAAATAAATTATTCTAACCAATCAATCATTTCATTGCAAAACACAAAGAACCAATCAGGTTTTGGGTGAACTATTCCTTTAATTTCGTTTTATTGCTCAAGACCAAAATGAAGTGCTTGATCAGCCTGATTTCATGAACATTTTGTGACTGTGGCAACATTTTTGCAAAACAAAATTTTGTAGCTTGTTAGACGTTTCGCTGCAGTTTCCCAGTGAAATGTCCATCGGAGAGCGCCAAAAGCGAGGCAAATGGTGTCATGATCAGGTGATGTTGGATTTTTAGGGTGAATATTAGATGGTGGTTTTAATGAGTAAATGTACCTCCCTAACATAAAACTTTAACCTAAACCTAACCAATACTGTCCTAAAAGCAAATGAGAGGTAAACAAAACAGACTTGTTCCTTACCCTAAACCAACTCTTAAACCTAAACAATAGTGTCCAAAAAAACTAATAAAAAGCACATTTTCTCAAGCAACGATATAATCTTGTGTCGCTTCAGTGACATTCACGCAGGGCTGGACTGGTAATCTGGCATACCGGGCATTTTCCCGGTGGGCTGACGCACTTTGTGGCCGATCAGGGGCGGACTGACCATCAGGAGAACCGAAATGGGCCGCGATAAGCTTAAATAAGCTGCTGCGTTATGCAGAATGGACCACAAAATGGCGCCGTGATATGCAGAAAAGGAGACCAATTGCTAGGTAAAATCCCAGGCTGATTTGCCTTCCAAGTCCAGCTCTGCATTCACGTGTCATGTGCCAGCTTGCATGTTTGCAAGGGCTTGAACCGCTGACATCTGAGTCCAAAGTCCAACATTATGTTGTGAGCTACTGCGGAAGCTAATCATGTCGGAATACATGTGGAAATGTAGAGACTGTAATACAATAATGTTTCAAATGATGCGTAATAGTAAGTGTTTTGATATCATAACATATCAGTGCGTGAGTAATAGTGTGGAAAAATGAGTGTTTATAAAGTCATAATGTGCCTCTAGTGTTAATTTCACCAGGAAACTGTGGCAAAACTTAAAACGTGGCACATTGGTTTGCAAAAATGTAGTTATAGTAACATTCATGCTGTAAGATTAGGTTGGCTTGGATAGAGTACATGCTCTGCACCTAGAGTTTGCATTTATCAAAACAAAAGGAATGTAATAAGAACAAAATAATCACTATAAACAACATGCATATCAACTTGAGAATGTAGAACTACAAAAATAGACATTCCACATTCCGCTTTGTAGAAGCACTGCTCATATGGAAATATGCAGCTGCACTGACAAGAGAGATGTCTGTTAACAATACCATAATACTGATGTATTTGCTGTTTAAATAGCTTGCTGCCATCAATAGGCTGTTCAACAGAACACAGTATGTTGAGATATCGAGAACACAATGTATTACTGGTCCTTTAATTCAAGCATTCCTCGCACCTCTGCTGTTGGAAATGATTAAGGTGTTGGAAAGGGCACAAACTATTTAATATTCACCAAAATACTCAAAAGCATTTATATGATTTTTTTTTTTTTTTTTTTTTTTTTTTTTTTTTTTCCCAATGGATGCTTACATTTGTTTCTTTGATCCAGAAATTCATTGTGGCTTCAGAAGTCAAAGTTGGAATAGTTGTTGCTTGGAATATTTTACAGAAAGGCACGCATTACCCAGATTAAAACACTTGATTCACTGATACAAACTCAAACAATGGATGTTATCACAGTAAGAAAATATGCTCTTTTCAACCACATAACAACACATGTACATGTCGCATTACAAGACAAATTGTTCAAAATATGAGCAAGTATTCACACAACTGATCTTTCTCTACTTCATGAAGTATCTAGTTCTTTTTTACGTGAAAGTTTGATGAATGAAAAAATAAACTGAATCTACAAAAATGAGTGTACATTGTAATGATTTTGTTATTAGTTGTGGTATCAGTTTTGTTTTATTGTTTTG